>JAQISU010000210.1:9717500-10195000 GCA_029339505.1 Unio delphinus | reverse complement strand
TAACCAACTGAAAATATATCAGTTTTGCTATGAGCTTTAAATTCAAACTGTGTGTTATTAGTCAATATGAAGGCCCTTTTGTACTTCTTACTTCATGTACAAAGCACTCCTTCTTGTTTTTTTTCTCACGATATTCTTCTAGTAGTTTTATGAATCCAGATTGGTTATCACATTATCAGGTTCTAAACCAAACATCTGTGACAAATTGTTCGTCCACTTCTGTAAATCTGCTGTGTTTGACTATTTCAGTGGTTGTTTTTAATTTCCATTCATTTTCTGAATGTTGTTACTTTCTCCGACGAACGTTGGCTCGGTTTCAGAGACACTTTTATTGCATTTGTTTCTCGGTCATCAAAATGTAAGGAAATCTCGTCCAACTCATGCTTTGGTGAAGTTTTTGAACTTACTAGTTGATGTTTAGCATAATTTGTGAAACGTCCATCGTTCAAAACGCATACTGTATACATATAATTGGTACTCCGTGGATGGTAAACATTTATGATTTTTCTTTAACTACCTTTAAGAGTCAAGATGTTTCCTAGCACGTAGTTCGTTTTCTTTTTGTCTTATCTTTATCGTTTTCTTTTTAATTCTTCTTTTTGTAAGTTTTTTTTTCCTCCTCCAAAATATATTTAGTTAAATCTCTCAAAGTGTTAAGGTTTGTTTGATCGGAAAATAACTCTATGAGGCCAAGCATAACAAAACAATGGTTGCGTCCCTTGAGATAGTAGTCTGTTGAGCGTGGACACATTGACTGAGACGCTTGGTCTGAGATGACTAGACTGGGAAAATAAAAGCAAGGTCAGCAAAACAGCTAGAATATTTTGTCGTATGGATCAGAACAATGATGCCTTTTTCACCTTGAAAATCTTTTATGAAGAATTCGTTGCCATTGAAGTCAGAAATACTCATCGTTTGTTGGACAAACCTATCCACGTTGGTGCAGCCTTTCTCGATCTCTCCAAAATGCTCATGCTAACATTTCATTAGTACTTCGTGAAGCACAAGTTTTGTCATAAAATAACACTGCTCATAACTGATATCGACTCTACCAGATTCACTACGATGATGGTTATGCAGACATGTATCGACATCGTGAACTCTTCTACATCAGCGATTATTCATGAAATCTTCCATTCCTTTGCGTTGACAATTAAAAAAGTGCAAGGAATGTTCAAAGATGAAACTTGTGTGATAGCAATCACTGAATTTATCGGACGTTGATCTAAAATGTACTTCTTCAACCGTTCCTATGGCATCCTCATGGAAAAATCCAAAGGAGTAATACAAACCTGTCACTGTCAAAGTTGCCACCAATCAGCATTGCTCATAATCACTACATTACCGTATCCAGTACTACTTTATGAGAACGTTCAGTTCACAACAACACCAGCTATCCACAACACTCATTCACAACAAGGATTATGCCCCTTTGATGATAAACGATATTCCTCCGATGGCATCCACACAATAGCTCATGGACACAACGCCATCAAAAAATGAGGCAGGAGGGGGTAAAGAGACAATGAACAAGAAAGACACAGTAGTGGTCCAAAAGCCCTATCACCCAGTAGTGTAGATCCATTAGGACACATGACCAGTCTTTTATCAGGTAGTGATAAAAGTGCTTCAGAACGTCCATTATCTTGTACTTCGGACAAGAAAACAAAAATATTAGGACTCCTTCTCGCGAAATATTAGTAAATGTTTATGGAAACATGAATTCGAACCTATGCAATGACAATTGGTGCTAATGCATTGTAAAACTAAGATATCGACCCTGCACAAGAGTTCATATATTGGAAGTACCATTATAGACGATTTGTAGTCACACTATAGTTCATAGCTTTGAAGTGCCATCATATACTATTTTCGATCAAACAAGAGTTTTCAATTGCCGTTATAGACCATTCGCAATCACACAATGAGTTCATAGCTTGAAGTATCATTATGTATAATTTCCAATCACACTTCATTTTAAAGTGCCAATTTCCAAACTATTTCTTAAAACAAAGGCGTAATAAGTGAGAGAATGTATCAACGGTTGAAGGTCAAGACAACTCATTATTTGAGGAAACATAATCTTGTGGATAAAAATATTAAAAGAAGTTTTTAAGGTTGACTGTCAGATAGGTTGGATATGTTGACCTGATTAACTGGACTCTGAACAAAAGGTAAACAAAATTTAAATATTGTTCAATATTACCTGAAATTTTTTAAAATTGTTTTATTTAATTTTCAATATTTTGTACGTTTTGCAAATATTTAAATTTTTAATGTAAAAATGTCATCCAAAATCTCTCAGTGATTGTGATATTTGCATAGTTTTCATGAATGTAATTCAAACATGATGAAGTATGTGAGTCAGAATTCCGAAATGTTAATGTAAACATCTTCTCAGTGAAACCAGAGTTATTTTCGCATCAAATCTTCGTTTAAGATTTGCATTTTCTTTAAATTAGGATAAGTTATAGTTGCTACATCGTTTCTTGTGTATCAAACACTATAGACCTATCAACAATACACAGTACTGTAATCCTCATCGCTGTTGTGGATTGAATAAAAAATAAATATGTTTAGGCGCATGCATTCGTCCTCACAAATATGTTGAATTAACCATGATATCACTAATAGTTAGTAGAACGACTTAATTTACTGATCAACATGTTGTATCGTTAAGTGCGGCGTACTCGTGCTTTTGATTGGCCAATGATATATGTGACGCCTTAACTGTGATTCACATCAAAGAAATTTATTACATAAGTATTCCTGTTTCGTTCGTTTGAATATTGAAGAAGGAATATAAATAATATCATTTATAAATTGCCATGTATTGCCTGAAATAAAGATATTTGTCGCTTTTAATAAGAAATTTACTAAATAGTTTATAAGACTACTTATAGATCTGATGCCTGCAGAAACGATTTTTTAAAGGGTATTTCATCGATTAAATGAATATAGTTTTATTCCGTTAATTGTTTCTAGAGTTTGATACATGTTCTACTTTGTCGTTTGTTTTCAGACATTTGTTCGAAGAAAGAGATTTTTGCATAGTAAATTTTTTTTTCTGTCATATTACCTCGTTATCCTTTCAGTCAGAATCTGCTATGTCATTTTGCCCGTGACAATGTTCACCATTAATCTCCTTAATACACTAAAGACAAGTAAATAATTGGTAGTACCAGTCAAGACAAGTAAATAATTGGTAGTACCAGTCAAATAAGTAAATAATTGGTAGTACCAGTCAAATAAGTAAATAATTGGTAGTACCAGTCAAAGTAAGAATCTTACGATCCGGATTCATCCGAGGACGATAATGTAATGACCAAATATATAAAGTATTTAATTAGTAAAACAATACATAAATATATTTTCATTAATAATGTCATTAGAGCAACAAAAAAGATCTCACACTGAACTTGTAAACTTGATGCAGGAAAAATGGTACAGTGAAAGAGTAGAAATTTGCTATGAAATAAATTAATTAAGAAAGTAACTGATTTATTTACATTGCTAAATTACGGAATGTGCTAAAAAAGAACAACAACTGCATTATGTGTTGAATATAGAATTAGTATCATCCTTCTTTCAACAAAACCATGCAAATCACTACCTAAAGTGTAGACAGCTCAACCTCGGAAATCACTACCTGGACAGTATAGAAAACAACTTTGGAAATCACTACCTGGGCAGCAACAACAAGACCTTGGAAATTACTACCTGGTCAATATACAAGGCAACCTTGGAATTCACTACCTGGACAATAAATAACATAGTCATAGCTATCACTATTTACTCCTTGTTCGTTTGTTTGTTTGTTTCTCCGAATCTCTTCCTATATCTCTCTGTCTGTCTCTGTCTCTGTCTCTGTCTCTCTCTCTCTCTCTCTCTCTCTCTCAGGTGATACTGTTTATAGCATGATTAAATCATCCTTACACCTAATAAACAACTACATGACAACATCGACTGATAGAATTGATGTACTTTTATCAAGCTCATTTTTTTCTGTTAACGATATTTATTTATGTATGTATTTATATTCATGTCATCACGTACTCTTACATTGAGGAAGAATGAAATCGCTAATTTTAATACTTGAACATTATATACCATGTACAAATCATAACGAACAAAAAAAAAAAACAATAAGGAGACATAACCTAGGTCATCGCTATCAAATCGGTAGGCTAACCGGGGCCAGAGGAAAAAAAAAACACTGAATGAAAAAGGAGGCGTAAGGGTACCATATGGTGTTGAAAATATTGGCTGACGTAAATTAATAATACCAATATATAAAATAACGTGAACTAATAATAGCAATATATAAAATAAAGTAAACTAAAAATAGCAATATATAAAATAAAGTAAACTAATAATAGCAATATATAAAATAAAGTAAACTAATAATAGCAATATCTAAAATAAAGTAAACTAATAATAGCAATATATAAAATAACGTAAACTAATAATAGCAATCTATAAAATAAAGTAAACTAATAATAGCAATATATAAAATAAAGTAAACTAATAATAGAAATCTATTAAATAAAGTAAACTAATAATAGCAATATATAAAATAACGTGAACTAATAATAGCAACATATAAAATAACGTAAACTAATAATAGCGATATATAAAATAAAGTAAACTAATAATAGAAATATATAAAATAAACTAATAATAGCGATATATAAAATAAAGTAAACTAATAATAGCAATATATAAAATAAAGTAAACTAATAATAGCGACATATAAAATAAAGTAAACTAATAATAGAAATATATAAAATAAACTAATAATAGCAATATATAAAATAAAGTAAACTAACAATAGCAATATATAAAATAAAGTAAACTAATAATAGCAATATATAAAATAAAGTAGACTAATAATAGCAATTTATAAAATAAAGTAAACTAATAATAGCGATATATAAAAAAACGTAAACTAACAATAGCGATATATAAAATAAAGTAAACTAATAATAGCGATATATAAAATAACGTAAACTAACAATAGCGATATATAAAATAAAGTAAACTAATAATAGCAATATATAAAATAAAGTAAACTAATAATAGCAATATATAAAATAACGTGAACTTATAATAGCGATATATAAAATAAAGTAAACTAATAATAGCAATATATAAAATAGCACAACGTACACCTTTAAAGTAAAAAAAAGAAAATAATAGTACATGCAGGAAAAATACTGCAATATTAATTTAGGAAAACTGTACACACTCTACAAAAGGCATTGTTTCAACGACTGCGACACTTACTCGGAAGAGTAGATCACAATGAAACATGTTGTTGTAAACAATACATGTCTTCCCTTGCTTTAGCCAGCTGCAGATTTGACAGTTCATTATATACACATGTCTGGACCAAGATTCTAATTATTTCACTAATATCTTTCATTATAGTTTGATAAATGGACTGATTGGTCTATTGATTTCTTATTGTATAATTCTAGTTTTAGATAGCAGATTAGTCATCAGTACAGTGCTTGAAACACACATAGAGAGGGTATGTGTGTGTGCGTGCGTGCGTGCGTTATTTAATGGCACATATTCACACTGATGGCTGTGTGTCTCCGTTCAGATATAAAATAATGGCTTACGAACAAAATAAAAAGATCCTTAAATTAACAATCATACTTTTTATATACTGCATATTTATTTTTAAAACCCCCAAAATGCCCTCTAAAATGGAAGATTATCAAGTAACCCATCCCATTCCAAAGACATTCCCATATAAAACAATATAAAGGGGCAAATTCCATTTCAATACATTGTCATAAGGATCTGAACATTATAATGAAAGGCGTCCCCGTCCAATACCTTTTCAGATGGAATATTATCATGGGACATTGCAGTTCAGTACCTTCTCAAACGGAATATTATCACTGGTCGCATACCAATAAAATAACATGTCAGATGTAACAATATTGCAGTACATATCTGGCACTAACCCAGCCCTCACTCGCCCGTCTACAACGCAATGACAGAGCCATGATCAGATGGATTTGTTATGTCAAGCAAGATACCCTACTGGAAAAGCTGCACCTACCAAAGATTGAGGAACTCCTAAGGGCCAACCGGTTACGCTGGTTCGGCCATGTAGAGAGAAGCAATGCTTGGACGAACAGGTATAGAAATGTGGAGGTGGAAAGCCGAAGGAAAGCTGGCCGACCCAAGAAAACTTGGAAGCAAACAATCAAAGATGACCGCGAGACATGGAGGATGACCAAAATCGATCCTCAAAACCGTGATGCCTGAGACTGAGCTTGCTGACTGCCAGAAAACGTCGGACCCCTGACCAAGGGAACTAAGACGATAAAATTGGATAGAGCGAGATCTTAGTCCAACATTATCTCAGATCGAATAGTATTACGGGACGCATCTCAGTCCAATACCATCTCAGATGGAATATTATCACCGGACGCATCTCACTCCAGCACCATCTCAGATAGAATATTATCACGGGACGCATCTCAGTCCAACACCATCTCAGCTGGAATATTATCACTGGATGCATCTCAGTCCAACACCACCTCAGATGGAATATTACACGGGACGCATCTTAGTACAATGCTATCTCGGATGGAATATTACACGGGAAGCATCTCAGTCCAACACCATCTCATATGGAGTATTATCAAGGGATGCATCTCAGTCTGATTGTTTCTCAGATGGAATATTATCCTAAGACACACAGCAGATAAAGACGTGACGTATGGCATTAGGAAATGAAAATGTCTAGAATAGTTTTGTTTTACGACATGACAACGTCTGTATCTGGTTTGCTTATTCTATATGTTCGGTCGATCGATCGATCGATCGAGAGAGACTGAAAATTACAAAAGAGCAGCAAATATACATTTTATTGACTCAAACACATAACGAACGGGTAGTCAAACGAAGTTGTAAGTAATAATTTCATTTTGAAAGGTCAAATGTTGTTTGAAACTTCACTTGCTTTTGGACCTGTATCAACTATACTATTTCAACATAACAGGATTTACAATTTTTCTCTTATTTGCTGTTCGTAGAATCATAATATCCACTGGCGTGTGCAAGCAATGGCTCATTTTAGGACCAGGCCTGACCTGCACTTCACTGAATGATTCTCCCGGATAAAAATGGCATCAGAAGTAGTCGAAAAAATAAATATTTAGTGAAATCATGAAAGAACTCCTGATGATAAAAGATGCAACTATTCTTTCGTCACATTCCAATTTAAGTCACACAGAAACATTCTTATTTTTAGTGAGAACCTGTGGCCTGCCATCGCATACACTGGCCGTGATGTTGGTCGGTCGCGACATCGGCTGTTGACTTTGTGTAGCTGTGCACTTGCGGACAAGATGGACATATCTTGGTGCACAGAAAAATATTAGTTCATCAGTAGCAAAATAAATTTGAGTAGAAAAAGAAAACTAAATATAATCAGGAATCTTACGACACAATTTTACTTTTGAACATTCTTAAAAGACCAAAGCTCTACCGCCTAGTAGATCAGCAGCTTCTTCTTCGGATTGATTCGGTATTTTACAGCACGAACATTCAAGTAGATTATTTAGTGCCGAGGCAATCTGAGTAAAACACACCACAGGAGCTATCCCAGGCTGATTCTAGGATTCGAACTGGCACGCTTCCGGTTTTGAGTGCAGCAAGCTAAACAAGGAGGCACCGCAGCTCCTTACTTCCGTTAGTTTATTTTCGTTTGGTGGGATGCGGTGACCTTTAATATCTATACCGGTCTTTCATTTTAAGAGTTGTTTTCCTTATAAGTTATTCGCACCCACAGGCACTTTGATGCGATGCGTATTGATGATTCGGGCATATTATATATAAATATATGCACATAGTAACGATGTGTATTGATATTCATGACATGTACTTATTATATATCTATACATGCTATGCATCCACCCACCACCACCAAGTTTGTCAAATTTGTACTAGCAATATCTCGTCATGAAAAAGTATAGCCGCACACACAAATTAACGTCGAAGCAGACACTGTCTTCCTCACCGACAGGGATAAATATGATAAAAATTTGAACACTTACAGTTTTAAAGGTTTTAAAGTTTATTCAAACCAAAACTGTTGAAGTTTACAAGGATGTTGCACAAACTAGGAAGAAACAGTGTTTTGACACTTGACTGAGTCCCAGTGCACACTCAAAGTGCGGGGCTTCAAGAATACAGGGTCTGCTCCGCACGTGGGAATATTACTAAGGTCATAGTATACAAAAATACAAAGAAAACATAGAGATAGGCCAGTTGTGACTCAGATTCGGTAAGCGAACTATAAATTTTGCTTTGGTGTAGTTATTTGGTAATATCTGACGCTGTAATATTTATTGATCTACAATAATTTAGTACAGGTATGTGGATGTATATCAAACAGTTAGGTAAAAAATAACAGATACGTACGTAAAACATATAAAATACGTATGTAAAAGTATATCACATAGATACGTACAAGTATATCATACAAATACGTGGATGTAAATCACACACGTACGTAAAAGAATATCTCACGGGTATGTAAAGGTATATCTCACAGGTATATTAAAGTATATCAGAAAAATACGTAAAGCTATAACACTATATATATATATATATATATATATATATATATATATATATATATATATATATATATCAATCACTGTCTTGATTAAATTGTTCTTTGTTAATTCAGCACGCACCATACCTCAGTACGGATATATATTACATTCCCGACCATACTAATGACAAGCAATACATGTAGAAACCCATTTAGTGCATATACCTTAATGTCAAATGTCGCTTGGGTGGATTTCCTTCCGGTCAAATGTGTACCATATCAATGTCACAGTTCATCTGCTCAGACTTGGTTTTCTTTTCCGTCAATAGTGTCATTTTTTTAAAGGTACATTTTATTAGCCCGGGCAAAGAGTTTTCATGCATATATAGTCATTTTATCACTCGTGTTTCATCTTTTATTGTGCTAGTGTAAGACAACATAGGAACATTTGCCATCCTTTACGTCATGGGTTCGATTCTTTGCATGTAACGAATTACGACACTAAGTTGTGTTTTTATTGTATCAATGTAGGATATCGATTATTGCATCCTTAAAATTATATAACTGTCTAGAAATCATACATACCTTGGAAATCATTACCTGGATAATATACAAAAAAAAACTTGGATATTACTACCTGGATAATGTTCAACAAAGCCTTGTAAATTAATACTTGGACAATATACAACACACAGTCATAGCTATGACTGCTTACTTTGTATTTGTTTGTTTCTCCCTCTCTCTCTCTCTCTCTCTCTCTCTCTCTCTCTCTCTCTCTCTCTCTCTCTCTCTCTCTCTCTCTCTCTCTCTCTCATGTGATATCGTTCATAGCACGAGAAAATCATCCTCTTTTTATTTATGTATGTAATTATGTTCATGTCATCATGTACTCTTTCACTGAGGAAGAAGAAAGTCGCTGATTTTAATACTTGAACAAATGTATACTGTGTGAAAATCATAAAAACAAACCCATAAGAAGACATAACCTAGTTCATAGCTTTCAAATCGATAGGCTAACCGGGGCCTTGAGACAAAACCACTGAATAATGAATAATAAAGCAGTCGTAAAAACTCTAATGGAATCGCAAATTAAAAATAGCAATAGATAAAAGAGCACAAGTACACATTTAAAGTAAATAAAAGAAAAAAATAATGTTTTCTTATTGTACAGTTTTAGTTTTAGACAACGTGCTAGCAGATTAGTTAACCGTAGAGTGCTTCAAACTCACACAGAGGGTATGTATGTATGTATGTATGTATGTATGTATGTATGTATGTATGTATGTATGTATGTATGTATGTATGTATGTATGTATGTATGTATGTATGTATGTATGTATGTATGCATGTATGTATGTATGTATGGTTTAATGGCACATTATTACACTGATGACTATGTAATTCTGTGCAAAAAAATTACTTACGAAATAATAAAAAAGACCCTTAAAATAAACATTCGTACATTTTATACTGCATTTTAATATATAAAAAACAAATACGTTCTAAAATGGAATATTATCAATAACATCCCAGTCCAATACATTTCTCATATGAATAAAATATATAGGGCTAAATTCCATTCCAATACCTTATCACATAGAACATTATGACTGGTCGCATGCCAGTAAAATAACATATCACATGTAACATTACTGTGGTACGTATCTTTGTCTAATATCATCTCAGATGTAACATTACTGTGGTACGTATCTTAGTCTAATATCATCTCAGATGTAACATTAATGCGGTACATATCTTAGTCTAATATCATCTCAGATGTAACATTACTTCGGTACGTATTAGTCTAATACCATCTCAGATGTAACATTATTATGGTACGTATCTTAGTCTAATACCATCTCAGATGTAACATTACTTCGGTACGTATCTTAGTCTAATACCATCTCAGATGTAACATTACTGTGGTACGTATCTTAGTCTAATACCATTTCAGATGTAACATTACTTCGGTATGTATCTTAGTCTAATACCATCTCAGATGTAACATTATTACGGTACGTATCTTAGTCTAATGCCATCTCAGATGTAACATTACTTCGGTACGTATCTTAGTCTAATACCATCTCAGATGTAACATTACTGTGGTACGTATCTTAGTCTAATACCATCTCAGATGTAACATTACTGTGGTACGTATCTTAGTCTAATACCATCTCAGATGTAACATTACTTCGGTACGTATTAGTCTAATACCATCTCAGATGTAACATTATTACGGTACGTATCTTAGTCTAATGCCATCTCAGATGAAACATTCCTTCGGTACGTATCTTAGTCTAATACCATCTCAGATGTAACATTACTGTGGTACGTATCTTAGTCTAATACCAACTCAGATGTAACATTACTTCGGTACGTATTAGTCTAATACCATCTCAGATGTAACATTATTACGGTACGTATCTTAGTCTAATGCCATCTCAGATGAAACATTCCTTCGGTACGTATCTTAGTCTAATACCATCTCAGATGTAACATTACTGTGGTACGTATCTTAGTCTAATACCATCTTAGATGTAACATGACTTCGGTACGCATCTTAGTCTAATACCATCTCAGATGTAACATTACTATGGTACGTATCTTAGTCTAATACCATCTCAGATGAAACATTACTTCGGTACGTATCTTAGTCTAATACCCTCTCAGATGTAACATTATTTCGGTACGTATTAGTCTAATACCATCTCAGATGTAACATTATTACGGTACGTATCTTAGTCTAATACCATCTCAGATGTAACATTATTACGGTACGTATCTTAGTCTAATACCATCTCAGATGTAACATTACTTCGGTACGTATCTTAGTCTAATACCATCTCAGATGTAACATTACTTCGGTACGTATTAGTCTAATACCATCTCAGATGTAACATTATTGCGGTACGTATCTTAGTCTAATATCATCTCAGATGTAACATTATTACGGTACGTATCTTAGTCTAATGCCATCTCGGATGAAACATTCCTTCGGTACGTATCTTAGTCTAATACCAACTTAGATGTAACATTACTGTGGTACGTATCTTAGTCTAATACCATCTCAGATGTAACATTACTTCGGTATGTATCTTAGTCTAATACCATCTCAGATGTAACATTACTTCGGTACGTATCTTAGTCTAATACCATCTTAGATGCAACATTACTTCGGTACGTATATTAGTCTAATATCATCTCAGATATGACATTACTTCGGTACGTATCTTAGTCTAATACCATCTCAGATGTAACATTACTTCGGTACGTATCTTAGTCTAATACCATCTTAGATGCAACATTACTTCGGTACGTATATTAGTCTAATATCATCTCAGATGTAACATTACTGTGGTACGTATCTTAGTCTAATACCATCTCAGATGTAACATTACTTCGGTATGTATCTTAGTCTAATACCATCTCAGATGTAACATGACTTCGGTACGTATCTTAGTCTAATACCATCTCAGATGTAACATTACTATGGTATGTATCTTAGTCTAATACCATCTCAGATGAAACATTACTTCGGTACGTATCTTAGTCTAATACCATCTCAGATGAAACATTACTTCGGTACGTATCTTAGTCTAATACCATCTCAGATGCTTCATTACTGCGGCACGAATCTTAGTCTAAGACCATCTCAGATGTATCAGTAGTAATATGGGGCACTCTATCGACAATGGTAATCCTAGTCAAAAAGATTTATAGGGACAATGGAAATCCCAGTCAAAAAGATCGTGGGGCACTATAGCGATAAGGAAAATTTAACATGGTGGGCCTATATAGCGACAAAGGAAATTTAACATGGTTGGTATATCTAGGGACAAGGGAAATTTAACATTAGGAATATTATTTGGGACTGTCTAGCGGCAAGGGAAATGTAGGCAAAGAAAGCATATATCTTTTCGAGGTATATGAGTTGCCCTGAATAGTGACCATGGGGTTTTCTCTTTTTTTATGCCGTTGTTTCATCACCTATTGACTTTTACGAAAATTCCCTTCTTCTTCTTCTTCTTCTTCTTCTTCTTCTTCTTCTTCTTCTTCTTCTTCTTCTTCGGCTTCGTCTTCTTCTTCTTCTTTTCGTCATAGGGAATCCAGTCTGGATGACCCATCTCTTTACAATACTCTTGTATCGTCATCCAATTCTTACTTAATCTCTCAAATTCCTTTCCTTTTTTTTCTCCATTTTCCTTTCTTTCCTTATTCCATTTATCTTTTATCTCCTTCACTTATTCTGTTAGCTTATTTCTCATTTGTTCTTTGGCTTTCTTGAGCTGGTCCATACACTTTTTGACATAGGGCCACTCTTTCAAATGAAATATATTATAAAAAAAAACACTTTACGTTTTGGACAATATCTACGATTTCCTACAATGTCCCCATTCTGACGTAGGGATGGGTAATGCAGCCTCGCAACTTTTCGGCTTCTTCTTCTAGCATTCCTTCTGAGAGCTCCATGGCTATTTTCATTCTGTTTGCAAAGTCCACGCTGTTTGGAAACCTCCATTCACTATGTAGTCTTTCCACTACATATTCCCCATCTAATATCCTGAAATAGCTGTGTCTTAAATTATTGAACAATGTTGACTCTGTCTGTCACCATCTTCTATGGTTATTCAGTTGAATGGTGTTAATGTACAATACAATAGTTTAATTAAAGTGCAATCGTCTACTCAGAGATATTTGGCACTGTTTATTGTCAGCACAGTTGACTATTTAATTAATCCCGTGGGGAAGGAATAGTGCCACATCCCCTTGGGCATTTATGAACGCATAGTGTACTATGTAATTTGGTCGTCACATCAAGTCATTAAAACGGGACTATCGACATGAATGTAAGACCTTTAGGTGAGTGGGAATAGTACCAACACACACTCAACCCTATCAACCAATCAGCAGAGGTATACTAGAGGTGCATGGCACCAAATAATGACGAGAGAAAGATAGTTTTCTCACATCGTCATGTTGAGAGGTTCTGGTCGCAGAAAAGGAGGAAAAGGTCCCGGAAAGTCAGCCCATGGATGTCGTTTTATCCTTGAAACGGCCTTGCCATACTTACTTCAAATTCAGTCTAGTTATACTAATGGACACAAATATATCAATATCGTGTAAGCCACCAGTACAATTGAACCAAATTCTAAATGTTGCATAATTTTCCTATCTCCTATCATACCAATATTTCTATTACATAGTGTACATATGAGAAGTCCCTAAAAAATTGTATTCTAAAATGTCTAAGCCAAATATATAACTTGGTCACTGTTAGGTTAGATAGATTGTAAATTTTGAGCGGTATTTCAAAATTGATCGAGTCAGGTTTCTCAAAAGATTGTTTGAATAGAGTTCTCGTCTCAAATGAGAGCTCTGTAAATATAATAAAATTATAGCAGTAGCCATAAGATGGGCTGTTTATGGCAGGTTACCAAATCGTGTTCCGCCGTTCTTCTGCCTCTTTGATTTTGGCGGCGGCTCGTTTTGTCTTACTTACTACTTAAGGAAAAATGTAGCCAAGGGTTGCTGCTACATACTTGGCTGCACTTGCTAGTACATGGGTGGGTTGGTTCTGGAAGGCAATTTTGTAGTAGGTGGAGAGAATTCTGACCCCGTAGCGCCACTGCATGACTGTAGGCTGGTAGACTGCTAGTGGTTTGTAGGAAATTTATGATACCGCATTAATGAAACTTCCCGCCTTTTTTATATCATCTATTGTTGCTCTGAGTCTCATGTCCCTGTATTTGTTCTCTACAGGGTCCATTTTCTCTTCTTCTTCTTCTACCTCTTGTTCTTCTTCCTCTTCCATTTCTTCTTTTTCGAGTTCTTCTTCGCTAGAAGAAGAATCGTCTAGATCCCCGACTAATATATCCTCTTCCGTAGGGGTGGGGGTGGCTGCCTGTGATTATGGTAGTTTTTCGTCCAGGTTAGCTACCTTGCTTTGAGGTGTTGATGTTAGTTCAATGCACGCCATTTTGGAAAAATTCCTCAAATTTTCCATTAATGTATTGAACTCTCGGCACTGACTGAAAATTTCTTCCAGTGAGCTAGTGGCGGTCGTCTGTTTTACCACTTCAATTGTAGGGACTTCCGTGGAAGTTTGAGTGGCCAGCCGTCTATCTCCCTTTGGTGGTGGGGTGGAATCACAGGCATGCGAGGTCTTTCTCCGCCGCTGTCTGCTACCCATAGTTATCCTACAGTTGAGATTCCCCTGTTGTGTAGTTGGTTCATTGCTCTCGTTTTCCCATATAAGGAGTAAGGTGTTCCTTTTCTCCTGGCAATTTGAACTGTCTCTTTTCTAAGGTATTGGGTAGCCCTGATCAGGGCTGGTTTTTTAAACTCCGAGACTCACCTGGCTAAGGCTGACACCTCACATGTTGTTCATGTTATGGCCATCTGGACTGCATTATCACTACTTCTTCTTTTTTGTCTTGTGGGCTTTCTTTGTATGTAACATCCCATTCCATTTCCATCGATTCGAAACTATATAAAGAGGGACAAGAGTCTTCCATAGTTTCTACTATTGTAGAATGACTTCTCCCAGTCTGTTAATTTATATGGCATTATCGAATTCGGCACACAGAATGACATTCACTGTTTTGGCAAGAATATCTGCAAACTGAAGTTCCACAGGCAGTAGCCCAGATTTTATAGGGTGGAAATATCCCTAGTCGCTGTCTTGGTCTGGAGTGAAATCGAAAGCCCACAAAGTGTAACCTCCTGCATAATTGTCGTAGGTAATGCCGTGACTGATGTTGGTTTCTAACAGTCCTGTGGCTTCGTACGGCGACAAGTACGACCTCAAGTAATTCTTCTTGGCAAAATTGGGTTCAAAGGGTCGTATACACACAGTTCAGCCATCGCGACTGACTTTGATTTTGGATATTCAGCAGTGCTTAAACTAGAAAGGATTTTCATTCTTGGCACTATTGTGGGCTGCATTGCTAATGATACCTACGAATAAACGTTTGGGTAACTGTCGATGGGGTCTTAGATCCATTGGGCAAAATTAGCCAGCGTGATCGGTGCCTGAAAGATTTTTTTCAAGTCCTACAGGAAACCTGCTGCAGTGAGGGCAATAAATAAAGATAGGCTCTTAGATCTTGCACTCTCGGTGAGCCACGCAGAAATTAGGAATGTGAATACCGGTCTCTTGCATCCATTCGAAATCGAAAATATAACATTCGCTTTCTTATGGTCATCTTCTTGTTGGGGTTGGTATTTTTGAATGAAGCATTCGTGTTCCAAGTCCACGATTTGGCGACAAATGTGACATCGTTTCTTACCTCGACAAATGTAAAACTTGACACTACTGGTACGTATGCCTTGTCCACAAGTATGGCACAATCTCAGGAGTTGACAAGCATTTTTCTGTTGTGAACCTTGCATCTTCAAATATAGTTGGTAATAGGTAGGACTGACAAAAGTGCGCTAAGAAGCAAGGCAATGCACTCTTTCTTGTCCGTTGTCTAGATAGGGTTGAGAGGCTAAACATCCCTCTCATTTCGATCCACAATGCTTGTGTTGTTCACATTTCGATCCACAATGCTTGTATTGTTCTCGAATTTTAAAATCGTAGTCACATTTTGCACAGTAGTTACTGTATTCCAGGAATCCAGTGATGCTGGTAATGATATCAAAATGCTCATCGTGATAATATACGTGAATGTATTTTCAATCTTTGAAATCGTTGTCTCGAAAGAAAAGAGGTCCACGCACTTCTTGAGGGTGCACTTTCAAGGTGTAACGTGAACAAAAGACATCTTGCAATATCTGCATTTCTGGAATTCTGCAAGGGGTGACTTTGCTGTAACAGGAGTTTTCCTTCACACCTTTGTTTGGCTCGGTACGATCGTTGAATAATTTTCCAGGCTTTTTTCCATCCTTCCGTGTAGTTCTTGTCGGCATACGTTCGTCCCACGACGATGGCACGTGCTAAACACATCTGGTCTTGAGGATTGTTAATTCGGACGAGGCTTATTTTGGTGCTGCGAAGATTGGCGACCAATAACAATTTTTTTGCATCCTGTCCCCTGGGAAAGAGATACTTGGGTCATGAACAGAGTCGTTTTTCCATCGGTGATGTGAACCTTGTTGTTGGATTATTGCACATGTTGAATCTTGTCGATGACTATGGAAGGTGACAATTCTGATGGGCGTCTAAACTCGATCCAAACGGGAGACTTCAAATTATCGTGATGAATATAAAGTTGTTGTAGGGTTTAACGCCATTTTAAGCACATGATAGGCTATACATGGCGGCCAGTATTATTGGTGGAGGAAGAACCAAGGAAACACCCCAGAAAGAACCACAGGCCCACGAGAAGCTACTGGCAAGCTAACTCACATAACTACATTAGCCGAATTTTAGACTCGAACCCACGCAGGCAGAGGTGAGATGGCAGTGATCCGTTACGGAAAGCGCTTCAGACCACTCGGCCACTCGTGGCTCCGATAAATAGAGCGTCTCAAGCGATCGTTTTTTTGGCATGACATTGCTGTTACAGTGCAGTTAGCACAGAATCCCACACCTCGGTAATGAACCCCTCTGTATTCTTCAAAGGTACGTTGGACTTGAAATCTTTAAGCTTCACTGCGCACGTGTAAGCCGTAGTTCTAACCTTTTAGAGAGGAACGCTTTTCCGTGTCTCAAATGTGATAGTACTTTTTTGGGTTCACTAAGGGTGGTGAACTTTGCTTGGACGTCGATTGTCAGTGCCTGGATTCGGGCTCACTCAAGTTATCTTCAAAATCACTGGCATGAAATTGAGCCAAGAATTCAGCTATTGGGCGAGGCGATAAATCACGATTCTGTATCTTATTGTCTTCTCCTTTCTCTACGAATTGTTGCGAACAATTCATCTGTCTGCTAAAAGGCAGAAGACTACATTTTAAAGACCGTGATCGCTCTATATTTATGTCGATCAGTTATATATAAAGGGTCAGTGTCTAACCTTCCATTATTCATTTCACTCTCACACTGAGTTCTCTTCAGACAAATCGATTGACTACCCCCCCTCCTTTTCGAGAAAAAAATGCTATATCTGTAAGAAGGACATTGGGATACAGAATGTTCAGATCGTTAAAAAAGACAAAAACAGGTGTTTTCATTGTCAAGAGAAAGGACATTGGTCTCCAAACTGTCGGAAGAAACAACAGGAGCAGGAGGAAGAGAAGAGGAATTCTGAATAGGAGGAGGAAGAGGTACCCTCCCGAAAGGAAGAACCCCGATACGTTCACAAAGACAAGAAAAGAAGATGAAGAAGGAAGAAAAAATAACTGTGACAGTAAAGAAATTGGAAATACAGAAAGAGTGAACAGAAGAAGCCTATGAACATTTCGAAGTTGTATTGTTTTATGTTACGTTGTGATATTGGATTGAAACAATTGTCCAAGAATACATCAGACAGAAAACCGCACGTGTCTCTTGGTTTTGATTGTATAGAATAAGAACCTAAACTAAACTCACACACTCATTCACTCACACGTACATCGTGGGTAAAAATTACCTTTGAGTTTTCATTCAATTAGGCAATTTAAATAGTATTTCTTTTCGAAAGATCTGAGTGGCCCTGAAAAGGACCGTTTGGTATTGGTTTGTTTAAAATAAAATTGTTACCGAGTGGTTGGTGGATTAAATGAACAACACAAACACAATATGTGAAAGATGATGTAAATTTATGAAATAAATTATTAATGAAAAATAATGATGTATCAACACAATAACTCATGCGTTCAACCCACGATCACACTTCACAAAAATTCACAATTTAAAAAAAAATTAAATATTAATACAAAATAAACACAGATCCAAGGAACCTCCTGGACTACACAAATGTTTGAAATAAAGTGGAACCTTTACAAAAGTTATATTATCGCACGTATAAATTGCGATAACAAATACAAACATCAAACTATACTATCGCACGTATGGATTGCAACAACAAGTACAAAGATCTACATGTATTTAAACAAGTTACTAACTGTTATTGAGATTCATGTAATCCCTTGAAATACTTCTGTGATTCAAAGTAACTACGTGTAAATATAACAATGTATTCAATTGTAACTACAATTGAAACACACACATGCGTCTCGACCCTGTACAACCGTACGATTCACCAACTGTTGAATCGCCGCACAGCTTCTCCGAATACCTAGGGTTGACCCAATCTTTTATCGACCACTTGTCCTTCACAGATCCACTACAGTTATGCGTACAGACAGCATACAGCACCTACTAGAACCACCGTTTACAAACACTTAGATGCTGCCCCGGACGTTTACACCTCTAGACAACTCCGACACTCGGACATTTAGACTTCTAGATTTCCGGATATTTACACATCACGACATATATCCTGTGACATCATGACCTCCTGTTTACGCCAGATACAAATGTAGACGGACAGACAGTCTGACAGACAGTCAGACACCTCAATTTGATCGCACAATTAAACATCACAATCACGGCACAATCACTCACATTCAGAGACATTCAGAGACATTCAGCCCTTTGGCTGGAGAAAGAAAGACGAGCTATCTCTCCTTTGACAAGATACTTTTGACTCGTCTATCTAACTCTATTCGCCTGTCCTCCGCTTCCCTTTCCCATTCTATCTTGTCCTTTTCGGCCTGCTTATCTAATTCTATCTTTTCCCTTTCGGCCTGCTTCTCTAATGCTATCTTTTCCCTTTCGGTCTGCTTCTCTAATTCTATCTTTTCCTTCTCAAAGGCCCATTTCCTTTAATCGGCTTCCCTTTCTAATTCCCGTTTCCTTTCTTCAGATTCCCTTTCTAATTCCCGTTTCCTTTCTTCGGATTCCCTTTCGAATTCCCTTGCCCTTACCCTTTTATTCCCTTTCCCGGGCTTGTTATTCCTGAATGAATTTCTTTAAACTTTCACCTTCATACCCAAATTATTTGCCTAAGGCAACCAAGTCCTTAAGGAAAGACATGACAATTGTAATATAAATATAAATATAAAGAATAGACTGACCTGATCGTCCTGATGAAGGTAACCAAACCAATGCTTTAAATATGTTTATAATGGACCCACGGACCTTGATAAAGTAAACAAAAATAAACCCTTACTTGAGGATTATCTTGTCAAGAAGGTCACGATCAAATATAAACATCAAATGTATACTTTCACAAACAAAAATGATTGACAGCTCACTTAATCCAGTGATCCCACTTCTGACACCATTTTAACTAAGGAACGCGACTAAACCATCTTTAATTGTCTGAAGCCTTTGTCACGGCCAATGTCTACTTCTGGACATGATCCTGTCAATGATGTGGTAGAAATCACTACAGATGGTATGGCAGGCGTAGTCACAGTTAGGTTGGGTTGTTTAGCGCGAGAAGGTCTTTTTCTCTTGGGTCGTAATAAAAAAAGTCTGATACATTTATTTAAGACTCGTTAACTCTACTAAAATGTCTAAACGTACCGTGACCGTTTGACTGTCACTATTCTCCTTCTGTCCTTGGTCTTGCTTCTTCTCTTCTGCTGTTTCTTCCTGGTGTTTCCTTCCTGCTTCTTCTTCTTCTCGCTGTTGAAGGTGAAAAGCTTGTTCTGTTTCTTTCTGTTGTTGTAAAAATTCTTCCAATTCTTATTTCTGTATCTGTTTATAATCATCGACGTGCAAATAAGAAGGAGAAGGTGACGAAGGGTACGGAACAAATTCTTGTGAAGTTAGAAAATCCACAATATCCCAGTTAAAATCAACTTCTTCTAGATGTCGATTTGTCATGACTTTGGTAGTCACTGCTGTACCATTACTTGATGTCTCCAGCGCTGATTCACCCCAATTCATCGTCTTCTTAGTTTCCGATATGATAGATAACTTTCTCGCATGGATTGACTGCGCACAGACTCTAGTACCTCTATATGGGGAAAGGGACGTCACAGACAGCTCTCTTTGTGACTGAATTTTGTAACGCATGTTTGGATTGGTGAATAAACTCAGTCCGTTTCGATCCGCCCTTCCCCTATTAATAACCACAGTACACTGCATTCGCTTGACGTGTTCTCTGCACAAGATGTTGACCAACTTAAAATCCTCTACCCTTGTTTCATTAATGCTATTCTGTATCGAATGCATGTCAAAGCATCATGGACCAATACCAGGATCACGGACACAAAGTTTTGGATCAGAAGAATTTATTTAAAGAGACAAGGTTGTTTGAAGAGAATCCTAATATACGACGAGAAGTTTAAGGAAGAGAAGAAGATCCGTGAGATGTCCTCTGTGCTAACGATATAATGTTAAACAAAAAAACCAAAGGCCCTTTTCAGGACCACCCATATACCTCGAAAAGATATTTGCTTTCTTTGCCGACATTTCCCTTGTCGCTAGACAGGACCAAATAATATTCCACATGTTAAATTCCCCTTGTCGCTAGATATACTAACCATGTTAAATTTCCCTTGTCGCTAGACAGACCCACGATGCTAAATTTCCCTTTTCGCTATAGTGCCACACGATCGTTTCGACTGGGATTTCCAATGCCGCTAGAGTGCCACATATCACTACTTGTAACATTGCTGCGGTACGTTTCGAAGGCAAATACCATCTCAGATGTAACATTACTGCGGAACGTATACTATTCCAATATAATCTCAGAGCAAGATAACCGGGACGGATATTTCGGATTGATAACAGAACAAGTTTGATGATACAGAAAATAAATTATGGTTTAATGAGGCGATATATATATATATAAAAACCTCAGAGAAATATACAAAAAAGATTAATACAGTTCACTCACGTAGTAAACAATTCAGGATGACTCATATAGTAACAATGTATACACTCAAGTAGCAAAACTATATTTGAAAATAATAAAGGAACAGATATACGACTTATCTTTCCAGTCCCAAAAGATATACTGGGTTCCGCAAACCCATATCAGCCCACGGTTAACAAATTAGAAATAAATAGATATAATCGACTATTAGTATACAGCTCCACAGCTGGTACAATTAAACTTCACAATTTCTACAGACCCCGGACACTCGGAATACTACGAAACATTAGACCCTCCAGACACTCTGGTCATTTAGACAGCTCTACTGCTGGGTCACCCTTGTCACTCTTGACATTAGACACTCTGGATGCTAGACATGAGACACTCCGGCACATTTAACAGCTCTGGACACACCAGTGCATTTAATCACAGCTCCCGACGTTTGACAGCTCCGGACACCCCGGACGTTTAACACCTTCGGATCAATACCTGAAAATATACCCGACACCGTGTACTAATCTTGATACAGACATAACGTAATGACGTTATAACGGTAAATTATAAAGACTATATTATTATCACATTTCAAAATGACAGGTTCTATAGTAAACCTTCCCTGTTCGATAATGTTGACAGTAAACAATTATATTTTTAAAAAAATATAGCTTTACATTACCAATCTAAATGCCTTGCATACAAGAGAAGAAAATGCACGCATTATGCTGTGTAAAAACTATATAACATACATGCAAAGGTAAATATAGTAATACAAAAGCTATCACGCAGTACCAAAAATGTACCTACCACTACAGCTAAAGTTGTGCCAATCCTCCCTCCGTCGGATCAATAGCCCTTCAGCTACCGTCCTTTAAACCAGCCGCTTGTTGACAAAACCCTTAGTAATGTAAAGACCCTTCACATATAGTATAGTATTTATACGTTTTCGTTCTCCGTATCGAGAACACCCTGCATGTGCTGCGTAGAACGAATTGTACTCACGATTCCGAAGTACAACTGCCCATATATAAAAATCACTTTCAGGTATCGTTGCACACGATAAACAAAACCCGAGTAAATGTATTTCCTGAATAAAACTAACTACATCATTCCTTGACAGTAACATTACAATGATACGTATCTTAGTCCAATACCATCTCAGATGTAACATTAATGCGGTACGTATCTTAGTCCAATACCATCTCAGATGTAACATTACTGTGGTACGTATCTTTGTCTAATATCACCTCAGATGTAACATTACTGCGGTACGTATCGTAGTCTAATATCATCTCACATGTAACATTACTGCGGTACGTATCTTAGTCTAATACCATCTCAGATGTAACATTACTGTGGTACGTATCTTAGTCCAATACCATCTCAGATGTAACATTAATGCGGTATGTATCTTAGTCTAATATCATCTCAGAAATAACATTAATGCGGTACGTATCTTTGTCTAATATCATCTCAGATGTAACATTACTGTGGTACGTATCTTAGTCTAATATAATCTCAGATCACTGGACTCATACCAGTCCTATGCAAACAATGCCTCGTGTCAGAACTTAGCCTGACCAGCACTTTACTAAATGATTCTTATAATGTAAACAGTCTCAGAAGTAGTTGGAAAACAGAAATATAGTGCAATCATAATAGAACACCTGATGATGCTAGATACAATTATATTTTCATCACATTCCAATTTAAGTTATAGAGAAATATTAATTTTAGTGAGAAAATGTGGCCTGCTATAGCATACACTGTCCGTGATGTTGGTCGGTCGCGACATCGGCTGTTGACTTTGTGTAGTTGTGCACTTGCGGACAATGGACCAATCGTGGTGCAGAGAAAACTATTAGCAGTAAAATAAATTAGAGTAGAAAAAATTTGGAAATATGAGCAGGAATTTTAACATATAATTTCACTTTTGAACATTCTTACAAAGAAGAAAGCTCTACCGCTTTCCAAATCAGCAACTTCCTTTTCGGTTTGATTCGGAATTTTACGGCACTAACACACACGTAGTTTATTAAGTGCCGAGGCAATCCGAGTAAACCACACCACAGTAGCTATCATAGGATGAATGTAAGATTCGTAAACCGCACCCGTTTGGTTTGAGTTCGGCATGCTAACCATGGAGACACCGTAGCTTCTTACTTCCGTTAGCCAATATTTCTTTAGTGATATGCGGTGACCTTTAATCTCTATACCTGTCTTTCATTTTAAGAGTTGTTTTCCTTATAAATGATTCGCAGCCACAGGCACTCAAATACCATGCGTAGTGATGATATCAAACTAGAAAGAAACTGTGTTTAGAACTGACACTTGATTGAGTACGAGTGCACACTCAAAACTGAGGGGCTTCAAGAATGAGGGGCCTGCATCGGACGTGGCATCCTTATTTATGTTAATACGTTCTTATTCGTCTGCATCTGGAGAGTGGGAATATTTCTTAGGTTATAGTATCTAGGAAAATGTAGAGATAGGCCAGTTGTGACCCAGATTCTGTAAAAAGAGAACTAGAAATTGTGCTTTGGTGTGGATATTTGTTAATATCTTACGCTGTAACGTTTATTGGTCTACAATTATATAGTACAGGTACGAAAATATATATCAAACAGGTAGTTAAAAGAATATCACACAGGTACGTAAAACGTAGAATATACGTATGGGAAAGTATATCACGTAGGTACGTACAAGTATATTATACAAGTACGTGGATGTATATCAAACAAGTACGTTAAAGTATATCAGACAATTACGTAAATCTATAAGACACGGGTACAAATAATTTAAATACGGCTCGATAAACTTAAAACAGAATCTTTTGTTTTAAATACGTTCAACGTTCAGCACAAAACATGGAATGAATGTTTTTTTAATTAAAAATTATACGAAGGCCATATTATTTACTTTAATAATATGGAAATACATAATCAAAATAGACATATTTTATTTTATTTTCAGAATTTTGTTAAGCAAGCATCACCTTAAAAGCCTTCATCATGAACAACTCGTCTGCCACGGATCTCCTACAGAGAATGAACGACGAGATGTCCATCGTGCTCATTCCAGTTTTCATATATATGGGTGTGCTGATGTTCACGGGGATTGTTGGCAATGCTTTTGTTTGTTATTTCTACGGTTATAAGACAAATAGCAGTCCCACCAATTGCTTTATTGTCATCTTAGCAGTATTCGATCTAATGACATGTTTTATAGCAATGCCAATGGAAATAGTCGACATGAGGTTTTTCTATTTGTTTCCAGATGTTACAGCTTGCAAGGTACTCAGAACACTGACTTTTGTCTGTATTATATCCTCTGGAATAATTCTACTTGCCATAGCGACAGAACGATACAGGAAAATTTGTCTTCCATTCAAGAAACAGATAACGGTTGTACAGGCAAAATTCATCTGTGTCGTTTCAACGCTGATTGCCATTGTTATTTCCTGGCCAAGTATTGTATTCTATTCAATCGTGGCACTAGATGTACCAATTCCTGGATCAGAGGCCATTCAGGCATACGACTGCACAACGGTTAAGGACGAGTCTTTACGGATTTATTTGCTTGTGTTCAGTGCAATTCAGTTCCTGTTGTTCATTATCTCATGTATAGCATTAATTGTATTGTATGCGTTGATTTACAAACAGTTAATTAGAGTGAATAAAAACAGAAATAGGTTAATGATCCCTAATGACGATAGTGCTTCGTTGAGCGCGCCCAGCACAAAAATAATGGAGAGGAAGGTCTTAGAAATGGAACAAAACACTCAAAAGGAGTCAAGAAAGGCGCAAGTAAAGGATGACAAAATGGAGAGAGAAGCATCAATTTTGAAAGCAACGTACACACACAAAGACCAAGATAAATCAGGATACAACGATGAAAGGAAAACGCTCGTTAAATCGGAAGATAAAGCTAGTATTGTATCGACCCAGGAGAAAAACCGTGATGCCCTAGAAATAAGTGGTGAGACTATGGAAAGAAGATCATGCAATAAGAGCAGCTGTTTGACAAAAGCTCTCAACAGTCCCAGGATCGTGTCTCATTTGGCTCAAAGAAAGTCCAAAGATATAAATTCTGATAAGTTCACCACGATCGCGCTTCTGATTACTGTCGTCTTCATTGTTAGTTTTCTCCCTCATCTCTGCCTCTCTATGTGGCAGAATTTCTCAAAGGATTACTTAGTAAATCGAATGTCAGACCTGCAGATCGTGTTTTTCTCAATCGCAATCCGTTCATACTTCTTAAACAGTGTTCTCAATCCGTTTATCTACGGATTCTTTAACTTTCAATTTAGAAAATTTATCGCCAGTGCGTTTTTCGGGTGCTTTCGAGTGAATCCGAAAGGCGAAAGTAAGTCCAAGAGTCGAAGGACAAAGCGACAAATATAGGAGAAGGTGCATACCAATTCCATCTCAAATATGAAGTAAAATGGCAATTGCATTAAAACAGCCGTCAGACACATGAATGGAGAAACATTCATTATCCATAGTCATAATGTGAAATAATAACGGGACAAAATATTTGATAGACACATTAGTCTAATATGTATTTATAACATGTCCTGAAGTTGAAGCTCATGTTGCTAGTGGTTATCAGAAAGGAAGATACATGACTCACTATCTTATAATTAAAGATGGATCAGTAACATGTCAATAAGGGGTCATTTCGTCAAATGTTCTTGCGAAATGTAATTGCTAAACGAAAAGAATTATATTAAAATCCGTTAAGATTTTGAATAATATAACCACATCTGGTGGTCATATAAAGCTAAAAGAATTATATTAAAATCCGCTAAGATTTTGAATAATATAACCACATCGGGTGGTCATATAAAGCTAAAAGAATTATATTAAAATCAGTAAAGATTTTGAATAATATAACCACATCGGGTGGTCATATAAAGCTAAAAGAATTATATTAAAATCCGTTAAGATTTTGAATAATATAACCACATCGGGTGTCATATAAAGCTAAAAGAATTACATTAAAATCCGTTAAGATTTTGAATAATATAACCACATCGGGTGGTCATATAAAGCTAAAAGAATTATTTTAAAATCCGTTAAGATTTTGAATAATATAACCACATCGGGTGGTCATATAAAGCTAAAAGAATTATATTAAAATCAGTAAAGATTTTGAATAATATAACCACATCGGGTGGTCATATAAAGCTAAAAGAATTACATTAAAATCCGTTAAGATTTTTAATGTTATAACCACATCGGATGGTCATATAAAGCTATCTACTCCCAACCTTTGTTTAACGTACAAATCACATTTCTCTATTCAAGAGGAATCTTATAGAAGAAAATCGGCGAAAGGCGTTATCGCCAATGACCAAGTTGTAATTTAACCATGTCTTTATTATAAATGCATCAGACACACATGCATAACGGTGTAATTGGTAGCTACATTCCAGTTACATTTCGTTGAACAGCTTTTACTTATACACGTACCCCCATTTACACTCAGCGCTGTAACAGATAAAACATAGATTAAGTTTTCATTTCCTCTCAGTTTGAAATGTTTGCTAGAATTTGCTTTAAAATTGTACAAGTAGCAACATGCAAATAATTTGAATTTCTAAAGGTGAATTATTTCAGTTGGTGTTCTTATCTAATAGTAATGAAGTCCAGACACGTTTCATCATGTCACAACAAGTCAAATTATTCTGATACCAGGCGGACGAATCCAAACACTAACATCTTATTGCTGAGCGCCAGTCGAGGCAAGTACAGGTACTATTTGTTTATAAGTCTTTGGTATGACACGTCCTTGGTTCTAAAACACGACCTCCTGCATCCGAGGCTGACGCTCGAACCTCTTAGGCCCGTGATAGTGAAGTAAGAGAAAATAGGTTATCTACTGAATGCAATGGAAACTATACTATTTATAACACTTACTAGACCAACCGAAATCCAAATGATGGTATATTCCAGTTTGAGACTTCTAATGCTATTATTAGAACCTTGACATACCGTTTATCTCTGTACTATTTCCCCATATACTTAGTGGATGTTAGAAATATACTCTGTACATACTGAGAGAGACTGATGTATATTTAATTTGTATTGTTTAAATGGTATTTTATTGCTTATATGATGTGGATATTTACTTTGGACTTGACCTTGTCCTAATTCATATTCATTTTCTATCTGATAAGAATCATTATTTTGGTTTTTGCAAATAGCATGATTATCTAAATTAGATTTCACAACATTAGTTTTTCAACCTAAAATGTCGGGTATACATGTTATTTACTACAATTTATAATTTTTGTAAGATACCGTCTAAGTATAACTAAGATTTTCTCTTGGAAACAATTGGATAGATAATAGTTTTCGAATCGGTTGTCGTAGTGTTGTCCGGTATTTAATTTGGGCTAGATTTTATTTATTCAAGCAATTTAATTCATGTTATTCTTCTCCGAAAATACAAATTGATAAAATAACATCCTTGTAAACTGTCTCTTTTCTTCAGATTTATTGCGAAATTTACAATACGGATATATTATCAGATTTATAGCGAAATTTACAATACGGATATATTATCGGATTGTAATGATACATCACCACAACATGGGCAACAACTGTCACATGATCAAATCCAGCTCTGGATTTATATTGGAATACATATTAAGTTGATTTAGAACTTTATTAATTCGTACTCGTGTTTGAAATCCTAGCATTAGTTGGAGTATAACTCGCCGTAACTTCGTTAAACATTTTTTACTTTGCATTCTTATGAAATAAATTATTTGTTTACTTTTTTAAAGCTTTATTCGAGAGTAAAAAAAGAGAGTAATATTAGACTATAGAGTCATATATATATATATATGGTAATTATCGAGAGTAAAAAAGTTGAGTAATATTGCATAACATTTTCAAATTTTAAAGCGTTAGTTATAATACATTTTATACAAACAATTTCATACAATTTACAGTACTATGTTCAGTCTACTGTTAATTATGCATGAAGAAGATGGAAAGCCGAGATTGTCATAGGAATTATTGAATACTCAAATGTTGTACAGGATACTGCTCAAATAATTTAAATGTGCAACATCATGTTTATCAAAGAATCTGATTGGACACTGCTTTGTTGTATTTGTTTTCTCCATTCTGTAATTTAGGGTATGTTTCTAAGTCACATATTTGTATCTAGCTTGACGAAAAAAGTTACAAATACGCATGCTTAAAAGTGTTTACCTTCTGTAAAAAATACATTTGCCTAATAAAAACGTTTTCCGTTCAAACTCTCTATATTTCGTTTTTCATTTGGGTTGATCAATACTGGAGCCCATCAAATACAAACCGAATAAAACCAAGATTCAGTCAAATACTGTCTTCTAATGGCCTCATGCGCCCATTGCAAAATATGCAACCTGTAATAGCAGGCCTTCATTTGCAATTACATTATTAACATCGCCATCATTGTCATCATTGTGCAGAGTGTAAGGCGTTGTGTCTTGTCGATGCAAATTGAGATCATCAAGCCTGTGTATTAGGAAGCATCGTTGTGTACAAATATGCTTTCTGATTCATCTTCATCCTGTCCGGTCCGTTGAGAACAAATACGCTTTCTTATTCATCTTCATCTTCTATTGTCCGTTGAGTACAAATACGCTTTCGGATTCATCTTCATCCTGTCCGGTCCGTTGAGTACAAATACGCTTTCTGATTCATCTTCATCCTGTCCGGTCCGTTGAGTACAAGTACGCTGTATGATTCATCTTCATCCTGTTCGGTCCGTTGAGTACAAATACCCATTCTGATTCACCATTATCTTCTCCGTGTGACTGTGCTGATCATTTGTGTTGGGAAACGTACTAGGTCTTGAGCTGCAGAGAAATGAAATTTCGAAGCAAGATGTGCACGAACCGTTTATGCCATTATGGCACTCTAGTTTCATAGACCGATTATGCCTTTCCCGATGACATGAGTAGCAAACTTGTCTAGCTAATACGTATGTGTCATATTATCTATAGTTGACACACACACACACACACACACACACACACATGGTCTAGCTAGCAAGGAGCAATCAATGTTAGCGGGAACTGAGAAATTTGTCAGAACGAGAATGACAAGTTTCAATGTATATGTGCTACATTTGTTTATAACTGAAAAACAAGTCAGTGATAAAATGGCCAATTATTCTTCCGTATCCTAATAGGA
The DNA here is from genome assembly GCA_029339505.1 of Unio delphinus. Classification (NCBI taxonomy): domain Eukaryota; kingdom Metazoa; phylum Mollusca; class Bivalvia; order Unionida; family Unionidae; genus Unio; species Unio delphinus. The sequence continues at coordinate 10,165,469 of JAQISU010000210.1, read as the reverse complement.
AATGGATTGTTTTAACAGAATTTATTAAATAACTTGCTGAAAAGATATTGTGTACCTTAAGAAACACACAAACCGCATTCAAGTAAATCTGTATCGTTTAATTAGTTGTGTTAGGAGACACGTGCAACTAAATATTTGCTTTCAAGTCATCTTTCCATGGATGAATCTGGCAAAGATTGCCATCATGTATAATCGGTTGAAGAGGTTAAGGGAAACTGAAAGAAAGTTAAGAAAGAAGCAAAGAAATTTTAAAAAAAGCAAAAAACAAACAAGTGCGTAATAGTGTCTGCTTAAGAGAGAGAGAGAGAGAGAGAGAGAGAGAGAGAGAGAGAGAGAGAGAGAGAGAGAGAGAGAGAGAGAGAGAGAGAGAGAGACTAAACGAGTGAAGAAATTGTACAGGAATATTAAAACATTTATACAAATGAAGTTTTGTTAGTAGTATGTGTCTTTCATAATATAAAGGCTATGTATTAATTTATTTTCCGACATGGCTATGTAGTTACATCAATGGATTCAATTCAATGTAGCTCGACCCCATATACTTAGATAACAACTGTCTTTCGTTGTCATGAAGGAAGAAGGAAAAGTACAATTATATTAGCTCTTGACGACATTTATCAGCTTTCATGAGGACGATAGCAGAAGCCTCGTGATAAACATCACGCATAAGTGGGGAAACTCTGGGTCATCATGTTCTCATGGCCTTCAAAGCAACATACGTGGTAAACAAGAAAATAAATTGAAAACCTGTTTACCAATGCAGTATGAATTATTAGAGAAAGTAAATTTTGCACATTTACCCGTTTAGGGTCTACAATTGTTAAATATCGGCCATGTTGTAAACTTGATTTGGTTAAGTATAGCCATAACGTCATTGGTGATGTCATCAACACAACGGCGTAACAATCCTGAAAATAATAATATGTATTATATATCTATTTGCTACCCTGGATTGAGACAGAATCATGCCGGCAAATCCTCAAAGATGAAAAAAGATGCAATCGTCTTTTTAATCCGCATTACTGTACTCTCTAACGAGTCTAGAACTGCTTTATTATGAGGTTTCCTAAATACAAATGAATATGCATCGGTATCGTCGAAAGTACCTTTAAATACCCTCATATTGGTGTATCATTGATGGATTTATCATTGATTGATGTATAATTGTTTGATGTATCATTGATTGAATTCCCCTTATACCTGTCGTAAGTACATATTATTTGGAGCATGCGGACACTAATATATGAGAGAAAAGAAGCATGTGTTTTCTTTTAGCTGTTATCGGCATTTTACCTCTTACTTTGGTAAACGATTGACGCTGTTTCGCTTACGTCATTGCATCTGAAGCCGCTATATTTGTGAATGAGCACAAAGTTCTATTCTCACATTTCTTTTTGTGTATGATTATGTTTTTCACTTTTTGATACCGGTACAGGGACAGATCCATTCTACCTCACACCTTAAATGTTCTGATTTAGGGACAATTACTCTGATGCAAATAAAGGGTTCTATGGGTCCATAACAGTGCCCTGTGAAATTTTATTTGACTGAAAGATACTGACTTTAAAGCAAATACCCTAGAATGGCCAACATCCTTGTGCATTGATTTGAAGAGTCTTGTGAATGTACATATATAAAGTCTTTATTTGAGTCACTCTTTGCTTTCACTGCAAGAAAGAAATTAATACTCTGATATACAGTGGTCATGCGCATTCAGGAATCGACGAAGTTGAAAACCATTCTTCTCTACCAGTCAGTGATAGTTCAGAACGATCAGCATTGTAGTGCATATAAAATATTATTTCTAAAGTTGGCCAAAGATTTAAGGTATGAGAGCTACCAAAATCAATATAAAAAGTTGACAATATATTTGAATATTGTAAACAGTTTTTAAAAAGAAGAATGGTTTTGCCTTGTAGTTGTTACAGAATAACTGTAAGAGTGTGCTTTCTGAAAAGAAATTGCTAACACATATAGTGGTAACACATCGTAGTTGCTATACTGTACGTTTGATGTGTATTATCCATTGTATAAACACATATGGCGTTGTGTTATATAAAGCAAACAAGCGAGGAATAAGCACAGTTACACGATTTTCACATCTACCACTTCACTTTGAAGTATTCGGGAAAGAAGTTCATAGTTCAAAGTTTCGAACAACAGGCGCGTGGAAGCAATGTATGTATGTATGTATGTATGTATGTATGTATGTATGTATGTATGTATGTATGTATGTATGTATGTATGTGTGTGTGTGTGTGTGTGTGTGTGTGTGTGTGTGTGTGTGTGTGTGTGTGTGTGTGTGTGCGCCCTACTGTAACAAATATAATCGTATGTCTAACTAATTACTCAGGTGAGACAATTATAGGTTTAAATATGGCAATTCCTTTAATTTTAAAATGACGAGGAGCCCAGCACATATGCATGTATGTGGTGTGTGTGTATGTGTGTGTGCGTGCGTGCTATCAACAGCACATTTCATTACATTTGTTGCGAGAACCTAGGATAACATAATGTAGGTTATCCGCTTGATCTCGATGTATATAACTAAATACAAACTTTTAACGATGCTGATGATATGACGTCGCTACTGTAAGAAATATAATCGTATGTGTAACTAATTATTCAGGTGAGACAATTATAGGTTTAAACATGGTAATTCATTTAATTTTAAAATGAAGAGGAGCCCAGCACATCCCTTCACATAGTGTAAAAAAAATTATGTTTCTGGCCAGGGCCGGCGCTTCAGCTATGCGAGCTAGGCAATCGCCTAGGGCGCTAGGCTAAGGGTTTATTTCATGATGGGCGGGTGGGGGAGGGCGTGAGTGAAAATGGGGCGTCAGATATCTGATCTCGCCTAGGGCACCGACATGCCTTGAACTGGCACTGTTTATGATTGATATCAAACCTGAGTTTGAGTGTGCACTCAAGTTAAAGAAGATCTATAATACGTTGTCTGTATCAGATACTGCGTAGTAAAGTGGTAACGTTATTTATATTCATAAGCACGTGAAGTTCATAAATCCAGTAAGGTCATATTATACGAATATATACTGAATACATATAGATGAGTCGATCATAAGTTTTGTGACTGTGCGTGGAGTAAGAAGTGTACGTGTGGACATTATAGCAGAGTTGTTATGGAATGAGATGCTTAACAATTGTATGATTTAGAAATATACTATGCAGGTACGTAAATGTATACTACACAAGTAAATAATATGGAATCTCTGGTACAAAAAAAATATTACATCATTTACATGAACATTATAATTTCATTGGTTATCAGCAAGATATAAAACTACGCTTTATAAGTAACAATCTTAATATATGTGTAAATTTTATTTGAAACGGCACGTCGTCGTCGAGTTGGATTTAAAGTGAAACCGGCCACTAGAAACATATGTTCACTATTTTAAACTGCCATATATTTATATGGTAGTGATTTAATTTATCCAGGAAGATGGAATGGTGCCGCATCTTCCTGGCATTTATGCACACATAGTGTACTATTTAATTAGGTCGTCGTGTCATGCCCCTAAGCTATTGACACGAATGTTAGACCTGGGTGAGTGGGAATAGACCCATCACGCACTCAATCTATCAGCCAATCGAAAGTGCGTACCTTACTAGGGGTGCAATGGCACCATTAATGACGAGAGGGAATTAGTTGTCTCATGTCGTCATGATAGAGGTGTCCGGTAAAGGAAAAGGTGGCGCCACTGAGGTCCTGGATGGTGCACGAACACTGTCGACAGCCTCGAAACGCCCTAGCCGTACTTATTCCAAATTCAATCCGGTTTTTCTAGTGGATTTTCCTATGGCAAAATTGTGTAAGCCACCTATGCAATTCATCAAATGGTAGAGTTGAAGAATTAAATTACGTTCCTAACTATGCCAGTTTTCTAGTACAAAAGTGTACATTTTATATGTCCCTAACAATTTATTTTGCTAATATTATTAAACGTCATTTGAAAGGTAGCCACTGTCAGAGAAAAATTGATTGAAAATTTTGAGCGGTGGGTCCGAAAATGATCAAGTTAGACTTTCTGGACAGAGCTTTAAAGGAGGGTTCTCGTAACCAAGTGAGAGACCCTATTAAGGCAATGAAAAGCAATAGCCCTAAAAAGGGTTCTTTTTGGAGAATCCCATGATCACTTGTTAGTGACCGATTATCCCTCTGCTCATGTGGTTGGTCCCTGTATACTTCTTGAGTGTTTTGTTTGTCCCTCTACTCACTCGGTGATTCCCTGTATACATCTCGGGTGTCTTGCTTTGGATCCTCCATCTAAACATCCTTGCTCCTTCATCAATTTGCTTCTATATTTTCCCTATCAATTTGGAATTCTCTGTGCTGTTATTGAGTAGAATATATAACCACATATGACAGCTATTTACATTGTTAGTTAATGCAGGATTCTAAGTGATTAAATTGCTGCAAGGCCTGATAATTTTGGGGTTAACTATCTTATAGTGTATAAATTTGAGGTCATTTTATAGATTAGCATACTTTTGGTTGCAGCCTTGTGTTGCTGGGCCTGATAGTCTTGGGTTTGAAACTACCTTATAATCTCTAATTTGGGGTCATAATCTATGCATATATGATGAGAATTTTAGTTGCAACATTGTGTCGCTGGACCTGATAGTCTTGGTTTTGAGACTACCTCATACACTCTAGTTGGGACCATAGTTAGTGGCGCGTTTTAGTGGTTGTACGTTAACCACTGCGGTATCGTGTTGTTTACGGGCCTATAATACCATTGTAATATTTGACTTAGTTACAAGATGCTGTCAATGGGGTTATATAGAAGGAAGAAATTAGAAGCATAAGAGAAGGAAAGAGTTAAGATGCATGTCTTAGTGATTATATAACTGGTAGTTAATGTAACTTTTGATGTTTATACCTTTATGTTTTTTCTATTATTTGAATTAAGGTGGGCACTAGCTTTTCTTTTCTCGTTAGTTCTTCTATTATGCGGTAACATTATATCATTCTATAAGATTTGGTTGCACGGGTGCCGCCTAGAGAACGTTATACCAAGAGTAGTGTTGGTTGGTCCCCTTTAAGGGCTAACGAATCCCTTCTTGCTCTCTAGTTGCTTCAATTCCGACAAGTTGATCTGTTATTTAGGTGTATTTTTATTATTCTATGTTATTTTACCATTCCATTAGGTTGGGCTGCTCTGGAGCCGCCGTGGGAATGTTATATCCAGCATAGTGTAGGTGGGCTCCCTTTTAGAGATAACGAGTCCCTTTTGGCCCCGTACGCTTCCATCCCCTCAGAACGATATTGTTATCATTATTATTATTATTATTATTATTATTATTATTATTATTATATATATATATATATATATATATATATATATATATATATATATATATATATATATATATATATATATATATATATATATATATATATATATATATATTAGGTGCCAGTAAAAAATTCGTTTCATTCATGGATGATATGGTATTATGCTTATATTCTATCCATTAGCCCTGTAGTTCTAAGAAATTCAGTTATATTATAGTATGTTCTTTGAGGGTTTTTGTTGTATTATTGAATTCTTACTGGATATTTACTTGGTGCAGCAAGTTCTAATTGTTTAGTTATAAATAGGTCTCTTTCTGTTTGCGTATTTTTACAGATATTGATTATAGGATATAAATCTTCCGGTACGTTACAGTGGAAGCAGTTGATGTGCGGAAAAGGTCCTATAAATTTTTCAAAACTATTAGCTAATTTTGTTTTTCCAAGCATTTTCCTATTTATTTTAGATTGTTCATAACTGCTGCACCTGGGTATCAGGATATTTCTATTTGTTTCTTTGACAATAATATGTAAAAATCTCCCTTGTTTAGTTTGGTTCTTATCCTTTTTGTCATTTTTGATTCATCAGTGAATAGATTAAATTGTTAATTTCCGTTGGACTATACTTTAGTACCATGTAACCAGGTTCAGTGAGTTTACTCTTGGCTATTTGGTCGGCTAATTCATTGCCTTTTATGTCGATGTGAGATGGTATCCATAGAAACTCTACTGTTATGTTTTGAGTATCGAGTACTTTAATTATTTGGTTAATTTGATTAAGAAAGTTTTTACTTGATATAGTATTATTGCATTGTATTGATTTTAGGACACTATTGCTTTTCAATATTAATTAAAAGGAATCAACCTCATCAAGCTCATCCAATCCATAAGTAGGACGGAAAGTTTCTAAGATTCGAAATTAAGCTGGAAATATTAAGATGGAAATTACTGTGGAAATGTTAAAATAGAAATAAGGATGAAAATATAATAATGGAAATTGTAGCTTAATATCAGCATTTAAGTTATTGAGAATTTTCAAAGTCTTCCGGACCTATTCTCTAACATTTATGAGCTAAAACGGATCTCAAGAATAAATAAGTACTCACTGTCAGAACCACCATTACATATCATGCATTCTATTAGAACAATGCATGATTACAAAGACAATAAATCGAAGACAATATGAATATGATACATTCTATTAGAACAATGCATGATTGCAGACAATAAATCGAAGACAATATAAATATGATACATTCTATTAGAACAATGCATGATTGCAGACAATAAATCGAAGACACTATAAATATCATACATTCTATCAGAACTATGCATGATTGCAGACAATAAATCGAGGACAATATAAATATCATACATTCTATTAGAACAATGTAGGATTGCAGACAATAAATCGAAGACACAATGAAATTGCCATTATTTCCACTTTATCCTGACAACATTGACCATGTCTAGAACATGAATATATTCATCAAAGAAATCTTGTTTCTAACTTTTTTATTTGATGACGGTGCAATGGACCTAAGCTTAAATAAATCAAGGTTACATCGACCCTAACTTTATCATAATCATAGCAGTCATTAATCAATTTTTATCATAATCAATGACTCTAACTGTATCTTAATCAAAGTGAGCATTACTCTAGCTGTGTCTTAATCAAAGTGAGCATGACTATAGCTGTATCTTAATGAAGGTGACCATGACTCTAGCTGTATCTTAATGAAGGTGACCATGCCTCTAGCTGTGTAAATCAAAGTGGCTATGACTCTAACGTGATCTTAACCAAAGTAACCAACAATCTAGCTGTATTTTAATAAAAGTGGCCATGACTCTAGCTGTCTTCATCAAACTAACCATGACTTAAGCAAATTGACCATGATTCAAACCTTATCCAAACAAGTTTACCAATATCATGAGGGACTGAGATATAACTTGAGAATGCAGTTTAGATTACAACTGGATAGAGAGAGTTTTGAAAAAAATCGAGAATAACTTTTGTATTTAGAAAGAATACTGTCATAACGAACAATTGGTAGATGTTCTTGTCATCGCTTGTTACAACTACTTATTATTATTATTCAATACACACTATTCAAATCTACTTCGTTCACTCCTTGCAATGCAAAGATCATTTTCAAAACCGTATATGGGCAATCATTTACATTGGTATTTCGCTTCATGTATTTTCCACCAATCAGCATTCTTTTTTTATTCCAGAACTTATTCGACTGAAGTAGCGACTTGAAAAGACATCGCAATGAATAACTCATCTGTCACAGATCTTTTGCAGAAGCTGAGTGATGAAAAAGCCATTCTGCACGTTCCATCTTTCATATTCATAGGCTTACTGATGTTCACCGGATTCATTGGCAATGCTTTTGTTTGTTATTTTTATGGGTTTAAGGCAAAGGTGAATCCCACCTCATGCTTTATTGTCGGATTAGCAGTATTAGACCTAATGAACTGTACTCTTACAATGCCAATGGAAATAATGGACATACGTTTTTTCTACATGTTTCCAAATGCTGCTGTTTGCAAGGTACTAAGAACAACAGCCGTGATATTCACAATGTCATCTGTATTTATCCTCATAGCCATTGCGACGGAACGATACAGACGAATTTGTCTTCCGTTCAAGAAACAGATAACGGTGTTTCAGGCAAAAGTTGTATGCGTCGTTTCCACGGTAATATCCATTGCGATTTCCTGGCCGGCTCTCCTATTCTTTTCAATTGTTCCAGTAGACGTACCCATTAACGGATCGTATATCATCCAGGGATACGATTGCACGACAGTCAAGAGCGAGTCTATACGAATTTATTTACTTTCGTTCAGTGCTCTCCATATTTTGCTGTTTGTTTCAGCTAGTGTGGTTATAATTGTACTTTATGTCTTGGTATACAGACAGATAGGTCGAGGGAAAAAATTCCGACAAAAGTGCAAGAACCAGCTAGAAAGGTCAGGTGAACACCAGGACTTATCAAATTGTCAAGACAAAGACATAATAACCAGTATATCAAGCGGTACATGGAAAAAGAACAATGATGCAGAAATGAAAAAGAACATTCAAAAACAGATACCCATTGTAGAAACAGTATATAACACAAAAAAGGTCAAATTAAATTGTACAAATTTAGTCGAAGAGACACGTTTGCATAATGAAGCAAATAACTTTGTCAATAAATACAAAAACCAAGATGATATTACACTGCAACATGAACATGATCTTATATCAATCGATATCAGTGACAGTGTGGAGTCAGCAGATGAAAATGCCAGAAAATGTGTCATAAAAATTGACAACGGACGAAGATTCGTGTCTCCTTCCACTCAAAAGATGTCCAGAGATGCAACCGCTGATAAATACACGACGATTATGCTTTTGATTACAGTCATTTTCATTGTGAGTTTTCTCCCTTATCTCAGCCTGGCTGTATGGCAGAGTTTTTCATTGGATTACTTAGTAAACCAGATTACAGACTGGCAGTTGGTGCTTTTTTCAATTGGGATTCATTCATACTTTCTGAACAGTGCCAGCAATCCCTTTATCTATGGGTTTTTCAACCCGCAATTTAGGAAATATATCGCCAATGTGTTTGTGAGTGCTTTCAGAAGTCGGAAAGATCGAATGACAATACGACAACTATTTCAGATAATCAGAAACACGCTCATTTTGAAATGCAGAGGAACTTAATAAAAAGCGATAATCTGCGACGTGACCTGAAATTACAAACTGCACTGAAAAGTTTATGCATCTGTTGTCACTCAATGATATGAAATGGTTTAGATAATCGGACTGAAAAAGTTTCATATAGTGTCTTGATAATTTTCAAGTATCTTCCATCTTAATAATATGGTCATTACAATGATACAATTGACCGCATTGGTTTGAGACATTCCAACAGGAATCGACCGCATGGAAGTAATACATATATCTTTGTAGGTGGAAGTTAACATTTTGTCCGTGTTTTGTTCTCGTTTTATTTAACGTAGGACCTTAAAAAGCAAGCTATAACCATTCGACATAGTTTAAAGTACATGTTTCATTTCACTTTTAAATCTGCATTGACTCAATGAGGTGCAATATGTTAACAATTTAGTCATGGTATATGCATAATCAGATATTGATAAAGCGGGTGAAGCATGCATATCACATAGTCATGGTAGAGACTTAAGTATACATTGATAGCACATGGAATAACATGCATATCACATAGTCATGGTAGAGACTTAAATATTCTTTGATATCACCTTGTGTAACATGCATATCACATAGTCATGGTAGAGACTTAAGTATGATTTGATATCACCTTGTGTAGCATGCATATTACATAGTCATGGTAGAGACTTAAATATCTTTTGATATCACCGTGTGTAACATGCATATCACATAGTCAATATAGAGACTTAAGTATGCTTTGATATCACTTTGTGTAACATGCATATTACATAGTCATGGTAGAGACTTAATTATGTTTTGATATCACCTTGTGTAACATGAATATCACATAGTCATGATATAGACTTAGGTATGCTTTGATATCACTTTGTGTAACATGCATATCACATAGTCATGACAGAGACTTAATTATGTTTTGATATCACCTTGTGTAACATGAATATCACATAGTCATGGTAGAGACTTAAGTATGCTTTGATATAACCTTGTGTAACATGCATATTACATTGTCATGGCAGAGACTTATGTATGTTTTGATAGCACCTTGCGTAATATGAATATCACATAGTCATGGTAGAGACTTAAGTATGTTTTGATATCACCTTGTGTAACATGCATATTACATAATAATGGTAGAGATTTAAGTAAACGCTGATAATGTCCGTTGTATAAAGCATTGATTATGTTTTCTGTGACCTCTCTTGTGTTTTATAAAAAATGCAACAATTTTGACAATTTATCATCGACCTTTTAGATAGCTTTAAAATTGTCTTTATTGTTTCTTATTTTCAGCGGATTATATCATTCATTGAATATACGTTAAAATATATCGAATTATGATATATATTAGGACACTAACATTTTAATTAGTAAATGTTTTTCATATGTAACCATATAATAAATACCTTAATATTCAGCTGTTTTGCGGATATAAAATCGCAGATTACGAACTTACAGTGTCCCCAAACTGTTCATCTGTCTGTTACGACTCTCTGGTCATCAACAAAGTAAAACAAAAGAAGCAAAACAAACACATTTTGTAAAACGTAACAAACCATTTATTTCCTCAGGTTATAAAAGTTAACATTTAAGAGGAATTTAAACTTCCTAAAATAAATCCGAATTATTCTATAAATGGTCAACACAAATAAAACGAAATCGAGTGTTCGCGTACCACCAGTCTTGGTGTCTTAATGTTTATATTCGAAAACGTCCTTGAGTAAATTTACTACAGCACCGTAATATAATTTTTATTCTACAGTAAATCTAGAAGTTTGCACTTCTAAGGAAATGTCGAAAAACAAACCTATCGTCTCAAATCATATCTAAACAAAACATTCGTTAAATCTGCTGATTGTTGATAAAACCAAAAAATATGAGATATAAATAAAAATAGTTTTGTTCAGGTTTATATGTTTATATACACGCACTCTGTCGTAAAACGTAATTACTCACTAAGCAACATTCCACAATACACAAAAGACGCAAATAAATGCCACGTGACCTACCCATCCAATGGGAAATATCCTCTTAAGTAGTATACGAACTATTAATAGAATCATAAAATATTATAGACTCCTACTTATAGATTAGAAGCAACCAACAGGCACTGTAAATAGCTAAAAATAGAATCTATACCCGGATAAAAAAAATAACTAAGCCAAATCTTGTTTTTACATGATAACTAATTTTCACTCATGAGCAACGATTAAACCCAATACAGAATGGAACTGCTACGTATATCTGACACACACACACACACACACACACACACACACACACACACACACATTTGTTTTCCTTTAATATTGTTTGTCAGGTTTTATTTTTCATTACATGTTATTATAAATTTATTCACTAGAATTTACCGAATTTACCATTAATCGAATTATATTTTGATAAACAATTAATGTTGATCTAGATCCTGACCTTGATTGAAGAGTATGTCACTAACGTAAACAAGTTTCATCTTCATTTTTAAAAAAATTGTTTTTGTCAAGACCAAGATGGGACTAGTGAAGAAGTAAACAACTTTTTATTCTTTGAGTAAAGCATGATTTGTTCTCGTCAGAGTCATGCTAGCACTATGTGATATAAACGATCACTTGACTCTCCACTCCTTTTTTTTCTTGATTTCGCAATTTGGGGAATTTTTGGCAACTGTGTATTAGAAGATTACGATATAATAATTGTTTTACTAATTGTTTTACTTGGGCATTAAAAATGAAATGAAGTCATTTTATTTTGTTGTAGCCATAGTTTCGAATCCATATATGGTAATTAGCGAGAGTAAAAGAATTGAGTAATATTGCTAATAATTGTTAATTCTAATAGCATAACATTTTAAAACGTTAGTTATAATACATTTTATACAAATAAGTTTCATACAATTTACAGTACTATTTTCAGTCTACTGTTAATTATGCATGAAAAAGATGGAAAGCCGAGATTGTCATTGGAATTATTGAATACTCAAATGTTGTCCAGGATATTGGTCAAATAATTTAAATGTGCGACACCATGTTTATCAAAGAAGTTTTACCCAATTTATTTAATTGGACTCTGCTTTGCTGTATTTGTTTTCTCCATTCTGTAATTTAGGGTATGTTTCTAAGTCAAATATGTGTTATCTAGCTTTGATTAATACAAAAAAGGTTACAAATACGCATGCTTAAAAGTGTTTACCTTCTGTAAAAAATATATTTGCCTAATAAAAACGTTTTTCGTTCAAACTATCTATATTTCGTTTCTCATTCGGGCTGATCAAACTAAACAATACCGGACCTACTCAGATACAAACCGAATTAAACCAAGATCCCGACAAATAATGTCTTCTAATGGCCTCATGCGCCCACTGCAAAATATGTAACCTGTAATAGCAGGACTTCATTTGCAATTATATTATTAACATCGCCATCATTGTCATCATAGTGCAGAATTTAAGGCGTTTTGTCTTGTCGATGCAAATGGAGATCATCAAGCCTGTGTATTAGGAAGCATAGTTGTGTACAAATATGCTTTCTGATTCATCTTTATCTTGTCCGGTCCATTGAGAACACATACGTTTTCATTTTCATCTTCATCTTCTCTGTTGAGTACAAATACGCCTTCTGATTCATCCTCATCCAGTCCGTTGAGTACACATACGCTTTCTGATTCATCTTTATCCTGTCCGGTCCCTTGAGTACAAATACGCTTTCGGATTCCTCTTCATCTTGTCCGTTTAGTACAAATACTCTTTCTGATTCATCTTCATCTTGTCAGTTGAGTACAAATACGCTTTCTGATTCATTTTTATCCTGTCCGGTCCGTTGAGTACAAATACGCCTTTCGGATTCATCTTCATCTTGTCCGTTGAGTACAAATACTCTTTCTGATTCATATTCATCTTGTCAGTTGAGTACAAATACGCTTTCTGATTCATTTTTATCCTGTCCGTTCCGTTGAGTACAAATACGCCTTTCGGATTCATCTTCATCTTGTCCGTTGAGTACAAATACGCCTTCTGATTTATCTTTATCTTCTCCGTGTGACTGTGCTGATCATTTGTGTTGGGAATCGTATTAGGTCTTGCGCTGCAGACCTATGAAATATCGAAGCAACACTTGCAGGAACCGTTTATGTCATTATGTCACTCTAGTTCCAGAGACCGATTGTGTCTTTCCCTATGACAATGGTAGCAAACTTGTCTAGTTAATACGTATGTGTCACGTTATTTATAGTTGTAACACACACACACACACACACACACACACACACACACACACACATATATATATATATATATATATATATATATATATATATATATATATATATATATATATATATATATATATATATATATATATATATATATATATATATATATATATATATATGGTCTAGTTAGCAGGGAGCAATCAATGTCAGCGGGAATTAAGAAATTTGACAGAACAAGAATGACAAGTTTCAATGAATATGTGCTACATTTAAGGGAAATTGAACGAAAGTTAAGTAAGAAGCAAAGAGAGAGAGAGAGAGAGAGAGAGAGAGAGAGAGAGAGAGAGAGAAGAGAGAGAGAGAGAGAGAGAGAGAGAGAGAGAGAGAGAGAGAGAGAGAGAGAGCCTAAACGAGTGAAGAAATAGTACAGAATTTTTAAAACATTTATACACATGAAGTTTGGTTAGTAGTATGTGTCTTTCATAATATAAAGGCTATGTATTAATTTATTTTCCGACATGGCTATGTAGTTACATCAATGGATTCAATTCAATGTAGCTCGACCCCATATTCTAGTTCCAGAGACCGATTGTGTCTTTCCCTATGACAATGGTAGCAAACTTGTCTAGTTAATACGTATGTGTCACATTATTTATAGTTGTAACACACACACACACACACACACACACACACACACACACACACACACATATATATATATATATATATATATATATATATATATATATATATATATATATATATATGGTCTAGTTAGCAAGGAGCAATCAATGTCAGCGGGAATTAAGAAATTTGACAGAACAAGAATGACAAGTTTCAATGAATATGTGCTACATTTAAGGGAAATTGAACGAAAGTTAAGTAAGAAGCAAAGAGAGAGAGAGAGAGAGAGAGAGAGAGAGAGAGAGAGAGAGAGAGAGAGAGAGAGAGAGAGAGAGAGAGAGCCTAAACGAGTGAAGAAATAGTACAGAATTTTTAAAACATTTATACACATGAAGCTTGGTTAGTAGTATGTGTCTTTCATAATATAAAGGCTATGTATTAATTTATTTTCCGACATGGCTATGTAGTTACATCAATGGATTCAATTCAATGTAGCTCGACCCCATATACTTAGATAACAACTGTCTTTCGTTGTCATGACGAAAGAAGGAAAAGTACACTTATATTAAGTCTTGACGACATTTATTAGCTTCCATGAGGACGATAGGAGAAGCCTCGTGATAAACATCACGCATAAGTGGGCAAACTCTGGGTCATCATGTTCTCATGGCCTTCCAATCAACATACGTGGTAAACAAGAAAATAAATTGAAAACCTGTTTACCAATGCAGTATGAATTATTAGGGAAAGACAATTTTGCACATTTACCCGTTTAGCGTTTACAATTGTTAAATATCGGCCATGTTGTAAACTTAATTTGGTTGAGTATAGCCATAACGTCATTGGTGATGTCACCAACACAACGGCGTAACAATCCTGAAGATAATAATAAGTATGGTATATCCATTTTCTACCCTGGAATGAGCCAGAATCATGCAGGCAAAGCCTCAAAGTTGAAACAAGATACAGTCATCTTTTGAATTCACATTGCCGTACTCTCTAACGAGTCTAGAACTGCTTTATTATGAGGTTTCCTGAATAAAAATGAATAAGCATGAATAGCTATCCAACAGTCTCACACTAATTGAACTCCCATAGTAAATATATGGAAACACAATGATATTCAAAATTCTAAAACTTAACATTTCTGGTTGCTGATGATTAGACATATATTCTCCACGCACAGCTATCGTCGGTGCAAGCTTGTGTTTTGAGAACACCATACGAGCCGCGGTATATTTGAGATCTACATGTGAATAAAAGACGTTTATTATTCTGCAACAAACAATTCATGTGCTACTTTCATTATTGAGTGTTCCTAAGTCCAGTATGTAAAAATGCCTCAATAGAATTTTGTCCATATTTGTTTTGGAAAAAATACAGGTAGGATCAGCATCGAATTTAAAGAAATATTCATGTTATTGTAATATTCCACTTAATGCACTCATTTATATTGAATTAACTTTACTCTCGACTTCCACGATTTCTTATTTCCCCATAATTAAAGCCATTGTATATATTATACTGTATCAAGTCATATTGGATTATCAAACACATAATTGGCATAATTAACATATTGCCAAACATAACTCCAATGTCAATATACCACATAAAGGCATTACAATATTATTTGATACAGAGAACATCAATCGCACACATTTTCCTATTTGGTTATGATTATCTACTACAATTTCACACTTTGGATAAAGTTTATTTTTTATATGTAAAAGTTGAATCTTTGTTTTTCTCACCGTTGATCCTGGTTATTTAAGATAATTTTTTAAATTATTATTGTTATCGTCGAAAGTGCCTTTAAATACCCTCATATTGGTGTATCATTGATGGATTTATCATTGATGGATTTATCATTGATTGATGCATCATTGGTGTATCATTGATTGATGTATCAATTATTGGTGTATCATTGATTGATGTATCATTGATTGATGTATCATTGATGTATCATTGATTGATGCATCATTGATGTATCATTGATTGATGTATCATTGATTGATGTAACCTTGATAGATGTATCATTGATAATACAAAGAACATCAATCGCACATATTTTCCTTTTTTTATGATTATCCACTACAGTTTCACTCTTTGGATAAAGCTTATTTTTTATATCTATGTTTTTCTCATCGTTGATCCCGGCTATTTAAGACAATTTTTAAAATTATTATTGGTATCGTCGAAAGTGCCTTTAAATTACCCTCATATTGGTGAATCATTGATGGATGTATCATCCATTGATGTATCATTGATTGATGTATCATTGATTGATGAATCATTGATGTATCATTGATTGATGTATCATTGATTGGTGTATCATTTATTGATGTATCATTGATTAATGCATCATTTATTCATGTATCAGTGACTAATGTATCATTGATTGATGTATCATTGATGTATCATTTATTGATATATCATTGATTGGTGTATCATTGATTGATATATCATTGATTGATGTATCATTGATTAGAGTATCATGTATTGGTGTAATATTGATAGATGTATCATTGATGTATGCATACATCGTAACTTTACTTCTGATATGCATATATCAATAACCTGTAAACTGCTTAACCATTTTCATTATCCGGAATTCCAAGGAATATTGGTAAGAACAAGCAGTCCGGAAACCTTGCTTTTTATCTAATATTTTTTGATGTGGCAATTCATTCTGGTGGAATTTATAGTTTCTGTATTAATTTCTGCTAAAGCTTGTTTGGACTAATTGAGCATGATATTACTGCTGTAAATTCATACACGATTTCCTTAGCAACAAAATGCTACTATGTTTTAGCAACAATACATGAAAGCATCATAAATTTAATGCACGTTACAAATGCAAGCTAATTCCCCTTACACCTGTCTTAAGTACATATTACTTGGAGCATACCGACACTAATATATGGAGACATATGGAGACAGATATTGATTTTAAAGCAAATACCCTAGAAGGGTAAACATCCATGTGCATTGATTTGAAGAGTCTTGTGAATGTACATATATAAAGTCTTTATTTGAGTCACTCTTTGCTTTCACTGCAAGAAAGAAATTAATACTCTGATATACAGTGGTCATGCGCATTCAGGAATCGACGAAGTTGGGAACCATTCTTCTCTACCAGTCAGTGATAGTTCAGAACGATCAGCATTGTAGTGTATATGTGCTTTCTGAAACGAAATTGCTAACACAAATAGTGGTAACACATCGTAGTTTCTATACTTTACGTTTGATGTGTATTGTCCACTGTATAAACACATATGGCGTTGTGTTATATAAGGAAAACAAACGAGGAATAAGCACAGTTACACGGTTTTCACATCTACCTCTTCACAGTGAAGTAAGTATTTGGGAAAGAAGTTCATAGTTCAAAGTCTCGACAACAGGCGCGTGGAAGCAATGTATGTATGTATGTATGTATGTATGTATGTATGTATGTATGTATGTATGTATGTATGTATGTATGTATGTGTGTGTGTGTGTGTGTGTGTGTGTGTGTGTGTGTGTGTGTGTGTGCGTGCGTGCGTGCGTGCGTGCGTGCGTGTGTGTGTGTGTGTGTGTGTGTGCTACTGTAACAAATATAATCGTATGTCTAACTAATTACTCAGGTGAGGCAATTATAGGTTTAAACATGGCAATTCGTTTAATTTTAAAATGAAGAGGAGCCCAGCACATCCCTTCTCATAGCGTGAAACAAATCTATGCTTATGGCCAGGGCCGGCGCTTCCGCTATGCGAACTAGGCAATCGCTAGGCTAAGGGTTTATTTCATGATGGGCTGGTGGGGGAGGGCGTGAGTGAAAATGGGGCGCCAGATATCTGATCTCGCCTAGAGCACGAAAATGCCTTGCACTGGCTGTTTATGACTGATATTAAAACTGAGTTTGAGTGTGCACTCAAGTTGAAGAACATCAATAAAACGTTGTCTGTATCAGATAACGCATAGTAATGTGGTAACGTTATTTATATTCATATGCATGTGAAGTTCATAAATCTAGTAAGGTCATATTATACGAATATATACTGAATATGTATAGATGAGTCGATCATAAGATTTGTGACTCTGTGTGGAGTAAGAAGTGTACGTGTGGACATTATAGCAGAGATGTTATGGAATATATTGCTTAAACAATTGTATGATTTAGAAATATACTATGGAGGGACGTAAATGTATACTACACAAGTAAATAATAAAGAATCTCTGGTACAAAATAAATTTTACATCATTTACATCAACATTATATTTTCATTTGTTATTAGGAACATATAAAACTACGCGTTATAAGTAACAATCTTAATATATGTCGAAATCTTGATTGAAATGGCACGTCGTCGTCGAGTTGGATTTAAAGTGAAATCGGCCACTAGGGTCATATGTTCACTATTTTGCACTGCCATTTATTTATATGGTAGTGATTTAATTTATCCAGGAAGATGGAATGGTGCCACATCTTCCTGGCATTTATGCACACATAGTGTGCTATTTAATTAGGTCGTCGTGTCATGCCCTAAGCTATTGACACGAATGTTAGACCTGGGTGAGTGGGAATAGACCCATCAAGCACTCAATCTATCAGCCTATCGAAAGTACGTACCTTACTAGGGGTGCAATGGCACCATTAATGACCAGAGAGAATTAGTTCTCTCATGTCGTCATGATGGAGGTGTCCGGTGGAGGAAAAGGTCTCGAAGGGTGGCGCCACTGATGTCATGGATGGTGCACGAACACTGTCGACAGCCTTGAAACTCCTAGCCGTACTTATTCCAAATTCAGTCCATTTTTTTTAGTGGATTTCCCTATGCCAAAATTGTGTAAGCCACCTATACAATTCATCAAATGGTAGAGTTGAAGAGTTAAATTACGTTCCTAACTATGCCAATTTTCTAGTACAAAAGTGTACATTTTATATGTCCCTAACAATTTCTTTTGCTAATATGACTAAACGTCATTTGAAAGGTAGCCACTGTCAGAGAAAAAAGATTGTTAATTTTGAGCGGTCGGTCCGAAAATGATCAGGTTAGGCTTTTCGGATAAAGCTTGTCAAGGAGGGTTCCCGTAACCAAGTGGGAGACCCTATTAAGGCAATGAAAGGCAATAGCCCTAAATGGGTTTTTTTTGGGAGGATCCCATGATCACCTGTTAGTGACCGATTATCCCTCTGCTCATGTGATTGGTCCGTGTACACTTCTAGAGTGTCTTGTTTGTCCCTCTACTCACTCGGTAATTCCCTGTATACATCTTTGGTGTCTTGTTTTGGATCCTCCATCTAAACATCTTTGCTCCTTCATCAATTTGCTTCTATATATTCCCTATCAATTTGGAATTCTTTGTGCTGTTTTTGAGTAGAATATATAACCCCATATGACAACTATTTGCATTGTTAGTTAATGCAGGATTCTAAATAATTAAATTGCTGCAAGGCCTGATAGTTTGGGGGTTAACTATCTTATAGTGTATAAATTTGAGGTCATTTTCTAACTTAGCATACTTGTGTTGCTAGGCCTGATAGTCTTGGCTTTGAGACTACCTTATAATATCTCATTTGGGGCCATAACCTATGCATATATGATGAGCTTTTAGTTGCTACATTGTGTTGCTGGACCTGATAGTCTTGGTTTTACACTCTAGTTGGGACCATAGTTAGGGGCGCGTTTTAGTGGTTGTACGTTAACCACAGCGGTATCGCGTTTTTTAGGGGCCTATAATACCATTGTAATATTAGACTCAGTTACAAGATGCTGTCAATGGGGTTATATAGAAGGAAGAAATTAGAAGCATAAGAGAAGGAAAGAGTTACGACGCTTGCCTAATTGATTATATAACTGGTAGTTAATGTAACTTTTGATGTTTATACCTTTGTTTTTTCTTTTATTTGAATTAAGGTGGGCACTAGCTTTTCTTTTTTCGTTAGTTCCTTAGTTATGCAGTAACATTATATCATTCTATAAGGTTTGGTTGCACAGGTGCCGCATACAGAACTTTATACCCAGCGTAGTGTAGGTGGTTCCAAGTTAAGGGCTAACGAATCCCTTCTTGCCCTGTAGTTGCTTCCATTCCGTCAAGTTGATCCGTTGTTTAGGTGTATTTTTATTATTCTATGTTACTTTACCATTCCATTCGGTGTGGTTGCTCTGGAGCCGCCATGGGAACGTTATATCCAGCATAGTGTAGGTGGGCTCCCTTTTAGAGATAATGAGTCCCTTTTGACCCCGTACGCTTCCATCCACTCAGAACGATATTATATATATATATATATATATATATATATTTAGGTACCAGTAAAACATTAGTTTCATTTATGGATGATATGATGTTATGCTTATATTCTATCCATTAGCCCTGTAGTTCTAAGAAATTCAATTATATTATAGTATGTTCTTTGAAGGTTTTTGTTTTATAATTGAATTATTTCTGGATATGTACTGGAAATAGCTGGAAATATTAAGATGGAAATTACCGTGGAAATGTTAAAATAGAAATAAGGATGAAAATATAATTAAGGGAAATTGGAGCTTAATATCAGCATTTAAGTTACTGAGAATTTAAAAAGTCTTCCGAACCTATTCTCTAACATTTATGAGCTAAAACGGATCTCAAGAATAAATACGTACTCACTGTCAGATCCACCATTACATATCATACATTGTATTAGAATAGTGCATGATTACAAAGATAATACATTGAAGACAATATAAATATCATACAGTCTATTCGAACAATGCAGGATTGCAGATAATAAATTAAAGACACAATGAAATAGCCATTATTCCTACTTTATCCTGACAACATTGACCATGTCGCGTTTGTTAGGGGCCTATAATACCATTGCATTATTTGACTCAGTTACAAGATGCTGTCAATGGGGTTATATAGAAGGAAGAAATTAGAAGCATAAGAAAGAGTTAAGACGCATGCCTTAGTGATTATATAACTGGTAGTTAATGTAACTTTTGATGTTTATACCTTTATGTTTTTTTCTATTATTTGAATTAAGGTTGGCACTAGCTTTTCTTTTTTCGTTAGTTCTTTTATTATGCGGTAACATTATATCATTCTATAAGGTTTGGTTGCACGGGTGCCGCCTAGAGAACGTTATACCAAGAGTAGTGTAGGGTTATATAGAAGGAAGAGATTAGATATTAGATAAGTGACCATGACTCTAACGTTATCTTAATCAAAGTAACCAACACTCTAGCTGTATTTTAATGAAGGTGACCATGCCTCTAGCTGTGTCTTAATCAAGTGACCATAACTCTACCATTATCTCAGTCAAAGTAACCAACAATCTAGTTGTATTTTAATAAAAAAAGGCCATGACTCTAGCTGTCTTAATCAAACTGACCCAGACTCTAACGTTATCTTAATCAAAGTCATCATGACTCTAACTTTATCGTAAGCAAAGTAATCATGACTCAAACCTTATCCAAACAAGTTTACCATTATCAAGAGGGATTGAGATATAACTTGAGAATGCAATTTAGATTACAACTGAATAGAGGGAGTTTTGAAAAGAATCGAGGATAACTTTTGTATTTAGAAAGAATACTGTCGTAAATAACAATTGGTAGACCTTCTTGTCATCGCTTGTTAAAAGTACTTATTCTTATTATTCAATATACACTATTCAAATCTACATCGTTCACTCCTTGAAATGCAAAGATCATTTTCAAAATCGTATATGGGCAATCATTTACATTGGTATTTTGTTTCATGTATTTTCCTGCAATTGGCATTCTTTTTCAATACCAGAACTTATTCGACTGAAGTAGCGACTTGAAAAGCCATCGCAATAAATAACTCATCTGTTACAGATCTTTTGCAGAAGCTGAGTGATGAGAAAGCCATTCTGCACATTCCAGCTTTCATATTCATAGGCTTACTGATGTTAATGGGATTCATCGGCAATGCTTTTGTTTGTTGTTTCTATGGGCGTAAGGCAAAGGTGAATCCCACCTCTTGCTTTATTGTCGGATTAGCAGTATTAGACCTAATGAACTGTACTCTTACAATGCCAATGGAAATAGTGGACTTAGGTTTTTTTCTACATGTTTCCAAACGCTGCTTTTTGTAAGGTACTAAGAACAACAGCCGTGATATTCACACTGTCATCTGCATGTATCCTCATAGCCATAGCGACGGAAGGATACAGACGAATTTGTCTTCCGTCCAAGAAACAGATCACGGAGTTTCAGGCAAAATTCGTATGCGTCATTTCTACGGTAATATCCATTGCGATTTCCTGGCCAGCTTTCTTTTTCTTTTCAATTGTTCCAGTAGACGTACCCATTAACGGATCGTATATCATCCAGGGATACGATTGCACGACAGTCAAGAGCGAGTCTATACGAAATTTATTTACTTTCGTTCTGTGCTCTCCATATTTTGCTGTTTGTTTCAGCTAGCGTGATTATAATTGTACTTTATGTCTTGGTATACAGACAGATAAGTAGAGAGAACCAGCATGAACATGATCTTATATCAATCGACAGTGCGGGGTCAGCACTCAGTAGTCCTTCCACTAAAAATAAGTCCAGTGATGAATACACGACGATTATGCTTATGATTACGGTCATTTTCATTGTGAGTTTTCTCCCTTATCTCGGCCTGGCTGTATGGCAGAGTTTATCAATGGATTACTTAGTAAACCAGATTACAGACTGGCAGTTGGTGCTTTATTCAATTGGGATTCATTCATACTTTCTGAACTGTGCCAGCAATCCCTTTATATATGGGATTTTCAACCCGCAATTTAGGAAATACATCGCCAATGTGTTTGTGAGTGCTTTCAGATGTCGGAAAGATCGAACAACAGTACGATATCTATTCAGAATATCAGAAACGCGCTCTTTATGAGATGCAGGGGAATTGAATTAAAAGAAATAATCTGCGACATGACCTGAAAATAGAAACTGTACTGAAAAGTTTCCGCATCTGTTGTCATTCAATGATATGAAATGGTTTAAATAACCGAACTGAAAACGTTTCATATAGTGTCTTGAAAATGTTCAAGTATCTTCCATCTATAATAATATGACCATTGCAATGATACAATTGACGGAATTGGATTGAAACATCCAAACTGGAATCAACCACATGGAAGTAGGACATATCTTTATAGGTGAAATTTAACATTTTGTCAGTGTTTTGGTCTTGTTTTGTTTTGCCTAGGACTTTAAAAAGCAAGCTATAACCATTCGACATAGTTTAAAGTAAATGTTTCATTTCACTTTCAAATCTTCATTGACTCAATGAGGTGCAATATGTTAACAATGTAGTCATGGCAGATACATAATCAGACATTGATAAAGCGGGTGTAGCATGCATATCACATATCTATGTAGAGACTTAAGTATACCTTGATATCACTTTGTGTAACATGCATATCACATATCCATGGTAGAGACTTAAGTATGCTTTGAGATCACCTTGGGAAACATGCATATTACTTAGCAATGGTAGAGACTTAAGTATGCTTTTATATCACGTTGTGTAACATGCATATCACATAGTCATGGTAGAGACTTAAGTATCCTTTGAAATCACCTTGTGTAAGACGCATATCACATAGTCATGATATAGACTTAATTATGCTTTGATATCACCTTGTGTAACATGAATATGACATAGTCATGGTAGAGACTTAAATATCCTTTGATATCACCGTGTGTAACATGCATATCACCTTGTCCTTGATTGATGTATCATTGATTGATATATCATTGATTGGTGTATCATTGATTGATGTATCATTGACTGATGTATCATTGATTGGTGTATCATTGATTGATTTATCATTGATTGATGCAACATTGATATGTATCACTGATTAATGAATCATTGATTGATGTATCATTGATGTATCATTGATTGACATATCATTGATTGGTGTATCATTGATTGATTTATCATTGATTGATGTATCATTGATTGGTGTATCATGGATTGATGTAACATTGATAGATGTATCATTGATGTATCATTGATTAACACCTGAGCATACATCGTAACTTTACTTCTGATGTGCATATATCAATAACCTGTAAACTGTTTAACCATTTTCATTTTCCGGAATTCCAAAGAATATTGGTAAGAACAAGCGGTCCGAAAACCTTGCTTTTTATCTAATATTTTTTGATGTGGTAATTCATTCTGGTGGAATTTATAGTTTCTGTATTAATTTCTGCTAAAGCTTGTTTGGACTAATTGAGCATGCTATTACTGCTGTAAATTCATACACGATTTCCTTAGCAACAAAATGCTACTATGTTTTAGCAACAATACATGAAAGCATCATAAATTTAATGCACGTTACAAATGCAAGCTAATTCCCCTTACACCTGTCTTAAGTACATATTACTTAGAGCATACCGACACTAATATATGGAGACATATGGAGACAGATATTGACTTTAAAGCAAATACCCTAGAAGGGTAAACATCCATGTGCATTGATTTGAAGAGTCTTGTGAATGTACATATATAAAGTCTTTATTTGAGTCACTCTTTGCTTTCACTGCAAGAAAGAAATTAATACTCTGATATACAGTGGTCATGCGCATTCAGGAATCGACGAAACGAAGTTGGAAACCATTCTTCTATACCAGTCATTGATAGTTCAGAACGATCAGCATTGTAGTGTATATGTGCTTTCTGAAACGAAATTGCTAACACAAATAGTGGTAACACATCATAGTTTCTATACTTTACGTTTGATGTGTATTGTCCACTGTATAAACACATATGGCGTTGTGTTATATAAGGAAAACAAACGAGGAATAAGCACATATACACGATTTTCACATCGATCACTTCACAGTGAAGTAAGTATTTGGGAAAGAAGTTCATAGTTCAAAGTCTCGACAACAGGCGCGTGGAAGCAATGTATGTATGTATGTATGTATGTATGTATGTATGTATGTATGTATGTATGTATGTATGTATGTATGTATGTATGTATGTATGTATGTATGTATGTATGCATGTGTGTGTGTGTGTGTGTGTGTGTGTGTGTGTGTGTGCGTGCGTGCGTGCGTGCGTGAGTGCGTGTGTGTGTGTGTGCGTGCGTTCGTGCGTGCGCTACTGTAACAAATATAATCGTATGTCTAACTAATTACTCAGGTGAGGCAATTATAGGTTTAAACATGGCAATTCGTTTAATTTTAAAACGAAGAAGCAGCAGAGGAGGTGAACAGACCAAGTTTTCAAGCAAAAATAAGGCTTCTACGGAAACCGAAAATATCTAACAAAATGCAGAGGAGGTGAACAGACCAAGTTTTCAAGCAAAAATAAGGCTTCTACGGAAACCGAAAATATCTAACAAAATGCAGAGGAGGTGAACAGACCAACTTTTACAGGCGTCGATTTAGCAAACTGAGGCTTTCTCGAAAATGCTTAATATAAGCCTCCATTCATCAAAATAAAATTAAAAAAAAAAACGACGTCATTTTTGTTGTCACCATCCCCTTTGCTGATACGATGCTTGGAAAATTCGTGGAGTTTTCGGGTAAAAAAAAAGATGCCATTTAGTTGACGTTCACCTCCTCGGCTGCTATGAAAATCTTCGATTTTTACTAACTAAATATTTGATCAAGTCCTTAAGATTTCACAAATAAACTAATTTGTAAAACCTCACCTCGTAAATCAATCAGATTATTAGATTGGTCAGTGAGTTTGAAATTAATTCTCGTTAACAAATTATTATGACATCGCATATAGACTAGATTAGTTGGGTCTTCAATAATTAGAAATCCTGGAGGAGCCGTTGGTGCAAATGAATATAAAATATATCCTTGCTGAGCTTGATTTGATTGTTCGAGATTTATTTGATAATTTCCTTCGATAACGTCACATACTAAATTGAGCGCAATCACCGTTGAAATATTCACATTGTTCGGAGCAATATGTCTACCGCCGCTTTCTGGATCATTATTATATTTCAGAATATTTGCTGGGGGATTCTTCGATTTTTTCCAATTATCGTGGATTCTTTTGAACCCAATATCAATAGCATCGTCAAGTTGTTTCTTTAGTTTATCCGGGTTATATCCAGGGATTTTAAAATCTTTAATCTCCGTTTTATTAATCTTATATAGATCCGCAAACTTATCATGTAAGATTTCTTCATTTAATACTTCTTGAATAATTATCGAGTGAAATATTTTCATATCGTCGATGATTTTATTACCCGTTTCTACGACGTTGATAAATTCATCCTTGGTGAGAGAGCCGGATTTAATAGATATTAGCAGTCGTGAAAAATCATTATTCATTACTGTGAAATTTCCGTTGATGAGAGGGAGGTAGATTGAATGAAAAACTTTTTTATTTATGAACTTATCGGGGGTATAATCTTGATAATTTTTGGCTTCATTGACGGGTTTTATTTTGTTGGTGATATAATCGGATTTCTTAGGTTCGGGTGGAAAATCCTTCGAATTTTCTCGCGAGTTATCCGGTGGTAATTCAGGCCATCCTAACACTGATCTTATAGAACTCTGATAAATATCTACAACGTATCCTTCTGTATTTATCTCGATAGCAGATGATAGTGTTGGTTCATGAACTGTTATAGCGATTTTTGATTCTTTTCCAGTGAGAGATTTTATTCTTCGTTGAAATTCAGCGTTGATCTGTTCGATTTGATATGACCCAGTTGGTATAGAAACAACCTGCCAATCTGGTGTTCCGTCTTCACGATTCTTGTTTGCAAATACCAAGGAATTATTCGGTTGTTGACCACCAAATGCTACCGATCTAATATTAGGCCAGCTATGATACACTCGTAGTTTTGCTAGTGCGATCTCGCTCACGGGAACAGGAATTGGAAAATTAACACTAAATTCGGGACGAGTTGAGGTTATTGATATCGTGCTTGTTTTCACTGGTGTTGTATTTGTTACTATTTGTTGAAGTAGTTCTTGCGACAACATTATTATTATTATTCTGCTCTAATTTCAGCATTGTTGATTTATACAATTGAGCCATAGTTGAAAATTCGCTATCTGATATTGTTGTGTCATCCAACGACGATGATATCAACGAGGATAATTGCGAGTAACCGGCAGATGCAATATGATATTTAATTAAATAATCATGTAGTTTACTCTGGCTACACGATGATAGTTTTTTTGTGATCCCAGTTAATATACCAGCAATTGTAGCCACTGCGGAAATAGCGATTGGAACTACGACCGGAGCAATCATTGTAACCGAAGATAGTATTATTCCAGCAGCAGTGATTACTCCTGACACCGAGTATACGGTGATATCAACTGTGGTTATTCTTCGTTTGTATTTTTTGATTTTTATTTGATACTCCTCACAGAGAGAACTGAGTTTAGTTTGAAATTCTCTGACTTGATCATAGCGATACTGATTCGATGATGGAGTCATTTTATTTTAAAAGCGTTAGCATTTTCAATTACAAATTACTTTGTAATTTTGAATCGTGAAAGAATTTTTAAATTAATTTAATTGTTTACTTAAATCCACTACGAATTCTACGTAGCACGTTATTGAAGCCTTGACTAGATTTTTATCTGTATTCGTTATCGTGAATTGTTCAATTGTATCCTTGTCGATGATCGTTGATATCGTATTATTGACTCCAAATGAACTACTTGATGATATTTCAAACTGAGATTTAATCGGTGATACTATTGTTAATCGATAAATACCCTTAACTGCTGCGGTTACGGTTAAAATATTGTTTGTGTGAGTCCACGTATATGATATGTGTTGAATCGTGTATACTACGTTGATGATAGATTTATTATGAGGAATTTTTACTTTTTCAACAACGCTTATCATTCTCATTGCATCATCCCTTATTGCGTTGTTGAATGTTTTAAGTTCATCGATGGATTTTTTAATATCGGGAAGTGTTATTTCAATTTTATCAAATGGGCTCCCAATAAACTTGTCCATGAGGTTTTTACGAAACGTCATAAATAGTTTCGTGTGTTTTTCATATTCGGATTGAAGAGTTGCTAGTTCTAACATAGAATCTTTTATTACGGTGAGTTTTGGTGTGGTCACTGGTGGATTTCCAAAAAATTCTAGTATGGGTTTGTCAATTTTGTCAACTATATTTCTTTGTAATGCACTAAACTGGTCAAATACAATTATATGATCGTCATATTTATCATTAAGCGATTTTAATGAATTCACTGTGTTATCATATGTTGCTAATTTATCCGTAATTGTTGAAACAAGTACACCTGGTTTGAGTTTACCCTCATCAGAAAATAACGCGATAGTATCCTCTGCTGCGTCTCGTTGTTTAACCAAAATATCATTAAGAGAGATATTACTACTTTTCAACTTACCCTGACGATCTTGAAATACAACTATTTCACCAGGATCAATATTTGCTAGGTTTAATATTTCGGATATTTCATCTTCGATTAGTTTTTTAATATCCTTGTTATCAACGGTTTCAACTCCACTATCAGGTTTCTTCAGCGATGATAAAGGTCGTCCCCAAATATCAATCATTATTATAGAAATATTTTCATCGTCTAAATCCGATGGATTTTCAATCAAAAATTCGTAGAATTTTCAAAGATTTTTAAGGAGATTTGCCGCTAGTATACTCATTTACTACTATATGAGGTGGTTTCGAAAATCTTTTGGATATAGCATCAAGTACGTTTAATACTTCATTACCACATATTGGTGGATCAAGCATTGTTTGTGTTGGTAACGTAGAATACCAAGTCTTCATTGGAAAATCTTTTATATAACGCATAAATTCTTTCGGCGGCGCTAATCCATATGAGTCAAAATAAATAATCCCACGTGGATCAATTGCGTAACAAACCCAGTGAGTTCCAGGTCCGGAGCTGTTATCTAAATTAATAATACCGGTTTCAACATCATTTGGTTGTGCCGGTAACTGATCTCTCATAAAAACCCCTCTGAAATTTTTTATTTTTAATTTTTTAGCGGTATCAATTAAATCAAAATTGGACATGGGAACCATCGGTTTGGAAATCGAAGATTTCGGAACTATATCGTTCCTGGAATTCGAAGACCCTTTCCGCTGTACCATGAACTCGGGGTTCCTGGTAGTCTTAGACCCTTTCCTTTTTTTTTATACCCTTTTCCAGTTGCCTTTTTCAATGCCATTCCTGCCGCGGTACCAATAGCTCCTAATGCTGCTGCCTTCGCTACCGCTGGGGCTGCTGCGGCAATCAACCCTGGAATCAACCCTAACAACGGGAATATACCACCAGTCTTTTCCATGTTTTTAATCGCGCTCGTAGAAAGAGTAACCTGAACTCCCTTTTTTTCTTTCAGCGCTTTATTAAAATGATTAACCTGAGTTTTCGTCAGCGATAGTTTATTCCCTCCGCCATTCATTTGATTAAATTTCAGCGTTATTGTGGTTCCACATTGCTTAGCTGATTTGGATTGTAATTTTTTTAGTTGACCAGGTGTCAACGTAACATTGATATTACTATACGACATTATACAAAACAGATTGATTCTAAATCGCAAGTGATTCAATGAAAATTCTACAAATTTTTAAAGATTTTCCACTGGTGCATCAATAAGTCTCATTCGTCCACCAACACCTTCGAGTAGCATTGATTTATCACTGAGAATGACAGCAATTGCTCTATATTCAGGGATAGCACCACGAAGTACACGAGCTCGGAAATGTATATCAACGACGGATTGTCTCATTAAGTCAAGATGTTCCAACGAAAAGTAATAAATTGGATAAAGAGTACTAAAATCCAACTGTGATATTTGTAGACCAGTATCGACATTTTGATCACGTCCCATATACGACAGCAACCGATGATAAACTCGTGCAATATGGTTTTGACCGTAATTAAGTTGTATATCCTCGGATGGTTCTTGTTGTCCGTTTATTCTCAGCGAGACTTCATTAACACCTAATCGATCAAATATCATATGGGAGGAGAGTTGATTTCCAATTCTCGTCGTATCCTGTAACGCAATAAATATATGACGTGGAGCTGAAATACCCTGTTTTGATGCCAGGTTCCACGTAAATATGCCGTTAACAGTTGATTGTACAACATCTGTACTCATTGTTAGCCAACTTAATAATCTCTTCCCCCCTTGATCCATAAATGATAGTAAACGTGGTTCTGTTGACAACGATGGAGTCAGCACTGGCATCCAAAGTGATAGTTTTGTTAAAATGACTTTACCGGCATCAGCATTTGGGTTTGCAGCATCTGCTGGAATCCTCCAAATTGCATCATTGTCAGTACCCTTTCGCACAACCGCTATAGTATGTTTCGCTCCATAGATAACTTTTCGGATATTTCTACAGAATCCAAATATATGATGTAGTGGAATCGCGCATGAAAATGATCTGCGCCCCCCTTCCAACATTGACATACGTGTTGCAGCTCCTAGATTGAAATTAGGATCATTGTTTATAATCATATTCTCGACATCAGCAGGAGCACCAGCACGATCATTTGGTCTTCCTACAACAAATGGATTTTTCCCAGTGGTATTTTTAATATCCTTTGCAAACATCATAGAGGGACCGGCCGATCTTGTATAATCGTCGGAATATCTCGCTAGCCCTATTATTGTTGTTGCTACATCAACATCACGTTCTATCGACTCAATTTCCTTTCCATCAATGAGATATCTTGCACTTTCAAATAACGCCATGATACCATTATTGACAAAACCGACTTGAGTACCAGCTGGATATGGCGCTGGTACCGCAGGAGTATCAGCAGCTGTTACGAGTTCACCTTCGACTTCAATAAAGGCTTCAGCGGGTAAAAAGTATTTACTAGTATCATGAACTTGAAGTTCAATTCGTGACCGAAGATCAGGTTGCACTGCGTGATAAGCAAAAAATTGATAATCACGTACAGATTCATCTTTAAGTACTGGGGCTTCCATGTCAAATGCAACATCAGGGTTCTGTTTGAACATTTTTTATTATATATCCGATGGTCTAAATCAAAAATTCTGAAAGAATTCTGAAGGAATTTTGAATTAAAAACCCCAGGAATTCATTTAGAGAAAATCGATTTTCATGAAATTATGTCGACGGATTAGCCAAAAAACAATACAAAATCAATAAAAAAAACATCGAAAATTCGATGACAACAACATATTTTAGCCTCACATGATAAAAAATCTGATCAAAATTGATTTTCTCTAAATGAATTCCTGGGGTTTTCATCCTCGATTTTCATGAAATTTTGTCGATGAATTGCATAAAAACACTAGAAAAATGAGTAAAAACACTAGAAAAATGAGTAAAAAAAGTAAAAAATCTAACAAAATTAGCAAAAAATAAATATTTTATAATATAAAAATAAATATTTAGTTGGGTGTATTTTAATAATGATGATGAAAATATCTGATAATGAAGATAGCGTTAGTAGAATCACAAGTGATTCTGACATTAATGTTTCTGATACAAGTGATTCTGACATAAATATTTCTAATGCTAGCATTAGAAACACTAGTGTTTCTACAATAACCATAACAACTGAGCATCCTATTCAAATAAATAGAATCACAAGTGATTCTGACACTAGTGTTTCTACAATAACTATAATAATTGGAAATCCTGTTCAAATAAATATTTCTAACGTTTCCGGCGAATCTTCTTAAAACCACTTCCCGAAAGCCCACTTCCGGCTATCATATTTGCTGTTATGTTATCCTGGGCGTTAGTCATTAATGATTGTAGTTTTTTATCCACGGCGTTATTTATTATTTTACTAACCTGTGTAGGCATTACTGCAGTAGATGGCAGTGAAGTCATTCCAGAAACACTAGTGTTTCTAATGCTAGCATTTCCAGGTTTTGTTGAAAATCTGGAAGATTTTCCACGTCGAACTAGCGCTGTTAGTTTATCCCGAGCGGCTGAAAATGCCTTACTAGCAAGATCACCAACAGTGTTAATACCCTTATCTCGGATAACATCAATTGCTTTCATTGCTGCCTGTTTTGCAAATGGAGCCACTTTTGGAGCCATTCTTGAAAATAATCCCATTATAGTATTACCGAGACCATCTCCATAGTATACTCGGTATTTTGGTAATCGTGAGTTTACCACGTAGACGTTAGTTGGTTTATCATGGTTGTAGTGTATGATCATTCTTCTATATACAAAAACACTAGTGTTTTTCCAAATGCTTTAGCATTTCCAATTATCTAATCACGAAATCCTACGGATTTCCAGTGACATTAGTCACTGTGGTAACCGTAAAAATCCGCAGGATTTTCGGCTAACTCTTCAATGAAATCTCTATATGTTGCAATATCCATGATACCACCTTGAAATAACCGCCTACAGATATCAGCAGCTTCATTGATTATTTCTGGTGAGTTATTTCCGGCTCGTTTTCCTCCTACAAGTATTTCTAATCGTGCTATATCGCCGAGAATATTGCCGGGACATGTTACATTAGAGTTTCCAACTAAACCACTGCCTTTTTTTTCAGTGATACCAGTTGCACCTTGTGTTTTTATTTCTGAACCGGGTTTTGGTAATCTAAGAAATTCAGGGTCTGATTTAGCTTTTTTTACTCCTTCCTTAATTCCATTCTGAAAGTCTATATACGACTGTTCTTCCTTCCTCCTCTCAGTAAGACTCATAATATTCTTCTTCGTTTTATACAACCAATCATACCACTCATCCTTTGGTATTTTACTATTTTTATACTCGTCTTTGAGAATTTCCCCTTTTATAATATAACTCTTGACAGCAAACTCACCAAAGGTGATGTAATCGCTGGGTTTTTCAAATTGAAATTCTTGTATTTGTGATACAATATTAGGTTTGAGTTTGTCTATAAAGGCAACACGACTCTTCGTGGAAACTGCGCCTTCTTGTTGTTGTTCTTCTTCTTCTTCTTGTTCTTGCTGTCGTTGTAGTTCTTCTTGTTCTTGCTGTCGTTGTAGTTCTTCTCGTTCTTGCTGTCGTTGTAGTTCCATCTCCCCTGCGATTTCACCTGGAAGTATTTGTACAGCTTGTTTCGTTTGTTTAGTTCGTTTTGCTATTTTCTCCAACACAGGGAGAAGAGGCTTCTCTGTTCTAGGACCTTCTTTAGGGACATCTCCGTATATCGCCCGTTCAGTTGCTGTTTTCACATCTGTAGTTGCCTTGACAACCGGTTTGAAGAGTTGTTCTGTATCCTCTGTGAAGTCGGTGGCCATTGATTGCCGTTGTTGAAGTTTTTCACGGATTCTATCACGAAGGGGTAATATTTTCTTAAGAGCTTCAAGTCGCTCCTTTACGTTCCGTGTAGTTAATGATTCTCCTACCATTATTAAAAGAGTATCACTATTGTCAAATTGCTTTGCAATTTTTAATTAAAAAATCCAAATCATTTTAGAAATGCAAATCATTTCGAAAGAAATCACTAACTAAAAAATGTAAATCATTTTAATACTTCCTTGTTGTTACACACATAATTTTACTTCCTCATACCGTACTGGTTATACAAACAAAGGAGGCTCTCTACGCGTGGGGTTCATCACCTTCAGAGTTTTCCATTAACATTTTTAATTGTCTCACTTTACAATTAATAAGTCTCTTTTGTTCATATTCTAATCCTAATTGCTTTCGAACACGTTCAACGATGCTACATAATGGTACGAAGACATTAACATCTTCAGTATTTACTAAGCTCTCACGTATAAACTTTTGGATATTCTTAATTAAAAAATATTTTTTAGATAGGACATATTTTCCCGTCTGTTCTGCAAATTGTATATCCTCGAAATCAGTCATAATTTGATCACAATCCAAACCTGAACATAATTTTACATTTTCATCCTTCAACTTGTTGATTTCAATAATAATCAATTTGAGATTTTCAATATTCATATATATATATATATATATAAATATATTTGTTTAAATAAAGTATTTCAAATACAAAGTATGAAAATTCTTTAGAATTAAAAATGCAAAGTATTTCAAAATGAATTCTGGATACACTAAGGTGTTGATCATCTTAGTATACCCAGAAGCTTAATGCGATTATAGGTGATTATGATTATATATAATGAATGACGACGGCACATTCACCGTTTTGAACCCCCTTGGTGTTTTATACATCAAGCAGCGCTCAACGGTTACAACCGACAAACATATAACAATAGATTATAGGTGAACAATGAATGAATTGATTTCAATGACAATGACGACGGTACAACAATAGATTATAGGTGAACAATGAATGAATTGATTTCAATGACAATGACGACGGTACAACAATAGATTATAGGTGACACAATGAATGAATTGATTTCAATGACAATGGATGACGCGGGCTATTCTACATTCAAGTGTAAACAAAACCGCAAAATCGAAACTTTGGTTTTGAATGTCAATAATAACGTTCATACCACGTGTGACGGTGTG
This sequence comes from Unio delphinus, assembly GCA_029339505.1. Classification (NCBI taxonomy): domain Eukaryota; kingdom Metazoa; phylum Mollusca; class Bivalvia; order Unionida; family Unionidae; genus Unio; species Unio delphinus. The sequence goes on along the minus strand of JAQISU010000210.1, from coordinate 10,131,221 downwards.
GTTTTGTTTACACTTGAATTTCGGCTAAATGCCCAATTATAATAAAGACGAATTTGTATATATACACTCATTACGACGAGGTGATATAAAATAGGTGTAGTGATTGTAATTATTTGTTTGTTTATTAGCGATCACTGACAACGTTGAAAACACATATAATACTTGAAACAGACATTAAAAAAAATGTTTAAATACGACGTGTTTATAAAACAGTTCTGTTAATACTTGAAAAAAGACAAAATTGATTGTGTTTTGTTCAGATTTATTTAATTATAACAGCCAATGAAAAATCGAAGATTTTCCAACACTAGCGTTTCCGTGTTTAAGATCCGTAACTCTGTCATTGGTGGAAATCCTACGGATTTCACACGTGTTATACCTAACGGAGTTATCTCCCGTAAAATCCGTAGGATTTCTATTTACGTATTATACGTAAGAAAACTGAATTTTGTTTTTAAAACGTTTTGAAAAAGCGGTCTTGGTTTTATTCTCAGCAACGCATTGAATAGAATACGGATAAATATCGAAATACTTACCAGCTGCGTTTATTGATTGAAATACTCCCTCCGTGTTATCTTCAGTATTAAACGATCTTACAGGTCTTTTCCCAATTGATTTATAAGTACCAGTATTTCCAGATGCAGTATTCTCACTTTGTGTAACAGCTCGTAAATTATTCAAAGAATTATTAGTCCTAATACCATCAATATGATCAATAACAAGACCATCCTTGATTGATCCGTTATACACTTCGAAGACGAAACGGTGATTATAATACTTCTTCCCTCCAGTAGTAAACGTCAAATACCCCATACCATTATCCCACCCAATAGATTTCCTATTTTTACAATGTCTAACAACACCATCACGAGAAGCTTCGTAGTTTTTAATAACAGAATGTCTTTGAAATTCTTGGTTCATTATATATAATATATCTATTTGTCTAATTCGTTAATTGGCTGAATTATAACATTAGCAAATCTTTTTATATAATCAGCCGTAGTTTTTATGATTTTGCTATTGACGTCGTCAGGATTTTTGATTCTTCGCTTGTCATAATAACGTTTTAACTCTCTATAACGCTTACCCCCGCAATTAATGCATAACTGCGACTTGCCTCTTACACCTACCCCACAATGCAAACATGGTAGAGGTCCCTCCGAACCGTTTCTCACACTCTGCATATGATACCCACAGAATTCATTTCTACATGATTTGTTACACGGAGTCTTTGATCCAATCATAAGCCATTTGCAATGATTCATTATATAAAATTTTCTTATTTAAATACTTGTTTTAATTATAATATGAAGGAGTTCAAGAGATTATCGAAAATTAAGCCTTGGAAAAATGCTAGATTTAATCTCGATAGAATCTCTGATATACCTAAAAGTCTAGTAGATGATAAACCACTATTGAGTAAAATCAGCGACTGTTTTAATGAGTTTAAGCGTGATGGAGCATCTCATACGTGGTCGACATTTCGAATTATTGATGAAGATGTCAATATACCCGTAATTGATGCTACTATGAATGATATAAGAGCAGCTGTGATACTTTCACACCTTGGCGGGAAATCTCTACTGAAGTATTTTTTTAGAATAAAATTCATTATCGAAGAGGAAGGTGAATGGATTATCAGAGATAAATTTGACCCAATCCTTAAGGATAAAAAAACTGTTATTGTGAGTAGAGATTCCAAACCAGGAATTCTAACTGGAATTGACAAACCATACTATGAGAAATCTTACCCTGTAACAGCAGTTGTGTATGGGTTATATCCAATAAATAATAATCCTAATATTACAAAATTAGCTCCGATGTTTTCATCATCAATGGCTTTGCCACTTAATTGTGTAGCAACACGGTTAATAGAACACTTCACAAATGCATCCCGAGGAAATAAATTAACTGATCTACGAAGAAACAAAATAACCGAATGGGAATTGACAGTGAAACAACGCGGGGCAAGGATTTCCGATATAGCTAAATTAGAAGCATTATTAAAATTTCCAATATCGGTAGCGACAATAACCGGAGAAGTATTATACGAACCGAAATATCAATCGCGAGGAGCTCCAATTGAAATTATCGATCATAACAAACACGCGTGGACACCAGCGGTAAATATATTTCCACGAGAAAGAACTGTTCGATATATCCCTAAAGAATTTTCTAGGGATGATTTCTATGAAGAGAAATTATTTGATGCTATTCACGCGTTAACCAAAGACGACCCTGTGTCAGTATGGTTACTCAGGAGTAATGAGGATCCGGAAATAGGATTTGATCAGTTTGTAAAACCAAATGGTGAATTATATCGAACTGAAGAATTAGATACTAGAATGAGAAAAATCGCTAATGAGTATTTAGAAGGAAACACTAGCATTTCTACAGAAAAACTACTTACGGATAGTTTTACTATTCCATCAGTGGTAGCTCACTTCGCACGAGAAAAGAATTCATGGCGTCCAACACGAAGTGATTTTCTGGAGGACGTGAAGTTGAGTTGCGTCGAATTTGGTCATGGAGGATTGTGGAATACGAAATACTCACGTGATGGTATGATTTCAATTGATATATCCGCGTGTTATCCTGGAAGTTTTCTCGGGTATGGAGAATGCGCTGAATACTTCAAACGATTTGGACATCCCACACATGAAATGACTCGTGTTGCGATTAATGGTCCATTGCCTGATTTTGATTTAACCGGGTTCGCTCGTGTGATATCATTCGAATTAGCTACAGGGTTACATCCGTGTAGTTATCTTTGGCTTGGTAGACATATGTATGAAAAAGCGTGGATGCCAATAGTGCTATTGCGATATATGATCGATTGTGGTATGCTAATATCGTTAATTGTCAGTGAAGCGATTATTTGTTATAACGCTCAGAAAGATGTTTGGTTACCAAAACCCGATCTAGAAAAAATAATTAACGAACAACGAAAACAATTTCTAGATGGAAATTCGAAGAATTTCAGCGAGGAACAAATCATAGATTGGTCTAAGAAATTATTCGAAGGTAATAATAGAGAGGCTAAAGATCTCGGACGAAAAATAATCGGTAAATTCACTCAAGGTGGAAGATTTGATAATGCAAAATACTCTTCGAGATTAATCATAGACGATGAAGAATACAATTTCATAATATCTGATTTAATAAAAAAAGGGAAATTTGTAACCCGTAAGAACGCTTTTCTATCAGGGGAATTAGATGAGGAAGCTTACAAATCTGCGAGCGGAACTAATAATGTTTGGGTAGATGATGTCCTTCGAAATGGTAAGAAACTAGGTACGGTTGTTACCTACTGTGATGGAAAAAGTTGTCAATACACACAATTGAGAAGTTCTATGCTAGCCTATTCTTGTATTAATCTATTCTCGATGATAAATAGATTTCCTAATACCGCGGTTAGAGTAGCTACTGATTCGATGTATATCCATGAGAAATACAAATCAGATGTAGCTAAATTCACAGATCCTAAGGAAGCGTGGGGGAATTGGAGGTTTAAAAAAGAAACACTACATGAGTATTGTAAATCCGCAGACGTTGCTATGGATGATAAATACTTGAAAAGTAACCATAATATCTCAGAGATTCAATCAGAATTTTCTACTGCACCGCCCGTATCCGATCCGATTTGTAGATACAAGACAGTTTATTTAAACGGCTGTGGTGGATCAGGAAAGACAACTCGTGCAATCGAATTATTCCGTAGAAACGCTAGCGTTTCTAACATGATTGTGTTAACACCAACTCACAGACTCGCCAGAGAGATGATAGCGCGGGGGGTAAAAGCCTGTACTTATCACAGCTTCTTTCGATGGAAAGGCGATACATGGACTCCTGATCGAATGGGCGATAAATTCATTCCTGATGTAATAATCATTGATGAAGTATGTACTATATCGTTGACAGTATTACAGACATTTCTATCATGGTTGTTGACAAAAAACACAAAAGTCGTCATGTGCGGGGATCACGGCCAACCGCAGCCATTTGTTGGTGGATCTCCACATGAATGGTTAAAAGGATTTGTAGATTATTATGAAGAGATTAATACCGACCATAGATCACTTGATGAACAATTACGCGAGTTCAAAGCGCTAATTAGATTACAACCGGATAAAATCCAATGTGAAATAGCGCGTGAAATAATCTCTGAAACTCCCATGAATGATTTTTGGGAAATGTGGAAGCCAAATGATTTAATAATCGCGAGTAGAAAAATAGTCAGAGACGCACTTCAGATGAAGTTGTTTGCGCTACATAAAGAAAAATTTGCAACGCTTCCAGTACCACTCTGTTATAGACCTAAGGATACACGAAAGCAGAATATCGACGTTGACATTCCTGGACAACAACAAAAGCAGAATTTAGTATTAAATGATATTGTGTTGGTTGATATCAGCGTCGTTAAAGATGCATTAGGTGCTGATAAATCCCCGTGGACGTTAGGTTATGCAGCAACAATACACTCTTCACAGGGATTGACTATATCCGATACAACTCTTTGGATAGTAGATAATCATATTGAGTGGTCAAATTTAGTTTATCTCGCAGTATCCAGAGTACGGCGAATAAACCAACTTCGAAGAATTGTGGTTAATGATAATGACAATACAATAAGTAATATACACACCGATGATAATATAATCAGAAAAAAACTCTCTGGTTATAAACAACAGGATAAAAAAAATAAAAGAGAATTTGACATTGATGCTGAATTAATTAAGACACTAAAGCAACAACAGAACAATCACTGCGCGAGTTGTAATTGTATAATGAGTTGGAATTGGTCGGATAAAGATCCTCGCCAATTCACCGTAGATAGAAAAGATAACAATCTCGGTCATGTCAGAAACAATGTGATGTTGACCTGTCTTGAGTGTAATAGACGCCGGGGTGACAGCACCCTGGGTGCTAATTAAGACCACGCGGTGGTAATTGAGTATCCTCAGGAATCACTTGTAATTGTTCGCGTGTAAAACCCCGCTGAGGAGCAGTTGAATCCAGTCTATAGATTGGAGGTCTACCAGTTGATCGTGTTATGCCGGATATTTTATGCGTAGTGACGCTCCAAATAGGATCAGTAGCTCTTTTTTTACCACCCTCAAGCTCTCCTGGTTCATATAAGTACCTTACAATGACATTACTACCAAGAATTGGTTCTTTTTGTGAAATTCCTTGGATTTCCATTTTGATAGACGCCTTCTTAATAGCGTTGACAGGTTTCATATTAATTGTTCTAGTAATCTCATTATTGATTGCGGTAATCACAGCTGGTAATCTCTTGACCCATTCACGGGATCGTTTATCCTGGATGAATTCTTTTGCGTATTGATATCCGAATAACCGCTCAGCAAGGGTTTTATTAAACCGTTCAACAATTGCCTGATCGCGATGTAGCGCAGTGTGTCCTCGTCTGATGGCGACATTATGATGATTCATCGTAGATGTAACAACACCTTGAAATTCCTTGCCAGGATCAACTTGTAACAGATTTGGCCAGCGCAGAGGACCTCGTCGATAAATTTTTTCAAATGCAGAAGCTACTTCAGTAGATGATTTTGTTTTTAACGGTTCTGCTTCTTTGTATCGACTTGCAATATCAACTAACGTTAACGCGTATTTGTAACCGTTGTCATGCGGCAGAAATAGTATATCAGCTTGATGAACTTCATTAGGTGTTGTAACATCAAAATGCGAATAGTTAATTTGTTTAGGCGCTGGTAGATAAATTTGCCATATTGCTTGTTTAGATAACCAGTTTGCCGCTGTAGTTTTTTTCACCTTTGATGCACTAGCGAGTTTATTAATTGCTGCGTAACCTCTCCAGTATCCTCTCGGAGAATAATAAATAGATTCCATATTAAAATGCTAGCATTTTCAATTACCAGCACCTAACATCAATTTACCCTTCATAGCAGATTTTACCAACCAAGAAGCCAATTTTTCTTTGAAGGATTTATCAGGAATAGCATTTAACGCATGAATTAATTTTACATCTGCGAGATGTCTGTGTTGAAGATTGCTGCTTTTATAAGCGACATCATGAGCATGACACGCCTTATCAATAGCGTTTATTGGATACTCGCCGGGTCGGGGTAAATTTTGATCATCAAGTCTGATATCTAATCGTGTTCCCGGTCCACAGTAGCTATATCCTGGAAGGTGCTTTTCTCCTGGATACTTTGCCCACGGTGTTCCTGGGAGTTTTGTCAATTTGGCTGCAATATCACCTCCTCGTTTTTTTTTAAAGGTTTCGTGGAAGTAAATCTAAATTTTTTCGTACTACATTGTACGCATTTACCAGAAAGCGCTGATCGATTATTTTTCGTTGTAATCGTCGTCAAGTCATTTGTGCCAGTACGCGTCCTACACTTCACACAATATAGATCCATAATTTATATATAACAGTTATGAATGTAATTGATTATTCAGCTACTCGACGACGGGAACCTATTAGACACCATGCAATGTTACCAAATTCTATTCGCGCGATTATCATCGGACCATCTGGAAGTGGTAAAACACAATTGCTACTTAATTTGATAACGAGATGGATGAAGTGGGATAAATTGTACATGATTGCTCCGAGTGTAGACGATCAACGATGTTATGAAGTATTAAAGGATTTTAATGATGCCGCGCAAGAAATTAACGGCGATGGTGTTATTGAGTTTATAACCGATATCGAAGAGGCACCTAGTATTGATGATATTGATGGAAGTATTAACAATTTAGTCGTATATGATGATATTATGTTAGATAATCAAAAGAATCCTGCTAGAATATTTTCCAGAGGCAGACATAAAAACACCGATGTGATATATATCACTCAACGTTACACTCAAATACCAAAAGTGATCAGAGATAACTGCAATATGCTGTGTGTATTTAACGGAGTTGATACTCATACTCTTAGAAATATTTGGCAAACTTGGTGCGGTGGTGATATGGATCATAATCGATTTAGAAATTTCTTTAGCCACGCTCAGACAATCCCACACGGATTTGTGACGATAAATTTATCAGACCCTCGGACAAGATATCGTATCGGACTTGATCAAATATTTAGTTAGCGCATTAGCAGCCGAGGAGGTGAACGTCAACTAAATGGCGTCTTTTTTTTTACCCGAAAACTCCACGAATTTTCCAAGCATCGTAGCAGCAAAGGGGATGGTGACAACAAAAATAGCGTCGTTTTTTTTTTCAATTTTATTTTGATGAATGGAGGCTTATATTAAGCATTTTCGAGAAAGCCTCAGTTTGCTAAATCGACGCCTGTAAAAGTTGGTCTGTTCACCTCCTCTGCATTTTGTTAGATATTTTCGGTTTCCGTAGAAGCCTTATTTTTGCTTGAAAACTTGGTCTGTTCACCTCCTCTGCATTTTGTTAGATATTTTCGGTTTCCGTAGAAGCCTTATTTTTGCTTGAAAACTTGGTCTGTTCACCTCCTCTGCTGCTGAAGAGGAGCCCAGCACATCCCTTCTCATATCGTGAAACAAATCTATGCTTATGGCCAGGGCCGGCGCTTCCACTATGCGAACTAGGCAATCGCTAGTCTAAGGGTTTATTTCATGATGGGCGGGTGGGGGAGGGCGTGAGTGAAAATGGGGCGCCAGATATCTGATCTCGCCTAGAGCACGAAAATGCCTTGCACTGGCTGTTTATGACTGATATCAAAACTGAGTTTGAGTGTGCACTCAAGTTGAAGAACATCAATAAAACGTTGTCTGTATCAGATACAGCATAGTAATGTGGTAACGTTATTTATATTCATATGCATGTGAAGTTCATAAATCTAGTAAGGTCATATTATACGAATATATACTGAATATGTATAGATGAGTCGATCATAAGATTTGTGACTGTGTGTGGAGTAAGAAGTGTACGTGTGGACATTATAGCAGAGATGTTATGGAATCTAATGCTTAAACATTGTATGATTTAGAAATATACTATGCAAGGACGTAAATGTATACTACACAAGTAAATAATAGGGAATCTATGGTACAAAATAAATATTAAATCATTTACATGAGCATTATATTATCATTTTTTATCAGCAAGATATAAAACTACGCTTTATAAGTAACAATATTAATATATGTCGAAATCTTGATTGAAATGGCACGTCGTCGTCGAGTTGTATTTAATGTGAAACCGGCCACTAGGGTCATATGTTCACTATTTTGCACTGCCATTTATTTATATGGTAGTGATTTAATTTATCCAGGAAGACGGAATGGTGCCACATCTTCCTGGCATTTATGCACACATAGTGTGCTATTTGATTCGGTCGTCGTGTCATGCCCCTAAGCTATTGACACGAATGTTAGACCTGGGTGAGTGGGAATAGACCCATCACGCACTCAACCTATCAGCCTATCGAAAGTACGTACCTTACTAGGGGTGCAATGGCACCATTAATGACCAGAGAGAATTAGTTCTCTCATCTCGTCATGATGGAGGTGTCCGGTGGAGGAAAAGGTCCCGGAGGGTGGCGCCACTGATGTCATGGATGGTGAACGAACACTGTCGACAGCCTTGAAACGCCCTAGCCGTACTTATTCCAAATTCAATCCAGTTTTTTTAGTGGATTTCCCTATGCCAAAATTGTGTAAGCCACCTATGCAATTCATCAAATGGTAGAGTTGAAGAATTAAATTACGTTCCTAATTATGTCAATTTTCTAGTACAAAAGTGTACATTTTATATGTCCCTAACAATTTCTTTTGCTAATATGACTAAACGTCATTTGAAAGGTAGCCACTGTCAGAGAAAAAAAGATTGTTAATTTTGAGCGGTGGGTCCAAAAATAATCAGGTTAGGCTTTTTGGATAGAGCTTGTCAAGGAGGGTTCTCGTAACCAAGTGGGAGACCCTATTAAGGCAATGAAAGGCAATAGCCCTAAAAGGGCTTGTTTTGGAGGATCCCATGAACACTTGTTAGTGACCGATTATCCCTCTGCTCATGTGGTTGGTCCGTGTATATTTCTCGAGTGTCTTGTTTGTCCCTCTACTCACTCGGTAATTCCCTGTATACATCTTTGGTGTCTTGTTTTGGATCCTCCATCTAAACATCTTTGCTCCTTCATCAATTTGCTTCTATATATTCCCTATCAATTTGGAATTCTTTGTGCTGTTTTTGAGTAGAATATATAACCCAATATGACAACTTTTTGCATTGTTAGTTAATACAGGATTCTAAATAATTAAATTGTTGCATGGCCTGATAGTTTTGGGGTTAACTATCTTATAGTGTATAAATCTGAGGTCATTTTCTAAATTAGCATACTTTTGGTTGCAACCTTGTGTTGCTGGGCCTGATAATCTTGGGTTTGAGACTACCTTATAAGATCTAATTTGGGGTCATAACCTATGCATATATGATGAGCTTTCAGTTGCTACATTGTGTTGGTGGACCTGATAGTCTTGGGTTTGAGACTACCTCATACACTCTAGTTGGGACCATAGTTAGGGGCGCGTTTTAGTGGTTGTACGTTAACCACAGCGGTATCGCGTTTTTTAGGGGCCTATAATACCATTGTAATATTAGACTCAGTTACAAGATGCTGTCAATGGGGTTATATAGAATTGCATTTAAGTTACTGATAATTTTCAAAGTCTTTCGGACCTATTCTCTAACATTTATGAGCTAAAACGGATCTCAAGAATAAATACGTACTCACTGTCAGAACCACCATTACATATCATGCATTCTATTAGAAGAATGCATGATTACAAAGACAATAAATCGAATACAATATAAATATCATACATTCTATTAGAACAATGCATGATTGCAGAAAATATATTGAAGACAATATAAATATCATAAATTCTATTAGAACAATGTAGGATTGCAGACAATACATTGTAGACAATATAAATATCATACATTCTAATAGAACAATGTAGAATTGCAGATAATACATTGTAGACAATATAAATATCATACATTCTATTAGAACAATGCACGATTGCAGACAATAAATTGAAGACCCAATGAAATTGACATTATTGCTACTTTATTTAGACAACATTGACCAGGTCTAGAACATGAATATATTCATCAAAGAAATCTTATTTCTAACTTTTTTATTTCATGAAGGTGCAGTGGATCTAAGTTTAAACAAATCAAGGTTACCCCGACCTTAACTTTATCATAATCACATTGGCCATTACTCACGTTTTATCATAATCAATGACTCTAACTGTATCTTAATCAAAGTGAGCATGACTCTATCTGTGTCTTAATCAAAGTGAGTATGACTCTAGCTGTGTCTTAATCAATGTGAGCATGACTCTAGCTGTGTCTTAATCAAAGTGAGCATGACTCTAGCTGTTTCTTAATCAAAGTGAGCATTGACTCTAGCTGTGTCTTAATCAAAGTAACCAACACTCTAGCTGTATTTTAATAAGAGTGACCATGACTCTAGCTGTCTTAATCAAACTGAACCTGACTCTAACGTTATCTTAATTAGAGTAATCATTACTCTAACAATATCTTAAGCAAAGTAACCATGACTCAAGCCTTATCCAATCAAGTTTATCATTATCACGAGGGATTGAGATAAACTTGAGAATGCAATTTAGATTACAACTGGATAGAGGGAGTTTTGAAAAGAATCGAGGATAACTTATTTAGAAAGAATACTGTCATAAATAACAATTGGTAGACCTTCTTGTCATCGCTTGTTACAAATACTTATTCTTATTATTCAATACACACTATTCAAATCTACTTCGTTCACTTTTTGAAATGCAAAGAATATTTTCAAAATCGTATATGGGCAATCATTTACATTGGTATTTTGTTTCATGTATTTTCCACCAATTAGCACTTTTTTATATTCCAGAACTTATTCGACTGAAGTAGCGACTCGAAAAGCCATCGCAATGAATAACTCATCTGTCACAGATCTTTTGCAGAAGCTGAGTGATGAGAAAGCCATTCTGCACATTCCAGCTTTCATATTCATAGGCTTACTGATGTTCACGGGATTCATCGGCAATGCTTTTGTTTGTTGTTTCTATGGGCGTTTGGCAAAGGTGAATCCCACCTCATGCTTTATTGTCGGATTAGCAGTATTTGACCTAATGAACTGTACTCTTACAATGCCAATGGAAATAGTGGACTTACGTTTTTTCTACATTTTTCCAAATGCTGCTCTTTGTAAGGTACTAAGAACAACAGCCGTGATATTCACACTGTCATCTGCATGTATCCTCTTAGCCATAGCGACGGAACGATACAGACGAATTTGTCTTCCTTTCAAGAAACAGATCACGGTGTTTCAGGCAAAACTCGTATGCGTCATTTCTACGGTAATATCCATTGCGATTTCCTGGCCAGCTTTCTTTTTCTTTTCAATTGTTCCAGTAGACGTACCCATTAACGGATCGTATATCATCCAGGGATACGATTGCACGACAGTCAAGAGCGAGTCTATACGAATTTATTTACTTTCGTTCTGTGCTCTCCATATTTTGCTGTTTGTTTCAGCTAGCGTGATTATAATTGTACTTTATGTCTTGGTATACAGACAGATACGTAGAGAGCACCAGCATGAACATGATCTTATATCAATCGACAGTGCGGGGTCAGCACTCAGTAGTACTTCCACTAAAAATAAGTCCAGTGATGAATACACGACGATTATGCTTATGATTACAGTCATTTTCATTGTGAGTTTTCTCCCTTATCTCGGCCTGGCTGTATGGCAGAGTTTTTCAATGGCTTACTTAGTAAACCAGATTACAGAGTGGCAGTTGGTGCTTTATTCAATTGGGATTCATTCATACTTTCTGAACAGTGCCAGCAATCCCTTTATCTATGGGTTTTTCAACCCGCAATTTAGGAAATACATCGCCAATGTGTTTGTGAATGCTTTCAGATGTCGGAAAGATCGAACAACAATACGATAAATTAAATTAAAAGAAATAATCTGCGACGTGCCCTGAAAATAGAAACTGTACTGAAAAGTTTCCGCATCTGTTTTCATGCAATGATATGAAATGGTTTAAATAACCGGACTGAAAAAGTTTCATATAGTGTCTTGATAATTTTCAAGTATCTTCCATCTTAATAATATGGTCATTACAATGATACAATTGACCGCATTGGTTTGAGACATTCCAACAGGAATCGACCGCATGGAAGTAGGACATATATCTTTGTAGGTGAAATTTAACATTTTCTCAGTGTTTTGGTCATGTTTTGTTTTGCCTAGGGCCTTAAAAAGCAAGCTATAACCATTAGACATAGTTTTAAGTACATGTTTCATTTCACTTTCAAATCTGCATTGACTCAATGAGGTGCAATATGTTAACAATTTAGTCATGGCAGATACATAATCAGACATTGATAAAGCTGGTGAAGCATGCATATCACATATCCATGGTAGAGACTTAAGCATGCTTTGATATTACCTTTTGTAACATGCATATCACATAGTCATGGTAGAGACTTAATTATGCTTTGATATCACATTGTGTAACATGCATATCACATAGTCATGATAGAGACTTAAGTATGCTTTGATATCACCTTGTGTAACATGCATATCACATAGTCATGGTATAGACTTAAGTATGCTTTGATACCACCTTGTGTAACATGCATATTACATAGGAAAGGTAGAGATTTAAGTAAACGCTGATAATGTCCGTTGTATAAAGCATATGATACATTCATGGTGGACATGTATACATTACCAAATATTCTGCTGTTTGTGGTGAGTTTGTAGCCTTACCTCACTCGCTCACTGTGAAGAACATTGATCAACTGCAAGGAAGGGTAGAAAAAGATAGACCCTAATAACTATTCCATCTTCATAAGGTCGTACTCGATTATGTTTTCTGTCACCTCTCTTTTGTTTTATAAAAAATGCAACAATTTTGGAGAATTTATCATCGACCTTTAAGATAGCTTTAAAATTGTCTTTATTGTTTCTCATTTTCAGCGGATTATATCTCTCACTGAATACACGATAAAATATATCGAATTATGAGATATATAAGGTCACTTACATTTTAATTAGTAAATGTTTTTCATATGTAACCATATAATAAATATCTTAATATTCAGCTGTTTTGCGGATACAAAATCGCAGATTATGAACTTACAGTGTCCCCAAACTGTTCGTCTGTCTGTTACGACTCTCTGGTCATCAACAAAGTAAAACAAAAGAAGGAAAACAAAACACATTTTGTAAAAGGTAACAAACCATTTATTTCCTCAGGTTATAAAAGTTAACATTTAAGAGGAATTTATACTTTCTAAAATAAATCCGAATTATTCTTTAAACGGTAAACACAAATGAAACGAAATCTAGTGTTCGCGTACCACCAATCTTGGTGTCTTAATGTTTATATTCGAAAACGTCCTTGAGTAAATTTGCTACAGCACCGTAATATAACTTTTAGTCCACAGTAAATGCAGAAGTTTGTATTTGTAAGGGAATGTAAAAAAACAAATGTATCGTCTCAAATCATATCTAAACACAACATTAGGCAAATCTGCTGATTGTTGATAAAACAATTACATATGAAATATAAATAAAATTAGTTTTGTTCAGGTTTATATGTTTATATACACGCACTCGGTCGTAAAACGTAATTACTCACTACGCAACATTCCACAATACACAAAAGACGCAAATAAATGCCACCTGACCGACCCGTTCAATTGGAGATATCCTCTGAAGTAGTATACGGACTATAAATAGAATCATAAATTATTATAAACTCCTACTTATAGATTAGATGCAATCAACAGGCACTGTAAATAGCTAAAAATATAAACTATACCCGGATACAAAAAATACCTAAGCCAAATCTTGTTTTTACATGATAACTGTAATTTTCACTCATGAGCAAAGCAAACACAATACAGACTCGAACTGCTACATATATCTGACGCACACACACACACACACACACACACACAGACACACACACACACATTTGTTTTCCTTTATTATTGTTAGTCAGTTTTTATTTTTCGTTACATGCTAATGTAAATTTATTCACTAGAATTGACCGAATTGGCCATTAATCGAATTATACTTTGGTAAACAATTAATGTTGATCTAGATCCTGACCTTGATTAAAGGGTATGTCACCCACGTAAACAGGTTTCGTCTTTATTTTAAAATGATTTGTTTTATCAAGGTCAAGATGGGACTAGTGAAGAATTAAACAATTTTTTATTCTTAAAGTAAAACATGATTGGTTCTCGTCAGAGTCATGTTATGACTATGTGATATTTACGATCACGTAACTCTCATCTCCCTCCTCCCCCCTTTTTTTTCTTGATTTCGCAATTTGGGGATTTTTGACAACTGTGTTATAGAAGATTACGATATAAAAACTGTTTTACTAAAATAGAGTCAGTTCTTGGCCAATAGAAATGAAATTAAGTCATTTTCTTTTGTTGTAGCCAAAGTTTTGAATCCTTGTTAAAAATTCTTCAGTTCATTTCGATTTTAAAGGATTAATTCGTATGTCTCTGTAAATATTTAATGTGCTTATAGGTAATTCTTGGGCAAAGACAGTTTACCAAATACTATTCGGATTTTCAACACCTGAGTCATTTATCTTGTGATTCTACATGGCTTACATCAATCCATCCATCAATTCATCGATCGATCGATCTACCGATCAATCCATCCATCCATCCATCCATCCATCTACCCACAGGTCCGCCCTTCCGTCCGTTCGTTCGTCCATCCGTCCATTAATTAATCTATCTATCTATCTATCTATCTATCTATCTATCTATCTATCTATCTATCTATCTATCTATCTATCTATCTATCTATCTATATATCTATCTGTCTGTCTGTCTGTCAAACAATCAATTTACTTTAGCATCAGAGATGCTCTTGTAAATACAATTTCGTAGTATGAGACAAAAAGGAATATTTGAATAAGATAACAAAATCGAAAATTAACCGTGCTTTCCTTGGCATTTCTCAAACAATAGTCCTTTCCCGGCGGAGTTAAGCCCCTTGTTATTAGATATAAAAGAATAAAGAATCTCACAAGAAAAAATGCCTTGCCTTTTAACATAATTCTAACTAAATTATTGGTGTCTTTGGTTATCAGTTTTCAAATACACCAAGTTTTGTATGACCAATTTAAAAATTCTAACTGAATTAATATGTCCATCAAATTATTAAAATTAGTAGAGAAACTAATATAATGTTGTGATTCTGTAAATTTCAATGTATTAGATATGCATAGATTATTATTATGCATGAATGTTAGCTGTAGTCAGATCACTATAATAGTTTCATTACATACATTTTGCATGACGGAACCGTAATAATAGGTTTGAATCTCTCCCTCCTTCTCTATCTGTCTGTATGTCTATCTCTATTTCTATCTGTCTCTCTCTTTGTATTAGGCCAATTCATTTGTTTAACAATAATATCAATCTTCGAAATACTACTTCATCTCAGTGAAATTTTGTTGTCAATAATTAGACCCTATGTCACTAATTGATCAAATTGCTTTAATAGTTATCCCCGAAACCCAACATCGCTAAATGATTCTGGCACTTTCCTGAATTAAAATATAGAATCATACTTCAGAACAAAAAAACCTAGTGTATGTAATATTAAGGTACGTGCAATTGGTGACTAAAACAGTGATATACAATTGGTGACTAAAACAGTGATATACAATTGGTGACTAAAACAGTGATATACAATTGGTGACTAAAACAGTGATATACAATTGGTGACTAAAACAGTGATATACAATTGGTGACTAAAACAGTGATATACAATTGGTGACTAAAACAGTGATATACAATTGGTGACTAAAACAGTGATATACAATTGGTGTGGTTAAAATATGTATAGTTCGAGTAATGAAAACTTGAAAAGTATGTTAGTGATGTAATACAAATATGTATAGTATATTGATCATGGGATTAAAACTGATATTTTATATAAATTCTGTAATTACAATATTAATATCAGTACAGTATATAGGTCATGTGATTAAAAATGAAATTGTATATAAATTCTGTAATTACAATATTAATATCAGTACAGTATATAGGTCATGGGATTAATACTGATATTGTTTATAAATTCTGTAATTACAATATTAATATCAGTACAGTATATAAGTCATGGGGTTAAAACTGATATTGTATATAAATTCTGTAATTACAATACTAATATCAGTACAGTATATAGGTCGTGGGAAAAGTACGAAATGCAGGCTACATCCAAAGACCTGCAAAAATAGAACCACAGCTCAGGGCCCATTACATGTCAGAGGAAACACACATGACAAGGAAATTATAAACGGAAATAACTACAATCCTTCTGTCACAAATTCTCTCCCTTTCTGTGAAGCTATCTTAAACAACACAATCCAACACTGTTGGCGTGGATTGGAATCAAGCCTGTAACCATTTGCTAAGGAGTCATACACTCCGCCAACAGAGCTGCTAGGCAGGCAGCTCAAAGAGGTCAGAACATATGAGATTTTAAGAACATGGTAACTAATTGCATATACACCTGGTTACCGGCTTATTGATCTACATGCTGTCATAAAACGGCAGTTTAATCTGTATACTTTATGTTTTCAACTTCGCCATTCAACTTTGGAAGAATAGTTGGTACGATTCAATTTGTTATGTAAGCAATGGCTTTGTTTTTCTGATATATTAACAAGTTCTCTTCATCCGTACAAAATTTCTTTACATTAATCATAGTTGCAGGACTGATATACCAATCGCAGTCAAAACGTAGGAGGACGTTCTACAGTTTGGTATTTGCATCGTGTTATACCTTTAAGGAAAACGAATTTTGCAGCATTTCCCTATTGTTTATCATCGGTATTTAAAATGCCATGGACATGGTAGGTATTTTGTTTGTTTTTTATATTAAAAAAACAAAAACATTAAATTTCCTTTAGTTTTGGTGCAACTTGGTGAGAGTCTATATAGCACGTCGGTACTTTGTATGCGCACATATCAGAAGCATTCAAAGGTGAATTTTAAAACTAAAGTGAGTGAATAATTTATTTTACATTTCGCATATTTTACAATTCCTAAATTCTACTTTCAAAAGTTGGTATAGACCACTCTAGCAAAATTAATATTCTATTTTTCACAACTGTTAGAGTTTTGGTACATTGGAGTTAGGATGATTTTTCCAGCACATGGGGGTGTCTATTTTGGTCAGCTGTTTGCTTAGATAGCGTTGTTCATGATGATTTAAGCACAAAATAGGCCATCCATGGCTGCCAGTAAAACTGGTGGAGAAAGAATCTGGTAAAACCCCAGTCGGAACCACCGGTCCACGTGAAGCTACTGGCAAGATTTGTCATATACCAGCATATGCCGAGAATAGTAATGTGGGGCACTATAGCGTCAAGGGAAAATCCAGTCAAAAAGGGCTTGGGCTAATATGGCGTCAAAGGGAATTTAACATGGTGGGCCTATCTAGCGTCAAGGGAAATTTAACATGGGAACTATTTGGGCCTATATAGCGTCAAGGGGAATTTAACATAGTGGGTCCATATAGCGTCAAGGGAAATTTAACCTGGGAACATTATTGTTATTTGAACCTGTCTAGCGAGAAGGAAAAATGGAGGCAAAGAAAGCAAATATCTTTTCGAGGTATATGAGTGGCCCTAAAAACAAACCACAATCTCCTATCAAAACAGAAGGGAAGGAAAATAAAATCACACAATCTCATATACACACAAAAGGAAAGGAAAACAAAACAACGATAATTAAGAACACCATACATTCTATGTGAAATATGTTGATTGTTTTCATTCATTCATCAATTTAATAAAAAGGTAGCATGATATTTAGTGTCGACTGAATTCTTAACATATCTCAAATTTAAGGGATGCCCTGTGTTTCTCAGCACACGCTACAAACAATGTTGCCAAGTTTTAACAAATCTAAAAGCAGCACCAAAACGTGCTTTGTTCTATCGACAGTCTAAGCTGTGTGTTTTGATTTGAAATTCAAAGTTAACCATAGTCAGGGTCATAAAGTGCAATGTCACTCGCGTCAATCATTGTTACATTGTTACAAGTCTTCCGAACGTGTGTTTTGGTTCTGGTTTTTTTATTTCAAAGTTAGCCATAAGCAGGATTATACAGTGCAAGATCAGTCGTGTCATTCTTGAAAATGTCTTGTATTTGTTTCATTTCTGAAAAACGGTAGATCTAATGCTTAAAAAAATGTCCGCGACACATTGCAGTGCAAACAAATAAGAATAAAGCTCCGATACCTGAATTGTACAAGTTTGTCAACTCAAAATTTTATTTCATCCAACGATTTTCTGATTTACTATTTGTAGGGTGGTAGTGTTTGAAAAACAAGTTACATGACAAACGGAAATTATGGTGCCTACTGATTAAAGTTTTGGAAAGGTTTCTTCAAACGGAAACATCTACCATTAGGATTTCAAACAAACGTATTACGACGGAGAGAGAGAGAGAGAGAGAGAGAGAGAGAGAGAGAGAGAGAGAGAGAGAGAGAGAGAGAGAGAGAGACTATGTTATACCTACTTTTAAAAATAATCATGACACTTACGCTTGTTTTATTGGTATAATCTCCCTTGGAAAAATTCAAGGGAACACACAACCCACTTAGAAAAACAATTCCATAGGAAAGGTCCCCGATTTAAAAATATCACCAGAGTGAACTGATGACAAATACGACTAAAACGTTCTCACAAAATAGTTCATTTAAATACGCTGTGATGTATTTGACTATAAAATTGATATGATTTCTGTGGGATCGACCAGGGTACGATTGTTCTTGCTTTAGTTTTACTTCTTTTTTTATATAAATAATCTAGCTGTAAAACACGACCTATCTCGAAACTAGGTGAAGAGCTACTGAAGTCAATTCGAAGTGAACGCGGTAAGAAAATTAGTCTAGCCAATGAAATAGTTTATGATGAGTGATGCAATGTTTTGTACGAAAGTAGTATGGAAAAATAATTAATACGCTCTCAAGTTGTTCCCATTGAAGTGCAGACTGGAATGTGAACTTAAATCCCTCCGTTGTGTATTGTATAATTTTTTCTTTTTTCATCAACTACTGAATGGTCACAGTAATCATACCATTTCTTTTTACCACATCAGCTACTGAACGGTCAGAGTACTGGTTCGCATTTTGAAACTGACAGTTTATTTGTATCTCACTTAAACATTTTGACGTACACACTCACACGGGTATAGTCAGGAGTGGTGCAGTATTAAGTGGCATGGTTTTTTGTTTCTTTTATAAAATTTTCTTTTCAAACTTATGATCTGGGATTTGTACGAATTAAGGAAGCAGGTTCAGTGAATCTCAAGGATAAAAACCCAAGTTGTCTGTCTATTGATGTGAATATTTACATCAGAAACAATATGACCTGCAAAACACAAAGATATACGGCAAGCACGACTAGAACAAACACAACGACACCTAACTGTAGTAACAAAGAGATGTTTTTCTTCACGTCTGCGTAACTTAGAGTGTCAATCCTCTTTCAAGACAAACCTGGTATCCTTTTGTGAGCGTGAAATTAAAATACTGAAAACCATTTAGCGCTTTGCTGTAGACTATAGTATATATAATTGCAGCAACAAAGTAAACAACATAACTACCGTTACAACAATACAAACCCGAAATCATCTTTTAAAAAAGAAATGCGTTAAAAGAAATAATTAAAGATTAGCAATGGCTAAGCAATAAAACCGAATTTAAGAAAGGCAATGACATTTGTATATAGTTCCCTCACTTTGATATCGTATGCTATGTAATCTGCCATGTATTAACTGCTTGAAGAAATATATACGCAAAGAGACTTTTTTCAGATTTGTTCCTTCCTTTTTATTTTTTGGGAACACACTTAAACACTATTCAAGGGTGGAACAGGGAAAATACACATCTCAAAACAAAACATACAATTTACTATCTACGCACGGGAAGCAGCCACAAAAAAGCCATCATAATCAACTGTCCAATATCACACCATTTATCATCCACACACGGGAAGCAATCCAAAAAACTACATAATTTACTATCCAATGTGACACAATCTATCATCCACACACGAGAAGCAGCCAAAACATACCACATAATTTACTATCCAATATCACATCATTTACCATCCACACACGGGAAGCAGTCCAAATATCCACATAATCTACTATCGAATATGACACCACCTATCATCCACACAAGGGTAAGCAGCCAAAACTAACCACATAATCTACTATCCAATATCGCACCATCTACACACACGGGGACGCAGCCAAAACAAAACATACAATTTACTATCTACGCACGGGAAAGCAGCTAAAACAAACCACATAATCTGCTATCCAAAATCGCACAATCTACCACGCACATACATGGGGAAGCAGCCGAAACAAATCACATAATTTACTATCCAATGTGACACAATCTATCATCCACACACGGGAAGCAGCCAAAACAAACCACATAATCTACTATATAATATCACACCATCTACCATCCACACACCGGTAAGCAGCCAAAATAAAAGATACAATTTACTATCCACACATTGGGAAGCAGCAAAAAAAAACAATATAATGTACTATCCAAAATCACACAATCTACCATCCACATATACTGGCAAGAAGCCAAAACAAAACATACAATCTACTATCCAAACACGGGGAAGCAGCCGAGGCAAAACGGTTTGGTGTTGGAAACGTTTGGATAGTTAGATGTGAGGGATAGAAAGAAGTCAAAGAGCATTTATATTTTTAAAAAATGTAAAACAAACGACAGACGCATTGGTTTCAAAAGACAACATATTTTATTCAAATAACAAACAACTAACAAAACGCAATTTTTTTTGAACTAACAAACATTGATTCCAAGAAGCAGTGTACGAACTACGGTTCAAAAGGTAATACCAAGTACCCATTTTTTGTGTGGCCTTTTTTCTTCACAGGTGATAAGTCAGCAATTCGATTAAGACTTTTTTCTTGAAAAGGTCTGTCAAGTAACTGTTTGTTTGCTTCGTCTCCTTACTCTTGGCCAAGAGAGCTTCGATGTGATCAATTTCTCGAGCAAACAATGGAAGAGAAGGAATGATCAAGCAAGTCTTTATAGCACTGAAGTAACACTGTTTCTTCTGAGACGAGACTCCAAGCTTCGTTCAGATAATCGTCCAAGTTTTCTACTTGATCCATCATTATACATTTATCGTGTGACATTTGACTGAGATGATTGTTTTGATATCCATAACAATCTTTCTTAATCATGTCCCTCATTTTATCCTCCAAGTGTTTGGCAAAACAGGTGACTAAATGTTGCTCCTGTTCTGGCCATCTGGACTGCATTGTCACTACTTCTTTTTGTTCTTGGGGAGTTGCTTTCTCTGTAACCTCCCATTCCTTTTCCATTTATTCTCCACCGTTCAAAAAAGGACAAGGGGCTTCCATAGTTTCTAATAATCTAGAATGACTTCTCTCAAACTTTTGATTTATATGGTATTATCAAATTCAGCATACATAATGACATTCACCGTTTCTTCTAGAGCCCCTGCAAACTGAAGTTCCACACGCAGTTGAGCAGATTTTAAAGAGTGGAAATGTTTCTCGCCGCTGCCTTGGTCTGGAGTGAAATCAAAATCCCACAAAGTGTAACCTCCTGTATAGTCGTCGTAGGAATTACCGTGACTGGTGCTGGTTCCTAACTGTCCTGTGGATTCGTACAGCGACAAGTATGACCTCAAGTAATTCTTCTGGACAAAGTCGGGTTCGAAGGGTCGGGTACACAAAGTTTTGAAATCGCGACTGACTTCAATTTTGGATACTTTGCAGTGCTTAAACTAGTAAGGATTTTGATCGTAGGTACCATTGAGGGCTGCATTGCTGACGATACCAATGAATAAACGTTTGGATAACGGTCCTTGGAACAGATGATCTTCGATCTTACATCGGAGTCCAGTGGAAATGGTGAAAGTTTTTAATTCCACGCGTCGTATCGGATAATTGGCTGTCGTTCTGCTCAAGGTGTGACTGATATCATTTCCCACTTTAGGTAACACTTCCACACGACGCACGTATAACCTGGCTTCTTGGATAATGGTTTTGTATTTATTGGCATGAGTTATCAAATTGAAAGCAGTACTGCTACGATTCAGTCTCAAGCTAATATCCACACCTTTCAGCAAATACTTCTCTTGAAACCACATGTCCAAATGCAAACGATCGAATAGTTCTAAACTACGTCATTGCAAAATGTTCTTTGGACGCTCGTTAAAATCCACATTGTGAGGATCGTCATCTACGGTCAAGGCTGTTTCGTTAAACTTATCATCACCTGCTGTGTCAGGTTTCCATACCACGCAAGCATCTAAATGAGTGTTCTTGGCTTCTTTTCCATACGTCAAGAGATTTTCGAGGTACGCTCGTTAGGGGTAAGTATCCATGCTACTGCTCACCAGTTTGTTATTTATGTACAGATCAACATCGCTGAACAAGGAATGCATGAAATTGTTAACGGGAGCTACTCGGGCATCGGCTCCTGGAACGGAGTTGTCCGTTTTGATCACTTTCACTTTCAAATACAAGTAACTGCTGTTCAGATCGATGTAATCTTCGGGTTGGCCTTTATTTCAAACTCGATGGGAGCTGAATCCACCAAAGAGGAGACGGAATGAAATTCAACCCATTGAGCTTCTTGCATAGTCATCATAGAGGGTGGCATGGCAAAGAAATCCAGTTGCGACTTGGAACAGGCACAAGATTCTTGGTGCATCATTTATTCTCAGTCTCTATATTTTGCTTTTAATAATCAAAAATGTATGTCTCAAACGGTTCTTTTTTTCTTAGTTTTTCTAACTTTAGAGATATGGAGACTTTGGAAGGATGTCTTCGTCGTCGCTTTCTGCCTTGTCCTTGCTATGTCCTCAGGGAAGCAGGAATGCCAGACTCGGTACCGTTCAGGGCATTTATAGGACTTTCTCGTTGACCCAAAATTTCTTTACCCGTTTGAATCAAGACAGTTTTGCCTGCTCTCAAGAAAGCTTCTTTGGGGTTTTGTTTGTCAATGAGAACATTTTGAAGAAATTCTTCGCTGTGAGTCAATGCGGCATCTTTTAAGGAGTACAATCCTCGTGTCACCAACGATACAAAACAGGGACCACGAAACGAAAGGCCGATTTAAACATATCTCCAAAACCATGTCCTCGTTGTCGAGCTACTCCTCGGTACACGGGATACATCAATGTTCAGTTGTTAGAGAATCGTTTTTGCAAATGGAGTTTCACTGTGACTTTACCTTTGGTAAATTGAATATTTTGCCCTAGATCTCCTTTTATAGTAATGTTGACACTGTCAAAATACGACTTACTGACAGGCAATTAATGAGGATGTACAAATTTGCGGTGAACATGATAGGTATTGCGACCTTCCTCGTCAGCGATCATGGCAGAATCCACTTTGAAAGGAATGACACGCAGTAACGGCAAATAGGTGTGTCCCACGACGTTGTACACCACCACATCGGAATACAATAACATCTAGTTGAGTCCTTGGTTCATTTCTACATGGAATCGAAAATATTTCGCAAAATCCAAGTTACTGGTTATGGCTGGTATTTCTTTTTTCTTGACGAACCTGACGTTTCCACCCAAAATATCATATAATTCAGGACTAATGGTAATGGCCATTTTTTTTATCCTCTGCAAATTTGATCATTAGTCTACGAGGCACTTTATGGTACTCAAAGGTAACACTTTTTTTTGGTTTTCTCCATGGCTTTACCAAACAAAGTATTGAACCTTGTTACAATCGTATTCACTAAATGTTGACCACTAAAATAATAACCTGCAGGAATGGTTAACAGATAGGTGGACCGTTTAGTTTTGGGGTCTTGTATTTTCATCGGGTCACTGACAGTGATGCGTTCGTCTAAGATTTGTTGCAATTGCTCGTCATACACTTCTACTGAAAAATTGTTTTGATTTTCGACGATTTTTTTATTTGTGTAGGGTGTATCATTTCAACTAAAGCTACTTCCCAATGAGCATCTTCATCCAAATGAATAACTTGTGGTATTTTAGCCGTGTAACAGCACAATGTGTTGTTAGGAATCGCCTCCATGGAACTGTCACTGGGTAACGTTAAGTAAATTTGGTTAATATTGTTGTTCATAATTCCAAAGTTTTCCTGTCCGAGGGGTCACTCGATGTTAAAGGAGTGTCTAAAAGAGAATTGTTATTGACGGGGTGACTGTTAGGAGAATGACTGACGGTGGACGCAACTGCTGAGTAAAATGGTCCACAATTGTTTGTCTCCTTGTTGCAAACTCAAATTAGGAATGGCTGCACCGATGAACACAATATACCACAAAGATTTGACAGAAAAAGACGATTTGGGTTTTAGGGACACGTTCTCCACACCATACCCACAAGGGTTGCTTTTGTAAATCTTGCAGAGAAGAACTGGCTGAAGGAGTAGTCATTGTTGTAGCTGAAGCTGTATTGAAGGGCCTGATGATCACTTCTTTTAACAGTCGATAACTTACGAAGCGTCAATCCAAGAATGAATCAAAACTGGGATAATATCCTTTCCAACGTACTTTGACTTCTTTGACACGCCTTTTACCTACTTTACGGGTTCTTCGTTCGATAATGCTTTCAATTTCGTACACGTCGTCTTATTTTTGGTGACACATTTTAACTCATGCAAGTAAATCGTTCCTTTTAATACTTCTCCGTTCATGTCTTCCAATGTATAGACGGTAGTATGACGATCACGCACTCGTTCAGTAACACGAAACAATTCGGTGGTCCAGTTCGGTAAGTAACCCTTGTCGAAAGTGCATTTGGTTTTACCAATGCGAACCCAATCTCCAGGGCTTAACACTCTACCTTTCTTGGGAACAGCCATTGTCCGGGACGTACCAAACAGACGCTCAAAAACAGTTACTTCGTTTACGGGTGTCACATCTTGTGGGGCACGTCCAATGCTTCTATGGTAAGATTTATTGTAGGCTTGGACTAAGTACGGTAAGACGTCGATGTACTTGAGAGTGTGTTGATGCGTAAAATATTTCCACATGCGTTCTTTCAAGGTACGTTCAAAACGTTCCACGATGATAGCTTTGGTTTCAGGATTTTCTGTGGTAAAAAAATGAATGTCACGTTTCTTTAATTCTTATTTGAAGCTTGGTGCAGAAATTCGGTGCCTTTGTCGGTTTGCCATCGAGGAGGGTGACGACCACTTTGTTTCAACACCAGTTGCAAAGCTCATACTAGCTCTCCGCTCGATTTGGAAGTCAATGGTACGACCCAGGCAAATTTAGAAAAGACGTCGATGACACAAAACAAATATTTGTAGCCGCGATTGTAGGTGGCGAAATGAGAGACATCAGCTAAATCGGCTTGCCATTGATGATCGATGCCTTCCACTTGAGTGCGACTTCTGTGAAATTTTCGTCGAATGGGTTTGTGTAAAATGTACGTGGATTGTTCTTGTAACCATCGTTGTACTTCAGGTAAACGGAGCTTTTTCAGGCGAGTTTTAGCAGAACGATATAATTTCTGAAAACCTCCGTAACCTGCAGGGTGGGCTGGATCGTAGTAAATGCTGGCTAACAGCTCTCCATGGTTTTGTTAATAAGGTACCCACTCTTCGATGATACTGCTTTGGGTCGGGCGAAATGGGGGTTGTTTGGAAACGGTGTTACGTGTCCGATGTGCCACAGGAGTAAACATCGAGGGCACTGGTAGTGGTTGTAGTGGTGGTGGAGGTAATGGGATAGCTTTGATCTTCTTTTATTTTCTCACTTCTGGTTTCCGTTTTATCTTTTTCACTTCTGTCGAAGAAGGAGGAGTGACCATCATCTTTTTAACCCAAGTTTTGAGTTATTTTCGTTGGGAAGTGGGGGAAGGGGTCAGCAAGGAAGCTGCAGTCTTACTAGGAATGGGAGTGGCGGTGTGTGTTTGAAAGATATCATGGGGTTCTTCTTCCTTGGGTAATGATGGGGTGACGTCTGTCTTGTCCGCTGGAGATAGTGATGGCGACGGACTATTCATTATAGCCTTAACATCGGCCAGAGTGGGTAAAGCTGTTTGTTCCACAGCTTTTCGATGAAAAGAGTTGCAGTCGCTTCAAAAGTTGGCCGTACTTTTGCGATTTTGCGGTTTCGGACAAATCGTTGCGATGCATCAAGGACAATTCGTGTTGTAATTGGGATATCTTGTTCAAATGAGGATTGGGTGGTAAATGAGGGGTTCGTTGTTCGTGACAACGATGGTATTCCATACATCGTTTGTAAGGGACCAAAGTCAGTTTTCGTCCTTCCATGGGCTTCCAAAGCTTATGTCAGACATCCCTTGGGTCATCCCTTGTTTCACCCCTTGTATCAAACCTGGTATTAAGTCTGTCAACAAAGGATCAAGAAAGGGTAAAAATCCACCGTGTTGCACCAACATCTTTTTCTTTTGACGGATGGGTATTTTCTTTTGGACCATTTGACGGAGAACGTGTCGATGTTTGGCGAAACATTTTTTTCTGATGTGGAGACAAAGGTATCGTGCCTTTCAAGACATTCAAACAACATTCGACACGGTATCAATGACATCTTTGGAGGCCATTTTAATGATTTGTTTTCGCATGGTCGGAGAGACTATGGACAGGACGGACATGTCTCCGTGTTTGGCTAAACGAGTAGGTAGTCCTTTCCTTTTCTTTCCTTTGTGGGGTGAATAAGAATGTTTTCTGCGAAGTGACATCTTTGCTTGTTCGTTCCAGAAATACACTGACGTCAAAACCTTGGTACACACCCTCTTTTATCTTCTTTTCTAGCGCTTCGTCAAAAAGGTAACGACGTGTTTCCCTAAATCATGAAAAGAATCGCTAAAGACACCAGTTCGGTTTTAAACTGATATGGCTAGTTTTTCGCACCTTTAAGTAAAAATAATAGACCTCCCCTTTGGTGACTTCTCCTTTTCTTTGGATGACTGTTTCTTTTTAAGGGATGACGTCGATGTTTGGCTAAGCATTTTGTAGGATGACGAGATTGTCTTTATCCTTTTCTTTTTTGTTCAGTAGACTGGCGATGGTTGTGGTGCGCACGTTTTTGAGGACCCATCATTGAGTGTTCAGAAATAGCACAGAAAATACTGATTTACGTCGTTGTCCTGAAGTCATTTTTATACTGGAATGCGACGCCACTGATTATCTTTCCGTCGTATCAACTTCATGACAGGTAACACATGTCGTGAAGGGGTTTGCAAGGGACTAAATCGGAAAAAGTTCTTGTTTGGACAAATCCAGTAAACTCTTTAACTTTTCCAGATCTTTCTTGGACTTGGACTTTGGGGGCAGGTACTTTGTGAGCAGCTGCTACTGCCACTAATGAGGAAGAGGGTGTCACCGGTGGAGGAGACGTTTTTGAGACGCAGATTTCCAATGTTTCATCAAATTAGGAAGAACGGGTGTCAAATTAGATTTGGCTGGCATCACTCGCATCGGAGAAGTGGAAGCACCTGAGGCTACTGGAAACGCGGTCACTGGCCCTGCAGGTCGTGGTTTACGAATGTAAGGTTGCGTCCTGGCCGAAGTACCTCTTTTGCAGGTGATAGCTCTTTTCTGTGGACATTTTCTTTTTCTGTGATTTGGTCTTGACACCATTGTTCTTTTTATTGGGGGTTGGTTTGGCTTTTTTCTTGGGGTGATCTTTGGGAGCATTGGGATCCCATTTTAAGAGGGAACGAATTATGACGCCTCCTAGAGAACTGCTACCACCAGGTTTTAAAACGATTTGCTTTTTGGTTTGAGTGTCGATGCGAGGATCGACCAGTTGCGTCAAGGCTACTTTGTTTCTGTTGAAGAAGCGTTTGGTTTGATGTGGAACGTGAATGATGCCTTGCAATAATTGACGTGCTGTCACCGTAAACCATCGTAAGACTTCTTTGAGACTGGCTTCTAAGACGTGAGTACATATTTGTGGATCTTTCCCGCGACTGATATCGTACAAGGCATGAATCAATTTGATGGGAAGATGAAACTGAAGGGACGTCATGTTGACGATGTATGAGACAAGGTCAAAGTGACCGAGGTTTTTTATAGATATTTTAGTTGTTGTTATTGTTATGTCGACGACGAGGACGTGTACACGACAGGTCCTTCGTCTTGGCACCAGTCGTGAAACAAATGGGTACGAAATCGCAAACAATCGGGAGTGGTGGGTTTTAAATCCTTGAGTAAATAGGCGTGTGGGGATTGAGTGGCATCGTCGTACGCATGAGTCAGCCAAGGTGTTCCTAACTTTACTTTGTTGAAACAAATTTTGTGTAATGTAAATGATACTCGCATTACGATGATGCCCTTTACTCGTAAACTACAGTTTAATTTCTTCTTCGTCTTTTCCTAACATGTCGTCAAAAATGACCAAATGAGTTTGACTAAGGTCAGACACGATCCCATCGTCTTCGCTCGGAATGCCTTCCACAAACACAATGGAATCACCTTGACTTTCTTGCAAGAGGCTGTATGCCGATTGCCACTCTTTGTAACACCACACGATGCGTTGATGTGAAAGATCGATCAAATGATGTTTATGCTCGATCAAACGTTTGACATATTCGGTTTTTCCTGAACCGCTTTCCAGTAATTAACATGTTAAAAGGATGACGAAGATACAAGGCCTCCCAACTAGCATGATCTAAGTGTTCGTCAATGACTCTGAATGTCGAGGAGGAAGGATTATAAATAGCAGCGGTAGCCATAGTAGTGTAGGGTATGACACTATTGACACAAAAACAGACAAGACAAGAGGTTTTTATACTTTTTTCAAGACACGTTTATTTCAATTCATGTTTAAATTGGAACAACACGAAAGACAGCAATACAAAAAGCCAAATAGATAAGTACAGGAATAAAATACACATCGTAACAATCAAAGTGGCATATAAACAAGTATCTGTACAACATAGTTTGGGTAACCAAGGTGTCCTACAGGTAGTGTGTAATGTTCTTATAGTCTCTACCTGGGATACAGTCACATAGGTGTCCTCTCAGAAGGGTCTTTGTGGGGGAATGTCCATGACAGTCCTGTCTTGAAAAGAGTGATTGCCATCGGTGACAGATTCTTCTTCTTCTGGCACTGTCACTAACACAGGTTTAAAAGTGACTTTTTTATTCGACGATGGATTTTACGATCCCAACGCTTGGGCATAATGGGATGCTTCTTTTGTCCGAGCCTCAAAACCCCAATTTTTCCAGTCACGTACATCCGTCCAATGAGGGGGTAAATCACAAGCTACACAAACATCGTCGTACACCTCTTCCGTACGTAAAAGGTGACGAATCTTTGTTTTCTTGTAGGGGTAAGACGTTTCCAGATGAAAGCGTAAGGCTTTAAACAGAATGAGTCTCTCGTGGACATTTAAAGGAGTCCCCATACTGTCTTTTTGTAGGTATTGTTCGTAAAGTGTCCACATGGAATCGACAGGTAAACGAAATGCCAGAATGCAAGTCACTAAAACACACACTACACGTCGACCCCAATGGATGGAACACAAATTTTGTAATAAGTGTTCGTAATCCTCCATCTTGTGAATATTTTATTCTCCTTGATATCCTTCCACGGAATCTGTTTTATCACAAGTGATAAAGGTTGTGGCATGGTAGTTCTATTTTATACTTCTTTTTGTCAAAGACCATAAGTGTATATTCTGCACAAAATTATTTAAAATCTTCTCCAGAAGCGAAAGTGATTAACATGATGTGTAATTTCGGGCCACTGCCATTTAGGGTAACGGTTAAGAATGATCATAAAATAATGTAAACGAATTAAATTGCAATCTGTGGAAAAAGGTACGCTTGATCCAGAGAAATCTGACACGTTGGTTGATTTTTGTCCGACTCTGGCTAATTCTTCAGGGGCTGGTCCAGGTAGAAATGTTGGCCATTTTTCTTTAAAAGTTTGGAATCAACTTTTAAAGTTAAAATATTCAGGCAAGCGCACAGGGAACGAATATTCGTCTTTCACAAATTCATTTCGATACAGGTACAGTGAAATTACCAGGAGGTTACTTTGGATTGCATGGCATCCGTAGGATAGTAGCCGCACGGTCTCACGCGGAGATGGCATTGTTTTTGCATCAAAAGTGATTGAGAGGGTACTGTGCCGTTAGAACACGAACATACTCCAGAAGTACGCTTCTCGACTACGATGTCTCATTCTCTCTGTCACATTTACTTTGTTGCTGACCACGATGTCTACTAACAGCAGTATTTCTTTATCCGATTTTGTAAAAATATAAAATACTAGATCCATTTATTTAAATAATCTCCTCTTATTCAATAGCAAAGACAACGACTTTTACTCTTACAACAGTTGCTACACCTACAAAGGGGCTCCTTTCCGAGACCAAAGTATGAGACAGCGCAAGCAAGTTGTGAAGTTCAGTGGATCTATATAAACAACAACTCTCAAGCCTGCTATATTTCAATTATGTTTGTGATAATAATTTATGATATTTCACATTATCACAAGTGGAAGGTTTTAAACCGTACACAAGTTATATGACTTTAGCTTTCGACACTTGCACATACTTCTTTCTATCGTGTGATTAGTAGATTTGCGTTTTGGCTTCGGCCCGTGTGTGGATAGTAAATTGTTTGTTTTGATTTGGTTGCTTCCCCGTGTGTGTGCGTGGTAGATTGTGTGATTTTGGATAGTAGATTATGTAGTTTGTTTCATCTGCTTTCCCGTGCGTAGATAGTAAATTGTATGTTTTGTTTTGGCTGCTTCCCCGTGTGTGTACATGCTAGATGATGTGATATTGGATAGTAGATTATGTGGTTAGTTTTGGCTGCTTACCCTTGTGTGGATGATAGGTGGTGTCATATTCGATAGTAGATTATGTGGATATTTGGACTGCTTCCCGTGTGCGGATGGTAAATGATGTGATATTGGATAGTAAATTATGTGGTTTGTTTTGGCTGCTGCTGTATGGATGATAGATGGTGTCATATTTGATTGTAAATTATGTGGTTATTTGGGCTGCTTCTCGTGTGTGGATGGTAAATGGTGTGATATTGGAAAGTAAATTATGTGGTTTGTTTTGGCTACTTCCCCGTGTGTGGATGGTACATGGTGTGATATTGGATAGTAAATTATATGGTTTGTTTTGGCTGCTTCCCGTGTGTGTACATGCTAGATGATGTGATATTGGATAGTAAATTATGTGGTTAGTTTTGTCTGCTTACCCGTGTAAGGATGGTACATGGTGTGATATTGGATAGTAAATTATGTGGTCTGTTTTGGTTACATCCCCGTGTGTGGATGGTACATGGTGTGATATTGGATAGTAAATGATGTGGTTTGTTTTGGCTGCTTCCCGTGTGTGGATGATAGATTGTGTCACATTGGATAGTAAATTATGTGGGTTTTCGGGCTGCTTCCCCGTGTGTGGATAATATATTGTGTCATATTGGATAGTAGATTATGTGGGTTCTTGGGCTGCTTCCCTTGTGTGGATGATAAATGGTGTGATATTGGATAGTTGATTATGATGGTTTTTTATGGCTGCTTCCCGTGCGTAGATAGTAAATTGTTTGCTTTCTTTTGATATGAGTATTTCCCATTCCACTCTTGAATAGTGTTTAGGTGTGTTCCCAATAAATAAAAAGGAAGGAACACATCTGAAAAAATCAGTTTGAATTGAGGTTTCACTTTGCGTTTATATTTTTCAAGCTGTTAATACATGGCAGATTACATCCGCATACAATATCAAAGTGAATGACCTATACACAAATGTCATTGCCTTAAATTCGGTTTTATTGCTTAGCCATTGCTAATCTTTAATTGTTTTTTTAAACGTATTTCTTTTTTAATAGACGATTTCGGGCTTTCTGTTGATGTAACGGTAGTTATGTTGTTTAGTTTGTTGCTGAAATTATCTATACCATAGTCTATAGCAAAGCGCTTAAGTTTCTTCAGTATTTTAATTTCACGCTCACAAAATGATACCAAGTTTGTCTTGAAAGAGGATTGAAACTCTATGTTACACGGACGTGAAGTAAAACATCTCTTTGTTACTACAGTTAGGTGTCGTTGTGTTTGTTCTAATCATGCTTGCCGTATATCTTTGTGTTTTGCAGGTCATATTGTTTTTGATGTAAATATTCACATTAATAGACAGACAACTTGGGTTTTTATCCTTGAGATTCACTGAACTTGCTTCCTTAATTCGTACAAATCCCAGATCATAAGTTTGAAAAGAAAATTTTATAAAAGAAACAAAAAAATCATGCCACTTAATACTGCACCACTCGTGACAATACCCGTGTGAGTGTGTACGTCAAAATGTTTAAGTGAGATACAAAGAAATTTTCAGTTTCAAAATGCGAACCAGTACTCTGACCGTTCAGTAGCTGATGTGGTAAAAAGATATGGTACGAGTACTGTGACCATTTAGTAGTTGGTGTGGTAAGAAGAAATGATACAATACACAACGGAGTCATTTAAGTTCACATTCCAGTCTGCACTTCAATGGGAACAACTTGAGAGCTTATTTATTATTTTGACATACTACTTATGTACAAAACACTGCATCACTCATCATAAACAATTTCATTGGCTAGACTAATTTTCTTACCGCGTACACTTCGAGTTGACTTCAGTAGCTCTTCACCTAGTTTCGAGATAGGTCGTGTTTCACCGCTAGATTTTTTATGTAAAAAAAAAGTAAAACTAAAGCAAGAACAATCATACAAGGGTCGATCCGACAGAAATCATGTCAAATTTATAGTCCAATACATCACAGCGTATTTAGATTAACTATTTTGTGAGAACGTTTTAGTCGTATTTGTCATCAGTTCACTCTGATATTTTAAAATCGTGGACCTTTCCTATGGATTTGATTTTCTAAGTGGGATGTGTGTTTCCTTGAATTTTTCTAAGGGAGATTATACCAATAAAACAAGCGTAAGTGTATTGATTCTTTTTAAAAGTAGGTATAGCATAGTCTCTCTCTCTCTCTCTCTCTCTCTCTCTCTCTCTCTCTCTCTCTCTCTCTATATATATATATATATATATATATATATATATATATATATATATATATATATATATATATATATATATATATATATATTGACACACACACACATCTCACCAAAGGTACTTGCATGAAAATCAAGATGTCAGTGAAATATGGCTTGATTTTACTAAAGTTGTTTTTTAAAGGTGTTTAAAACACTTGTACATTACTGAAATGTTAATAAAATATAACTAAAAGGTATTTGCATGACAAGATGCCAGTGAAATGTAGCATGATTTTAAGGTCTTAAAATAAACTATTGAAATGTGAATAAAATAAACCATGTGGTACTTTCTTAATGTCTCAGTATCTTTGTTTTCATTCAAAAATTCTATATGATACTTCCATGTCACAAAATGTCATTTCTTTTGTTTTATTATTGGTCGTTTGAACAAAGTCAATACATTTGCTACTCAGTACTGTTCACAATTTATTTATTGATCCAGAAATTGTCAAAGGCACCACAGACTGTAATACCTTGTATTCTTTCACCCTCTTAATGTGTCTTTCGACATGTATACTCAGGCTTGCAATGTTTTGATTGTCCTCCACCTGGGAAGCTGTGAACTGTCCATCACCACGCAGAAAATTCAAAAACTGTGTAAAACAAAACCTTTATCTGCCATAATTTGTTTCCCTGGTTCGAACACATCTTTAAGCCCTGATAGCTTTGTGATCTCCATATCACTCATGCATCCCGAGTACAAGGAAGACACAGATGTGATTGCACAATGTACAGCTGTCCGTACCAACCATTTCAAGGTGTTGTGAGTTTTGTAGAAATGAGGGTCTTTCTGTAAATAGTTATGTGCAGCCAATAATAATTTTGGTTCCTGGGTAGGACAGTTGAAACTCAAAAGAGGCATATTTGCTTGAACCTGCTCATGACTTGGCCAAATATTTATACTTCCCAGTAAGAAATACAAATAATTTGTCCACATTATTATTTTCCAATTTACAGAAGACCTGTGAATAATAAATCGAACAGACATATTTTCAATCGGAAATCCACATCTCAATCTAAAAAAGACATGAAAAGTTCATCTACTGGGTCCATTGCATTTTCCCTTCCCCTGATGTTGATGTCAATCCTCGTGCTGTAATATAAGGTCTTCATTCTAATGGCAGTAGTTTTGATACTATTGAAGAAGGTTATAAAAATCTCATATATGGGAACACAAGTGTAAAATTCTATCATTTCATCATCATATAAATCTGTTCAATCCAAATTTCTCCATGTTTAGTTTGTTATTCAAATCTTGCAGTTGTCTTTTCTTCTATTCCAATTCTGTTTCTGCTTTCCTCAGACTCTCCTCCAGATCTGTAATTTTGCTTTTGCATGCTATATGCAACTCACAGGATCTGAAGAAGATAAAATAACAGTGTAACTTTTAGCTTTTCATCAACATTTGTAACTATAATGGAGACAAAAAATATAACTAGCAAAGTTACCAGCTTCACTATATTATTTAAACTTAAACAAGAGTTGTAACAGAGGCTGCTTTCCACTGATTGTATGCTCTTTCTCTCTCTCTCTCTCTCTCTCTCTCTCTCTCTCTCTCTGAGTCTTTCTCATACATACTAAAATAAATGTGTAAAACAAAAGTTACAACGTTATGGCTTAATTACATATCAGTGACATCTCATACTTTCTTTAAAAAAAAATAACGAGGTAATAAAGTTCACTTGTTCTGTACTTACTACACATACGTACATTCATAATTTCTTATATAAATGCGCTGCGTGGAAGTACGCCCAGTTTTCGATGACCCCGTTGAAATGGGACATGGGGTAACATTTTTAGAAACTTATTACAAAACACACATGCATACATTCATTTGCTTCATAGACATAATCTATTATGCGTATGGATTTCTCTTTCTTACATCATTCAGTTACAAGAAAATACAAAGACAACAACACTCGTCCAGTTTCTTACCTTAAAATTCGGACCCTCATTACGACGTATTGCATCGATCCATTTTGTACGAAGCTCCATCTTTTTCACTGATGGAATATGGTGGAGGCTTAAATCTATGTGAATTCTAGCATTCCCATTGCACAACGGAACACAATAATAAATGTCACTATTTTTTCCGTTGCCGGTATCAACTGTAGCAGCCATGGTTGCGAGGTACAACGAAGCTGCTGCCTATCTTAGCCTCGTTTTGAATGTGTTGACCATGTGTCACATGAATACATGAATATATTCTAAGAATGGTCTATAGTGCCCCACATTATTACTGCCGAGTAAGAGACTTGAACACACGAGGACAGAAGTGAGTTGGCAGTGCTTGATAAGGACTAGCGAGTTG
This sequence comes from Unio delphinus, assembly GCA_029339505.1. Classification (NCBI taxonomy): domain Eukaryota; kingdom Metazoa; phylum Mollusca; class Bivalvia; order Unionida; family Unionidae; genus Unio; species Unio delphinus. The sequence continues at coordinate 10,095,812 of JAQISU010000210.1, read as the reverse complement.
GGCCACTCAGATTCAGACACCCGGGACCCTACTTGGTTTATCCACAACTTTCACAAGTACATTATGCAAAGAAATGTCAGCTCCGTTATACAAGATTAGGATACAGTATGCCAACATTGTCACCATTGTGCAAGTTATAAATGCAGAAAGGATGCACCAGAGCACCACATTGGGGGAAACTTGTCAACAATTTTTTGAGGGGTCGGCTGCTCATAATATAACTTGCCAGGGGCATCGGACCGCGAGTAAACTAAAGTAACATATATGCCCATTATGAGCTCGACAATCCCGCTGCTCAGTCTTGGAACGTTCACATGTAGTGGTGATTCGCACAACGGGGAGCACCACATTGGGGGAAACTTGTCAACAAATTTTGGAGGGGTCGGCTGCTCATAATATAACTTGCCAGGGGCATCGGACCGCGCGTAAACTAAAGGAACGTATATGCCCATTATGAGCTCGACAATCCCGCTGCTCAGTCTTGGAACGTTCACATGTAGTGGCGATTCGCACAACGGGATTGGAAACAGAAACACACTCTATCTGTGTGTGAATGTAAATATTACACCTGGGGAGTCTCACTGTGAATCGCTTGAAATAACTAAAGGAATACCATTCTTTTCGTGTTTGACGCGTTATCAATCTAACCCGTTCAATGGAATCTACTGACATTCTAATTTCGTGTGTTACATCTCAGGAGAAATAAAAATCTATTAAATCAGATTAATCAAATTATTTTGATCGGTTAATCTCGAGTGCCTGGTTTGTGATTACACACCTATTATGTATCAGTTTTTACTTACCTATACTTACCTATACTTACCTATACATAGCTATGCACATTAGGCAAGGTTAGAACTTGCTTACGTTATAAACCATACTTCGCTGTTGCGTCAGGCCAAACGTATATTTCTGTTTAGTTGGGGAGACATACGGACTTAGTTTGAATTGGATCTATAAACTGATGGTCATTTTGATGAATGTGTCGATTGTTCTTAATTATCCGACACAGTCAACCATAATTCATGAGATAGTCGGGTTTAGGTCGGTCATTTGACACCAAGAGGTTCGTTGGGGTTGCTTCATAGCGCATAATCAACATTCAACAGAAAAAAACGTCTGTTGATTCTTAACACATGATACAAATTTGAGTGGTTCATAATTTGGCTAGTGTTACAATTATTTATAACAGTGTAACAGCGCCGATCATTTATGGACAGGGAAGAGAAATACAGATTCCAGCACTTCAACAACCTCATTATCAAACTGAGCAGTAGTGGAATCTTACCAAACCAATATGGCTCAATAAGCATCGCACACATTGAATCTGATAGCTCATGGTGATGACGCTATACCGTAAAAGCGTCGTTGGTATCTGAAATGGGAATCACATCCTTAGGATTGAAGTGTTATACAATAATCATGAGTTCAATGTGTGTTCGTTGTAAAACTATCACTATTACAAAGAATCGCAGACATGCCATCACAGGTACATACCAATCGTAACCGTTTGTGTCACAATAATGTAGTGATATTAGGGGTATAGTTTCCTTTTAAAGGGGCCCCGAATGGTCGAGTGGTCTAAAGCATTCTCCGTTCCGGATCTCTGCCATCTCATCACTGTCTGCGTCGGTTCGAGTCTCAGATTCGGCCAATCTGGGTATGTGAGAAAGCCTGCCAGTAGCTTCTTGTGGATCGGTGAATCTTTCTGGGTTTTGTTCCCGGGTTCTTCCTCTACCATTAATACTGGCCGCCATGTATACCCTATTATCGTGCGCTGAAAGATGGCGTTAAACCCACACAAAAAAAAAACAAGTTTCCTTTTAAATATACAGCGTACATAATCTATCTATCTATCTATCTCTTTCTCTTTCTTTCACTTTGTATATGTATGTATATATATATATATATATATATATATATATATATATATATATATATATATATATATATATATATATATACATTTGTCTGATAGATATCTTTGTAAATACTTTTTGAGAGCTGGGTATTTACGAAATCACAAATGCCATATGCGTCATCCTATAAATTCATTGGATAGTTGTGCTATCTATAAAAAAGAATTAATTTTAACCCATCAATATCTTTTATATATTCGTTGTGTAACTGACCCCATATTGTTCTAAAACAATGACCTTTGACCCTCTTTCGGGCTTTTTATACATGTCTTGCTTTTTTAAAATATAAATTTTCTTTACTGGTAAATTAGTAATTTGTTCAATGACTTCTATGTATACTCCATTGGGCAACCGATTTGATTAGGCTGAAAATCAATATAGGCTTTTCTGGAAATATAAAGTCATTAGAAATAATTTTCTTGGACATAGAGATTGTAAAATAAAGTGAAAAAATAGGGGATGTCTTGAATTATCTTACTGCGATGCAACAAAAGACTGTTGGCGCATACAGTTTTGTTAATTGATATGTTAATGCCTTAGAGATTACAGACCACTATAAATATATTATAGTCTTCTTCTTGAAACTTATTCGGAATACTACTATAGTATACATAACTGTATTTATTAGGGTTTGTGTGAGTAATTCTACCAATGCAGCACCAAAAGTCCAAAAGTTGATTTTGATATTTTCACTGTCATCTATGGAAATAAATAATTTGTTGAATTTTGCAACAAAGCTTGCTGCTTGTCACTCTTTCCTGACACAGTTTTTACAAAATGGATACATTGATCAGACGGTTCGCTATGTCACTATAGTTGACAAACGCGTCTTTTCTCACAATACATTTGGCAATTTGATCTACCTGTCGAATCCATAAAATATGAGAAAGGAAAGAATGTTTAGTTAAAACCTCAACCCTTTTGACAAGGAAGATGCTTAAGAGATAAGAAACAAGTCAGAATAAATAATCCTATATCTGACCCCATTCCTCGTAAATTTAGATAAGTCTAAATGAAGTAATATTGAATTCATAAATTGCTATGCCGACTTTTTACCCCCCAAGATGTCCTCATCACAAAGCAGCATATAGAGACATTATTTGTGAGTATGCTTTTAAATGTCGTTAATATCGTAGGCTGACTGGCTTTTTCGGCCCAGCGGTCCTGTGTGTGTGTGTGTGTGTGTGAGAGAGAGAGAGAGAGAGAGAGAGAGAGAGAGAGAGAGAGAGAGAGAGAGAGAGAGAGAGAGAGAGAGAGACTAGAACTAGAATTACCGTTTACTAGTATTAAGAAAGACACGATTAATATATATAAATAGCTATATGTCCTAACTAAATGTAACTCGTTCGGACTTGATCAACGTCTTGTAATATTTACGGACTCAACAAAATTGAAACTCTCAGTTCTAATGATGACATTCTTACCATGTTATACCTTCGATTGCCATTATTTTTAATACACATTAAACTGGTAAACTATCAATTGAAATAATAATTATGTCAAATAATAAGAATGATTATTTATTAGAGCTTAGAGTTTAGATGATTTTGAAATGTAAAACGAAGACTAAAGTAATAATGTATTTGAGTATATAGTTGAAATGATACATGTTTTTAGTTTCTTTTTCTGTTTATAAAATTATGCTAATTTGCAATAACCTGCATTTATAATTTATATTTTTAAAAAATTGATGAAACAAATATAATTTAATCTCGCTAAATATTACATGAAATGTTACAATGGACATGCCTAATTTCTGGTCAATACACACTTAAATATTCCATCACACAGATAGCCAGTATATAATTTATGTTTCTAAATTCAAAGCAGTGAAGTCAATTTACGCGAATAGAACCTATTATATACATTGACGTGACGAGTTCAATTTATTGGTAAAGATACCTAATATCCAACCCAACGACGAGACTATGCTAAACTTAGAAAACTACATGCACACAGATGATAATTTCTAATATATCAGACGCATAAGCTAATAAATATATGATTAACATTGGAAGAATTTCTACCTAATAGCACGTGTAATGGTCGAAATCCAACTATTAGGACAACCAAATGCTACAAGAATGCAGGCAAGACTAGAAATTGGTCATACATGAAGCCCGTTAACTTAAAATCATCAGTGTTTCTTATATTTGGATACCGATCATTTACATAAATATCTCTCAAGCTTTTACGAATTATTTAAAATTTTAAAATCTGAGGATGCTAATACATTAATGGGAGAGAACTCCATCTAGGAACTGTGGTGATAATAACTTGAATGTATGACAATATACAGTTCTAGTGTGCTGACATGAAGTCACACAACAAAAATACAAGTTAGAATGATAAAAGTATGGACATAAAATCTAAATACAAAATACTTACGGACAGGTATTTAGCGGTAGGCAGGTTTCATGTATGTTGATGCAAAACATAACAAATACAATGAAAGCAAAATTTCTTTATCTTGAATGTCAGATATAAACTCGCTTGCCGTCAGTTAATCGAATGAATACATGATTGGGCCGGCTGTTCCTTTTTATACGCACCTGTAACTGCGCAGCATAATAAAAAACGACAGTTTCAAATTAAACTAAAATTCACTTATTTTAAATGCAGAACTAAGCATAACGAGTCATCTGTTTCTTACTAGGTTTTTTTCAAGACCGAACGTAAACAAAATTAGTGCATTTATCTGATTATTTTTCTGGCGAGTAGGTATCCTTTGAAGATTGCAACTTACAAGCAGTGGACAGCAACGTTGAGGTCTAAACAAAATACACAGCATCCCTTTCGAACACACACACACACACACACACATACAGAGAGAGAGAGAGAGAGAGAGAGAGAGAGAGAGAGAGATAGAGAGAGAGAGAGAGAGAGAGAGAGAGAGAGAGAGAGTGGAACCTCGGGTCACTAACTTAATTCGTTCCAGAACTCGGTTCGTGAACCGAATTGTACGTGAAGTGGAACATTGAAATAAATGTAAATGCAAACAATCCGTTCCAGAACCCAAGAACAGTACTGCTGTACTCATTAGCGATGTCGGACACACAAACGCCACTCTCATGTTTCGCAATTATTTCTTTCTCAACGTCCACTGTGATACGTTTCGGCTTCCTACTATCACCGTCACTTTTTGATTTCTCGGAACTCATAAAGGAGGTGGTACACACCTAAAAACAGTGAAATACCTTCAGCATTGCGCCACTGCTAAGGAACGTTGAACGGTGACAGCGTATCAATGACAAAGCGAGGTTGTGCACACATGCAAGACTAGCGTACGTACCGCGTGGCTTTGGTTCGTGACTCGAGGCACTGTTCGTGAACCGAGACAAAAATTCTTCAAAATCGTTGTTCGTGACCCGAATCGTTCGTACTCCAAGGCGTTCGTAACCCGAGGTTCCAGTGTATATACTTCATGACTATGCAATATAACTTATTTTGATCTCACTATTATGTGCAGGTTAATGCGTATTACAGTCTTGATGAATTTTAATAATTTAGTTAATTTAATAATTAAGCTAATATATTGGACTTCATGCAATAACAAAACAATTAACTAACTTATTGTAGAACTACCATACGGTCAATATTCAAATCACAATCAATTAGTTCCATGTACTGTTCTGAATATTCAATTGGGTTAATTACAAGACGTAAAGAATTGATCTCCATTGTGGAGTAACCCGGAAGATATTTTACCAGAAACACAAGATAAAGGTTCACAAGTGTTCTTTTCTGGTCTTAAATTAGTGCTCATTTCCGACCTTACACTAATGCTTGCTTCGGACCGTTATCGAGTGTTCATTTCAGACAGCTTTTTTTATAAACACATGTTTATATAGATTCCAAGCAGTGGCGTAGCGACGGGGGGGGGGGGGGGGGGGCATGTGGGGCATTCGCCAAATGGGGTCTAAATCGGTGTAACGTATCAACATAACGCAACAGGGGCAGCCGGGGGCGCAAATTTGGTTGTTTTGCCCTGGGCACTAAATATCCTCGCTACGCCACTGCTACAAAGCCATGTAGGATTGGAACCATCGTCATTCATTTGTGAGCCCAGCATTGAAGACATTTGTGCTACAGGAGTCAGCCCCAACATGCAATAGAGCATCTATTTTGAACTGAGTTGATTTCATTTAAATAGTTGATTTCATTTCAAATTAAAGGATCTCCGAAGGATAAAGTTATACAGTGATAAAGTGATAAATTTATACATAATGGATAAATTTAAAAACAAGAATTTAAAAAAAATGTGATAACAAAAATAAATAAGGTGATAAATACATAAATAAAAATCGATAAATAATATAAACAAAGTGATAAATGCATAAATAAATTGATAAATAAAACAAATAAAGTATTAAATACATAAATAAATTGATACTTAAAATAAATAATTAAATACATACATACAGAAATTCATCATTAAAATAAATACAGTGATAATATAAAGTAATAAAGATGATATATAAATAAATTACAAGCATGACAGTACAAAAAATATCGAGATACATGTATCAGTTAGTACAAACATGACAGAGATACACGTATCATTTTGAGCAAAGATGACAGATGGTTGTTGTTGTTAAAGTTTAATGCCATTTTTCAGCACAATATAGGCTATACATGGCGGTAAGTATTAATGGTGGAGAAAGAACCCGGGAAATCCTCGGAAAGAACCACCGACCCATGCGAAGCATCGGCAGGATTTCCCACATACCCACATTGGCTGAGCCCGAGACTCGAGCCCAGGTAGACAGAAGGAAGATGGCAGTGATCCATAACAGTTAGCGTTTTAGACCACTCGGCCACTCGGCCAATCGGAGCCTTTAAGATGACAGATAGTGATATACATAGTCCAAAATGACAAAGATAGAAAGTACATAAAATAATTTACTCGCGTAGAACAAAAATAACCGATAGAAAGTACAGAACACAAACTACTCGCTTAGTACAAATTAACATAATGTACAGATCAATATTGACTCAGTGCAGAAATAACTGATAGAAAGTACAGATTATATCCTATTCACAGAGTACAAAAATGACCAGGTTAGAAGATACCGAATATAAATAACTCATTTTGTACACTGAATGACAGATAGAAGTTACAAAATATATGTTACACATGAGGATTGCAACTCACATTAACGATCTGTGCATTCTGTTTGTTTCGTCTTTGTTGCTTTTACGGTAAGTAATTTTTTACGGTAAGTAATTTTTTACGGTAAGTAATTTATTTGTTGCAGTCGTAGTCGTGTTTACTCCAATTAGTTGACAACATAAGCAATTCTGTGTGACGGATGTGGCTTCCAAAATTCCCGATTCTAAAGTGGAGTCGTAACCCCTCTTTAGGACTATCGTCGTGACGTAAATTTATGAAGTGGTCAAGGTCGGGAAGAGGTGCGTTTATGTTCTTTCAACTAGGTGTAAACATTTACATGTCAATTACTTCACGTAAATATCTTGTTCTAACTTGCATACAGGATAGAGTTGTTTTGCATTTAGTCCTGCATTTCAATAGTATAGAAAAAAGCCAATTTTCTAATGAGTTCCAATAGTATATAACTGATTTATTTTTATTCACGCATTCCAATAGTATAGAATTGATTTACATTTAATCATGCGTTCCAATTTTATAGAATTGATGTATATTGTGTAATGCGATCCAATTGTATAGAATTGATGTAGTATATTTAGTCATGCATTCCAATGGTATATAATTGACGTATTGATGTATATTTATTCATGCATTCCAATACAATATAATTAATGCATATTAAGCCATGAGTTCCAATGGTATAGAATTGACGTATATTTAGTCAGGTATATAATTGACGTATATTTAGTCATGCATTCCAATGGTATATAATTGACGTATTGATGTATATTTATTCATGCATTCCAATACAATATAATTAATGCATATTAAGCCATGAGTTCCAATGGTATAGAATTGACGTATATTTAGTCAGGTATATAATTGACGTATATTTAGTCATGCATTCCAATGGTATATAATTGACGTATATTTAGTCAGGTATATAATTGACGTATATTTAGTCATGCATTCCAATGGTATATAATTGACGTATTGATGTATATTTATTCATGCATTCCAATACAATATAATTAATGCATATTAAGCCATGAGTTCCAATGGTATAGAATTGACGTATATTTAGTCAGGTATATAATTGACGTATATTTAGTCATGCATTCCAATGGTATATAATTGACGTATATTTAGTCAGGTATATAATTGACGTATATTTAGTCATGCATTCCAATGGTATATAATTGACGTATTTTAGTCATGCATTCCAATGGTATATAATTGATGTATATTTTGTCATGCATTCCAATGGTATAGAATTGATGTATATTTGGTCATGCGTTCCAAGATCTTTTGTAACAAGATAACCGGGCTGGGATCGGATTATAAGAATGAACACTGCTGATGGTAACACAAAATAAAATGTTTATTTATGACTGATTTAATGGAAGGAATATGTTAATTTATTCATTCAATATGATCGTAGGACTATTGAACACATTGCTGTCATCATCACGTAGTCCTTGAATGATCAGTGGTCTTGCTTATGAACAGATTCAGACGTATACAGGTTTGTCATGTTACGATATACTCCTACCTGTATATATTTGTTTTGTGCATGCCATTTATTTAGATATCATGGAATACTGCATTTAAGCAAATGAAATTCGACCAGCTACTCCAGCGTTCCTTATAGAAAGCCAGTGTAATAATGCGGTGAAATAGGATTACTTGAAATGTTCATAGGAACAACTAATACTTAAATACATGTGTTCATCATGTAACACGCAATGCATTTACTACAAAGAGAACCAAAAGAATGTACGGTATGTATATTTTCTATTGCAAAAGATATCAAGGCAACATTCGTTGCCAATTTAGGTTTCATTGACCTTCAATTCCTACATATCATTTTCTCTCATAACCTAATGACTATTCATCATCAAATGCTTTCGCTTTTATCTTGTTTTCCATTTGTATGGCTCACCGGTACGTATTTCCATTATAAATTAGGTACGGCATGCTACTCACAGCGACAATATTTCTAAGGCGTCTCAGTTATAGTTGAAGCACGTATTTTGCATGCACATAACGTCACAGACTGCCTTATTTAGAATGGACATAAGCTTATGTGTCTGTAATAAAAATTTTCATATATAAAAAAATGTCAGTGATCCAGCCGGTGGTGGATTGTAAGGAAAGTACAGTTAAAAAACTAGTCCATTGCAGTCATGGATTGCAAACAAACAGCCGTCGACAAACTACCCCAGGACACCCATGGCTCTATAGTTTCGTTCTTTCCAAATCATTTAAGTTTAAAGGTCAATAAAGTTCCCGGATGTTCCTAACTGATTTTCCTCGATATTAACATAGGCCTTCTACATTGTAAGTATTGTTAAAAGTAATCTTACCTTCCTTTATTTTGTGTCTGACGGATGTAAGTTGATTGCAAGTTGAATTATAACAGAGTACAGTATATAGTTAGTCTTACTGGATATATGCACATTGGGAAAAAACAAACATGCATGGACTTGAAAAGTACGTTGTTAAAACACTAGGCCGTATCTTGTTTCAACTCTCACTCTATATATAAATCTATGAATGTTGAGATGTTGATACTACTCTGGCAAAATAATTCATATTACAATAACTTCTAAGGTGTGGGTACTTTGGACTAGTTTGGACCGATTTGTCGAGCACATGTGGGCAGCCATTATGATCAGCTACGTTGATAGATCATGCACAATTTCCACAACTCCACTACTTAAACACATTTCATCCACATTACATGAAATTAACTTAGGTCTACGCCAACATTCTATCCCTTGTGCCTGTTGTTGTTGTTGTTGTTGTTGTTGTTGTTGTTGTTGTTGTAATAGGTTTAACGTCATTTTGCAGCACACGATAGCCCATACATGGCGGCCAGTATTATTCGTGGAGGAAGAACCCAGGTAAACCCCAGAAAGAACCACTGATCCACGAGAAACTACCGGCAAGCTTTCTGACATACCCACATTAGCTGAGCGTGAGCCTCGAATCCACGCATACAGAGGTGAGATGGCAGTGATCCGTAACGGAGAGCGCTTTAGACCACTCGGTCAATTGAGGCCGCAGTGCCTGTTGTAAATGAAACTTTCCTTAAACCTCTCACTCCGACAGAAGTCTCAAATACAATCGTACAGACCACATAAGTATTATTATTGTGCGATTTAACAGTTTGGATGTATAGGTGAAGTCGCAAGTATGTACATGGTGCTTTTGAATAATTCTCATTAATGTCGTCCATATAACAGTATTCATTCGTAGCAATGTCCAAGACAAGTCATGCCCGCTATGAAATGATCTCTTTTAACAATGCACAATGAATTTTCTCATTATAGCGTTGTCACAAATTTGTCCTTCGTTAAAAGAAAAGACTCCTGCTATTTTGTTTTTTCATTTAATGCACTAATTTTTATTTAAATGACTTTACTCTCGACTTAAGATTTCTTATTTCATCATAATTAGGGTCATTGTACATATAATACTGTAATAAGTCGTATTGGATGATCAACACGAAATAGATATAATTAACATATTGTCGTACATAAATCATGTTAATGTACCATATTGTTGAGAAAGTCATACAATATTATATGATACAGAAAACAGCAATTGCACAAATTGTCATATTTCGTTATGTTTGCCCACTACAGTTTCGTACTTTGCACAAAGCATTTTTTATTATACATATAACGATATCCATGTAACCAAAACATAGCAAACATACAAAAATAGACGTGATAGTACGTGTCACAGAAATGTATAGACCCTTTTTATTTATTCAATTCGTGTACTAGAGTTTCGTTTTTGGCGTACAAAGATTTCCAAGGGAGAATAATGTATATTGTATTCTATTTCAAAATAATAAGTTCGGTTCATCCTATACTGCATGTGTGAAGTGTTTTTGATGGGAAGAACCGAATGCCTTCAATGCATAGACAATATTTGTGCATAAATACCTCACCGCATGTAAAATTATTTACATTACGAAAATTCTTATCAGTCGGCGGTCTATTTAAGGACATGGAAACGACATGGAAATGAAAATGACAAATATTATTTCTAATGGAACTACAAAAGAAGTGAAATTAATTTTGAAATTATTTGAAAACCACTTGGACATGCACAACGAAAGAAACCTATTATTGTGAGTGTTTTTGTGCCGAGTTCTTGAAGACCTGAAAAAGTTGACTACTGGGAAATAAGGATAGATATGCGAGAGATCTAGACCTTTGATAGAACTACGACTGAAATCCCCAAAGATCTAGAAAAAAATTCGTGTGGAAATTAGGATGCACTTGCTACTATTCTCCAATATATAAATATAACTTCTGTATAATGAAACCTTTATAGACCGTTAATATAGTTAGTGGAAATTCGCGAGTATTTCACATAAAGTCTTGAGAAACGAGATTTTGTAAGACGGTGAAATAGAGATGATTTGCGAGTGATCCAGACCTTTTGCTGCCATTACGCCTGAAATCTATATGGATCATGAACAAATATCATGTAGAACTTGGATGAATATGTGACTGTTCTCCAATTTGGGATATCTATCGGAAGTCTCCATTGACAATAATAGAACATGTGTGCACTTATAACAGACCTGAACATAATTATCAATGGACAATCTTAACATGGAACATTATATATTTACTTTGAATGAATTGATAATATGACATGTTAGAATTCCATCTACGTAAATCTACTATACACTACGCTGAGCTTCAAATAGCATGCAGCAGGAGATCCCATGAACAACGCCTACTGGTGTGTGCCGGGTGCAAATGCTGCACGATTGACTTTGTTTGAACTTAATGCTAATGAAAACCGAAATGAAATTTGACTAATACAAAGCTAGTCCAAACAAAAAAAAATACAAAGGGTAACGTACAATACAATATAGCAACATACAGAATAGCATTCACTGGACACAATATATCCTACTGCATGGATCACTTTATCCAAATAACTGCAAGACCAGCCAGGGTTCAGGAGTACTGGCACAAAAGTTAGAAAGGTGTAAAAACTCTTATCAAAATTATTTAACAAAATGAAATTCTAAGAAACTAAAAACGACACACATAATATGGGGTAAACAGAAACCTAATAGTACTAGAGAGTCCGTCAAATGAGGTTAATATTGAGACGAACCACACCAATAAACTATGAAGACTCGCAAAGCTCCAGCTGTACAGGTATGTAAGCTTAAATCTATTACCGTATATACGATAACACTATTGTACTACCTCCTCACTTTTTGCAAGATTTGTAGTTTTGATTTACTCAGAATAACACACACGTGTATATTTATGTTTACGACTTGGTAAAGGATTTATATTGGTAATATAAGACTAATTTGTTAAGAAATATTTGGTACAGTAGCAGGTTTAGGCTTATTTCTGAACTTGTTGTTTTGTAATCATTGTGCCAGTAATATGTGTACAACGTACCGCGTATAACGTTATTACGTTCTTATCCCCGTGTCATATATATAGTACACGGTGTTAGATATGTTTTTTGCAGCTGCACACTGTCTGGAAATGTCCAATGTCCGGTGTTGTCAAGCGCCTGGTGTTGTCCAGTGTCTGGAGTTACCCCGCTGTAGATCTGTCCAGTATCTGGAATGCCCGAGCTGTCCAGTGTCGGGAATGTCCAGTATCTGGAGTGTCTGGTGTTGTCCTGTGCTATCCAGAGTCTAGTATACAAAACTCTGAAAAGTTATGAGCCGTCTGGGGTGTCGAGAGTGGCTAGAGGTTCCAAGTACCTGAAGGATCCAGATCTACGTGGTGCAAACTGCAAAGGCAACCACAGGAATTATTCGTAGCAGCGGTAAAGCTGCACTTTTGGGGTTCGTCAAACCCAGTGTATCTTTAGAAACTGTAAAGATAAGATATATATATCGTCCTGTTTCATTTACAGAATTTCAGTGAGTAAATTCATTTTACTACATGAGGAAAATTCTACATTGTTTGCTAGCTCAGTAAACTTTATCCATCCTTCCATTATTTAGTGCCGGTGAAACATTCACTCCTTGTTTGTTTTTTGTAGAGTAATTTGTTTGTATTTTTCTAAATTACATTTGTGAATCTTTATGTTAATTATCCAATATTTCAATTAAATATACACGCACTTATTCGTAATTTAATTGCTCATTCAAGACATTAATTATTGAACATTGTATTTATATCATAGTCAAAAGTATTTTGTTGTGAATCCGAAAATTCCACCCGGTTACTTTGTTACAGTACAATATTTATATCTAATATGAAAACATAATCAACCTATATAAATCTACACCTGAAGATGTGCAAGTGTTTAAGGTAGACCTGTTCACTGACAAGCCTATCCGTAACAAAAGAGCTTTTACATACGGTGAGGTATTTACGCACAGATATCTATCTTTTGTGCACTGGAAGCAATCGGTTCGTCCCACATCAAAAGCACTTCGCACGTGTGGCATATGATGGACCGAATATACTATTTTGAAATACAACATAATATGCATTAATTACCTTCGGGTTTCATTGTACATCAAAAACGAAACAAGAGTGCATGTATTTAATAAATAAAATGGATTTATATAACTCCGTGGCAATAGCTCTCCTGTTCAACAAAAGTGGTAACACTTTTAGAAAAACAAAAACGTATTTGTTGGTTCTCTCTTGTCCATTAAAGTGTATTTGATATCCTTTAATCCTGATCGGCTGTGAGGTGTTCAACTTGTTCTCGTAATGAATCAATCCAGTACGGCCGGGTTTGTCCGTAAACCCTTATGGGTATTGAGACAATACCTCCAAAATCTGTATATGCTGACTATCATATAAACCCATGCATACATTGATATGGTCTATGTCTATACCTTATTACCCTCCGTCAAGAGGCATTTCGGTACTGGAGACGAATTCCGATTCGTCACACGACCTATCCTCCCCCACCGCTACACATACTACATTCAAGACATGTTTATCAACTGTTTGTTTAAATCTTTCTACGTAGAGTTAAAGCATATTGGCGTAAAATATCTTGGACTTAACCCTCCGTGTCAATGATATAGTCCATTTCGCCTTTGACTTCGTTTGGCAATTTCCATTGGACTAGCATATTGTTTCTGTTTTGTTGGGAAAAGCACCACCACTTTATCGCCAACGTAAAGTGTATTAATCCGCCTTTAATATGCTTGTATTTATCGAGTGTACTCTCTCTCTCTCTCTCTCTCTCTCTCAAAGCATTAATTGTATCGTATATCAATAATGTCATATATCAGTAATATAATATCAGCAGATTAGTATATCAATGTAATATATCATAGATCGATTTCATATATTGTAGATTAATGTAGAATATCATAAATCAATGTAGGATATAGTAGCTGAATGTAGTATATACTATGGCATTGGTAAATCGATATAATGTAGTATATCAATAGTGTAGTTAATGAATTGAATACTGCAGAGTCCACTCAACCTGTATTTATCAAGACTTTCTCTGTCAATCTAATGCATATTTCTGACAACAAGTTCACCCTTTTTGCTGCTGCTACTGCTACTACTACTACTACTACTACTACTAATAATAATAATAATAATAATAATAATAATAATATTAATATTAATAATAGTATTAATCTTACTAATAATGATGACTCTCTCTATCGCTTATCTTTAGAAGCTCTAAGCGCTTTGCAACATCTACAATGATATGGCTATCAAAAAAGAAAACGAGCTCGAAATACCATGCAACTAGAAAACAAAAACATATGAAAATGTTTAAGGTAGGAAACATGTTCCCTGATATATGTTCCCTGTACCATTTTGTTCGCTCAATAAATACTTAGTGAAAACTCATCTTTGACGATCAGCAGAAAATGGTAGACCCCATATATATATATTCATGTATGTGTGTGTGTGTGTGTGTGTGTGTAATATAAGCACAAAAGAGGAAAAGCAACTTTTGACAGGAGAACCCCCACTTAAATCAAGAATTAGCTCCAAAAATTGAAATTCCAGACATACAAGCTAACAAAATCGCATACCCTGATCACATGCCATGGAGATAATAATAATAATAATAATAATAATAATAATAATAATAATAATAATAATGAGGTCTTTTTATAGCGCCTAATCTTTAGAAGCTGTAAGCGCTTTACACCATCTATAATGATATGACTACACTACAGAAAAGAAAAAAATGACAAAAACAATGAAATAGAAAAACATAAAAATATGCTGAAAACATATAAGATACAAAACATTATTAGGTCTCTAAGTTTGTTCCTGCAGTCGAGAAAAATGAGTTTCAAGAGTACTCTTAATAGGGACCACTGTGTCTTTGTGTCTCATTTCAATGGGAGATTCGTTTCACATCGCCAGACACTGGTATGCAAAAGAACGTTGTCCATATGACTTCGTTTTCACCTTGGGAACAATAAGTATGCGATTTTCAGAAGAAGAGCGTAAGTATCTTGCTGGTGTATACACATGGATGAGGCTGGATAAGTACGTTGGACTGGAGTCTGTCAGTGAAACATAACACAGAGAACAAATTGTATGTTTGATTCCGTATCGAATGGATAGCAAGTATAGGGTACAGAGCAGTGGTGAGATGTGCTCTGATCGGAGTACTCTAAAGATGATCCGAGATCTGTGTTTTGAACTTTTTGAAATGTCTTCAGTAAATATTGTGACGACTGGGCTGGAGTGTATTCTAAACAATTCATTAAACACATATTACTAAATGTAGATGGAGATACATATAAAGTTGTGATGTTAGAAAATAAGAATGCAAGCAAACACTGAGTGAAATATAAAATATCAATGCATCCTGTCAGTCTGGTCTTTGAATTGTTTTATTTATGTATTTATATGTTTACTTTGGTTGGTTATGTCTTTGTATCTCAGTGTAATCGAACTTTTTTATACTGTATTATCTTCACAATTGTAACGTTTTGTTTCGTCCAAACCTTATGATTTTGGGAAAGACAAATGTGCTTGAGAATATTATCTTTTTTAATACAACATTACCCAGAAGGATCACCTGTTTATAGAATCGAAACAAAGTTTGAGGTTTAAGTATAGTGTCCTGTTTAGGGTGGAGTCGGGAATCGAAGTACAGAAACTTGATTGTAGGACTAGATAAAAAACGGATGCTGGCTATCGTGATAATAAATCAGAATGTCGACTTGCACATAATTTCAAGAGTAATTCAAATATCTTAACGATCTCATGAATAAAATGCACAAGTAGTATATATTTATAATACATGAATAACATAGTATTTCATATTATCGCCCACACTGATATTTTTCTTTTTTCTGTGTGTCCAGTTCCGCTTGCAAAACAAGAGATCGCGAGTTCGAAAAGAGTGGCATACCAGTTGCATTACTTATTCTTTACCTCAGTTTTGATTTTCATCTTCGAACATGTTATAAACGCTAAACAAATAAAACAGAGCGATGTAACATTTGGAATTAGAGTGGGCAAGTTCGTTAAATATAAAAAACAGACAGATGTAACATTTATAATTGGAGTTTGCATGTTCGCTAGACATAAAAAACAGACAGATGTAACATTTGGAGGCTGCTAGGGTAACATGGCGTGACAAGTATAACACAGATATAACATTTGGAAGTAGAGTCGGGAACATGTTGTGACTAGTAAAACAGACCGAAATAATATTTCACTTCAAACCAGCTCTTCCTTAGTGCATGAAAACACAATAATAATAATAATAATAATAATAATAATAATAATAATAATAAAAAAACAAAAAGAGGTATTAATAATATTTGGAATAAACTTTTATTTTATTTTATACCAGTTTTTCAAT
The DNA here is from genome assembly GCA_029339505.1 of Unio delphinus. NCBI lineage: Eukaryota > Metazoa > Mollusca > Bivalvia > Unionida > Unionidae > Unio > Unio delphinus. The sequence goes on along the minus strand of JAQISU010000210.1, from coordinate 10,078,955 downwards.
ATTGCATGAAAACTACTACTACTATTACTACTACTACTACTACCAACACTACTACTAATAATAATAATATACAGAACAAGTTAAATACATGAAAAGATAAATAATAAAAATAAACTAACAGCCATTGTGCTCATTCTTTTCCTTATAGAACAGTACTAGGAAAGGATACGAGTTAATATTACATGAAACAGGGTTTTCGACCGTTTTTCCAATTTATGAACCAAATCCAAACTGCATAATTGAACTTCTCTTAAGCGTCTGATTTGATATTAAGTTGAAGAACTGTATTACGAATGAACCAAAAGGAAGTTCGGTCGAATGCCATGTCTCGAACGGTATGCCCGTACATTACATATTTCGAAGACTGCATTACCCGTACGATACATATCCTAGAGACTGCTTTACCTCGTACAGTACAGTCGAGAGACTGCATAGCACCTACCGAATATAGCCCCTAAACTGTTTTGCCCGTACAGTACATATACCATATACTGCACTACCAGGTAAATTACATAGCCCATAAATTGTTTTATCTCGTGCACTACATAGCAGATATACTGCTTACCTGGTACAGTACATAACCCCATTGACTGCTTTACCTCGTACAGTACATAACCCCATTTACTGCTTTACCTCGTACAGTACATAGTCCAAAGACTTTTGACTCGTACAGTACATAGTCTAGAGACTGTGCATAGTCTATACAATACATAGCCCCAAAACCGTTTTATCGTACAGCATATTGTCCAGAGGCTCTGTATAGCCCGTAAAATAATATAAAAATTGAATATAAATAAATAAAATTAAAAAAAATTAAAAAAATAACACATTAAAAAGAAATTACCGTATCGGTAAGCCAAAAAGTAAACCATTTTCAATTATAATATTTGATACATGTAACCTTATCGGTTCACTAAAATACAAACAAATTTCAATTATAAATTATTGATACATGTAACCTTAACTTTAAACTAAAATGCAAACCATTTTCAAATATAAATTATTGTTACACAGAGAGAACGAATACTTGGAAGTAACATTTTTATTTCACTTTAAACCTGTTAGTCCTTGAATGCATGCAAAGTAATAATAATAATAATAATAATAATAATAATAAACAAATAATTTAATAATCATAACACTATTAACAAAATCAATAATACTACTACTACTAGTACTAATAACAATAATAATAAAAAAATAAAAAAATAAAATAAATAAATGAACAAAATATTAAATAAATAAAAAAATAATGAATAAATAAAACAGATTTGGCAGTGACATTTTTTCAATGTACACAAACTAGTTCTTGAGTGCATGCAAAATAATGATAATAATAATAAGAAGAAGAAGAATAAGAATAATGAGAATAGCAATACGTCTGACAACAGTTCGCGTAGAATAAGCATAGGACCACGAACTGACCTACCGAACAATAGTTCAAACAGGGAGAAGCCTAAGCATTATTGAGGAACCACACGATGGGCAAGCAGAATTGCGTACTATCTCAATACCTAGGTCATTTTTCACACATCGGTTGAACATTTGCTTCAGCTGAATTGGTTAAATTTCTCGACCATCCCATTGCACATAGGGTGGTAGGGTATTGTGCGCAACTGTTTAAAGGTCGACAATCTTTTAATTTCTGCCATGCGAGCTGATGTGAAATGCGCTCCTCAATCCTTAAGAACATCTTTGGGCACTCCAACCTGCTGAGCATGTCTATGAGCGCTTCATCTATACATTCGGTTTCAATCGATGACAAACCTATGATTTTGAAGTATCTAGCAGCGTAATCTAGCAGCGTCAAGATGTATTCATTTTTCCAACATGCCTATGGGAAAAAGGTCCTACAATGCCAACTCTTTTAAATTGAGTATATATCAAGGGCATCTGACCTAACGGTACTCTAGTTACCCTGCCATTAAAGATAATCTGGTAAACATCGCAGGAGCGAAACACCCGCAATACGGTGCTATTGTAAAACTCTATCTGTTGTTTTCTTGATACCTAAATGTCTGGCGCGACCTTTAGTACATGTGACCTTAATATCTGGGTACCAATGACGTCTTATCAAATGTAAAGTATTCCCTACACAGTAAACATTTTGCAGTAGCGAATGTATAGAAACCCATGTTCTTACATTTACTGACGTTGCCTTATAATGCTTTTCTGCGCTTGCACGTTGAGATGCAAAACATTCTTGCTCTTAAGGTACGTAAAGATTTGATTATCTCCCTTTACCAGAGTCCTAGCTTGTACTGCTGGATGATCAGAAATTTGAAATCAGACATGGTTGGGAGTCTAGATTCATGCACATTGCCAATCGTACGTTAGTAGATCGGGTTATCTATGCGCAAAGATTTCCACGGTTCCGGTCAAGAAAGGTGTTTGAATAACTATAGTTGCGAGAGGACCGTTGTCGATTGTCTGGTCTAGTAGCATACATGGCGATTTAAACAAGCAATTGATCATCGCGAACTAGACTCCGTTTCACGACTACAGTAGTGCAGTCACTTCTTGTTCATTGACAACGTTATTTGCCGTCGGTACCTAGGGGAATGTACACGTGCCTATCGATTGGATTCCATCAAGACCGATCTTGGCACGCACCACAGGCTCTTGCACAGCATTCCGCTCAACCTGCTGAGAAAAATCGAGTTTTCGATCAATCGACTGTCTGCCTACAATGGCTATCGCGACTCTTTTGACTGGTCCCGTCCCTTAGGACATTTGGGGGGAGATATGACCACACTCCTTGCAAGTGAAACATTGGTTGTCCTTATGTCTACCCTGTTTATTACTACCAGTTTTCTAAGGTTTCCTGGGCAGTTGGTCCTTGACAAGATTTCCACCTTTTTTGTCTCGCGAGATGACGTTTTGAAAACATCCCTGAGCTTCAGCGAATAAAACCGCCTGTGTGGTCATGTCATATATATTCGTAAAGGACCTTTCCCTCAAGAACAAACATAACTCCTTGCCACAAGGTGTCAATAGCTTGTCCCAAAGCACAAAATCAACAAGACCCTCAAATGTCTTAGTAACTTTACCACATTACACCCATCGCTGAAAGTAAATGCACGTCCTACTGATGAAATGGGTGAATGTCTCGACTCTTTCGGGTTTGCTGTACTTAAACATATACCCTTGCTCGGTTAGATCATATTTCTTCAGAAGTGCGTGTTTCAACGTTAGATAATTTAGCGAATCGGAAACGGATTAAGCCGAATACACGTTTAATGCTTTACCTTACAATTACGACCTAAGATGCAGCGACCAATCTTTCTCCATTCCTGTGCAGTGGCATACATTGCGAACCTGTTTAGATAACTATTCATGTTATCTTTGTTGTCTTCAAATGATTAGCAACTTTGGACTTCTCAGTTTAAAGTCATCATGTTCCCCCTTCCGTTTAGTTTGCAATAGTTTAGAATTTTTTTAATATTCCCTCTCCAACTTTATATCTGCTATCTGTATATCTTCTAATCTCACCTGCTTTCCCTTTCTAACTTCGTATCCTCTACGTATCTACTTTGTCCCTTTATGCTTGCTTTTCTAACTATCTTGTCCCTCTCAGCTTCTCTTTCCATTCTATCCCTTCTTTCCCGGCCTGTTTTAATAATGCCATGCTCACATATCCAACCCCATGTACTACACATGATGTAGACATAAAGAAAGTAATAACGTTATGTAAGTTATACAGATTACATTACCGCACAATAATTACAAAACAATAAACAAGCTCAGAATTAAACTTAACACAGCTCGATCAGAATCAAACTGTACTAAACATTTCTTAAAAATGTAGTTTAATATTACTAATATAAATGCCTTGGTAATTCGCAAGCAAGAATATAAATATGTGCATTATACTGCGTAAACCAAAGTTTCATAGCAGACATACAAATATAGACGTGGTGGTACAATAGTTATATTCTAGATACAAGAAACGAATAAACCTTTACACTAAAGTGCTACGCCCCATTCCGAGCCAGTGTATACGTTTTGTTTACAAATTTAATACAGTGATGTTGTCACGGAATTGTATAAACCCTTATTACGTATTTATTAAATTTGTGGACTAGAGTTTCATTTCTGGCGAACAAATATACCCAAGGCTGATTAATATGTATTATGTCGTATTTTAAAATGGTGAGTTCGGTTCATTCTATGCCGCACGTGCGAAGTGCCTTTAATGAGACGAAATGAATGCCTTCGATGCAGACAAAACCTGTGTATAACTACCTCATCAGATGTAAATATCTTTACATTACGAAAAGTCGGTCTGCGATCTACTATAAAGATTCGCACATCTTCAGCTATTGAGATACCTAGTGTCTGGAAATGTTCAGAATGTCTGGTGTTGTCAGGTGCTGTCGAGTGTCTGGAATGGCAAGTATATGAAGTATCCCATCTGTATAGCAGTCCAGTATCTGGAGTGTCCGGTGTTGTTCTGTATTGTCCGAGCGTTCCAAATAGAAGCGGAATCGATGTCTACGTGGTGAAAGCTGTAAAGCCAACCACAGAAATGTCAGCAGCTGTAAAGCTGTAATTTTGGGGTTCCTAAAACCAATTGTATCCCTAGGGACTAAGATAAGTTAAATATCTGTCTTTTTTCAGTTGCACAATTTCACTATGCTTGAAGTCTTTTTACTACATGAGTAAATTATACAGTGTTTGCTGTCTGAGTACACTGAATCTAGCTTTGATCAATACGAAAAAGTTACAAATACGCATGCTTAAAAGTGTTTACCTTCTGTAAAAAATACATTTGCCTAATAAAAACGTTTTTCGTTCAAACTATCTATATTTCGTTTTTTTTTTTTTGCGCTGATCAAATTAAACAATACTGGACCTCCTCAAATACAAACCGAATAAAACCAAGATTCCGTCCAATAATGTCTTCTAATGGCCTCATGCGCCCATTGCAAAATAAGTAACCTGTAATAGCAGGCCTTCATCGCCATCATTGTCATCATAGTGCAGAGTTTAAAGCGTCGTGTATTGTCGATGCAAAATGGTTATCATCAAGCCTGTGTATTAGGAAGCATCGTTGTGTACAAATACGCTTTCTGATTCATCTTCATCCTGTCCGGTCAGTTGAGAACAAATACGCTTTCTTATTCATCTTCATCTTTCCCGGTCCGTTGAGAACAAATACGCTTTCTGATTCATGTTCATCTTGTCCGTTGAGTACAAATACACGTTCTGATTAATCTTCATCCTGTCCGGCCGTTGAGTATAAATACGCTATATGATTCATCTTCTTCCTGTTCGGTCCGTTGATTACAAATAAGCTTTCTGATTCATCTTGATCTTGTCCGTTGAGTACAAACACGCTTTCTGATTCATCTTCATCCTGTCCGGTCCGTTGAGTACAAATACGCTTTCTGATTCGTCTTTATCTTCTCTGTGTGACTGTTCTGATCATTTGTGTTGGGAAACGTACTAGGTCTTGCGCTCAAAAGAAATTACATATCGAAGCAATACGTGCACGAACCGTTTATGCCATTATGGCACTCTAGTTCCATAGACCGATTGTGCCTTTCCCGATGACGTCATGAGTAGGAAACTTGTCTACGTAATACGTATGTGTCACATTATGTATAGCTGTAACACACACACACACACACACACACACACACACACACACACACATATGGTCTAGCTAAGAAGGAGCAATCAATGGCTGAGGGAACTGAGAAATTTGACAGAACGAAAATGACAAGTTTCAATGAATATGTGCGTTGGTGTTGGTCGGATAAAGACCCCTGCCAATTTACCGTAGACAGAAAATATAGCGGTATTGGTCATACCAGAGATAATGTGATGCTGACTTGTCTTGAGTGCAACAGACGCAGAGGTGCTAGTTAAGAACACGCGGTGGTAATTGAGTATCCTCGGGTATCACGAGTAAATCCTCGCTGAGGAGCAGTTGAATCCAATCTATAGACTGGCAGTACCCGTAGATCTCGTTATACTAGATATTGTATGTGCGGTGACACTCCAAATAGGATCAGTAGCTCTTTTTTTGCCACCTTCGAGCTCTCATGGTTCATATAAATATCTAATAGTGACATTGCCGAGTATTGGTTGTTTTGAAAAATCATTTTGTGGTTTTACAGGTATATAGTTTTTTTAAATCGCGTTGTTAAGTTTCATATTAATTGTTCGAGTAATCTCAGTATTCAGCGCCGTGTAATTACGCGTGGTAATCTCTTGACCCATTCACGGGATCGTTTATCCTGAATGAATTCCTTCGCGTATTGATATCCAAATTACCGCTCAGCAAGTGTCCGATTAAATCGTTCAACAATTGCCTGATCAAGATGTAATGCAGTATGTCCTCTTCTGATGGCGACATTATGATGCTTTATTGTTGATAGAACCGCATCCTGAAATTTCTTGCCAGGATCAACTTGTAATAGATTAGGCCAATGCCGAGGACGCCTACGATAAATCCTTTCAAACGCAGAAGCCACCTCAGTTGATGATTTTGTCTTTAGAGGTTCTGCTTGTTTGTATCGACTCGCAACATCAACTACGGTTAGCGCGTACTTGTAAACACCATCATGCGGCAGAAATAATATATCAGCTTGATGAACCTCATTAACGTCGCTGACATCAAAATGCGAGAAGTTAATATGTTTAGGCTGTGGTAGATAAATTTGCCATATCGCCTGTTTGGATAACCAATCCGCTGCAGTGGTATTTTTCACCTTTGCAGCGCTAGCGAGTTTACTGATTGCTGATTTACCCCTCCAGTATCCTCTTGGAGAATAATAAATAGATTCCATGATGTTATTAATTACCAGCACCCAACATCAATTTACTTTTCATCGCCGATTTTATCAACCATGAAGCCAATTTTGTTTTGAAGGATTTCTCGGTGATATAATTCAACGCATGAATCAATTTCACATCTGCGATATGTCTGTGTTGCAGATTACTGCTTTTATAAGCATCATCATGAGCATGACACGCCTTATCAAGTCGAGTCTGATATCGAGTCTGGTCCCGGGCTCAGAATAACTATACCCTGGAAGTTGTTTTTCTCCTGGATATTTTGCCCATGGTTTTCCTGGGAGTTTTACAAACTTGGCTGCAATATCACATCCTCATGTTTTTAAATCCTTGATTTTATCAAGGGAAACAAATCTAAATTTTTTTGTACCACATTCTACACACTTACCAGCAAGTGCTCGTCTGTTATTTTTAGTTGTTATCGTCGTCATGTCGTTTGTGCTAGTACGCTTCTTATATTTCACACAATACAGATCCATAATTTATTTATAATAACATGAATGTAAAGTGATTTTTCGGCGACAAAAACACGAGAATCAGTTAAGCATCATGCAGCGCTACCGAAGTCTATTCGCATGATTATAATCGGACCATCTGGAAGTGGCAAGACGCAGTTGTTACTTAATTTAATAACAAGATGGATGAAATGGGACCATTTGTATTTAGTAGCCCCGAGTGTAGACGATCAGCGATGTTACGAGGTGTTAAAGGATTTTAACGAGAAAGCAAAATCGGAAATGGATGAGGATATTATAACCGATATCGAGGAGGCACCGAGCATTGATGATATTGACAGAAGTATTAACAATTTAGTCTATAATGATGATGTCATATTAGACAATCAAAAGAATCCTGCTAGGATATTTTCCAGACGTAGGCACAAAAATACCGATGTGATATATGTCACTCAACGATACACTCAAATACCAAAAGTGATCAGAGATAACTGCAATAGTCTTGCTGTATTCAACGGAGTTGACACACATACGCTACGAAATATTTGTCAAACTTGGTGCGGAGGTGATATGGATTATAATCTCTTTAGAAATTCCTTTAGTCACGCTCAGTCAATTCCACATGGATTTGTAACGATAAATTTGCACGACCCGAGATCAAGATATCGTATCGGACTTGATCAAATATTCGGTTGAAAAAATTCGTCTCCGCAGCGCAATCAGTGCATTGTCTGTAGGGTAAAATCCTAAAGGATTTCTCCTTTTTTTGTCTGCCTAAATTAGTTTCGGTTGAAATCCTTTAGGTTTGCTTGAAATAGTTTCAGTCTGTTCACCCTCTCTGCTGCTATTTACTTTCAAGTCTTGTTTCCAAGGAAAAGATTGCCGTTATGTACAATCAGTTGAAAAGGTTCAGGGAAACTGAAATAAAGTTAAGAAAGAAGCAAAGAAATTAAAAAAACAAAACAAATGCGTAATAGTGTCTGCTTAAGAGAGAGAGAGAGAGAGAGAGAGAGAGAGAGAGAGAGAGAGAGAGAGAGAGAGAGAGAGAGCCTAAACGAGTGAAGAAATTGTATAGGAATATTAAAACATTTATACAAATGAAGTTGGTTAGTAGTATATGTCTTTGATAATGTAATGGCTATGTATTTATTTATTTCCCGACTTGGCTATGTAGTACCATCAATGGATTCAATTCAATGTAGCTCGACCCCATATACTTAGATAACAACTGTCTTTCGTTGTCATGAAGGAAGAAGGAAAAGTACAATTATATTAGCTCTTGACGACATGTATCAGCTTCCGTGAGGACGATAGGAGAAGCCTCGTGATAAACATCACGCATAAGTGGGCAAACTCTGGGTCATCATGTTCTAATGTCCTTCAAATGAACATACTTGGGAAACAAGAAAATAAATTGAAAACCTGTTTACCAATGCAGTATGAATTATTAGGGAAAGACAATTTTGTACATTTTCCCGTCTAGCGTTTACAATTGTTAAATATCGGCCATGTTGTAAACTTAATTTGGTTAAGTATAGCCATAACGTCATTGGTGATGTCACCAACGCAACGGCGTAACAATCCTGAAGATAATAAATGTATTGTATATCCATTTTCTACCCTGGAATGATCCAGAATCATGCCGGCAAATCCTCAAAATTGAAAAAAGATACAATCGTCTTTTGAATCCACATTGCCGTACTCACTTACGAGACTAGAACTGCTTTATTATGAGGTTTAACGAGTCTAGAACTGATTTATTATGAGGTTTAACGAGTCTAGAACTGCTTTATTATGAGGTTTAACGAGTTTAGAACTGCTTTATTATGAGGTTTAACGAGTCTACAACTGCTTTATTATGAGGTTTAACGAGTTTAGAACTGCTTTATTATGATTTTCAACGAGTTTAGAACTGCTTTATTATGAGGTTTAACGAGTCTAGAACTGCTTTATTATGAGGTTTAACGAGTCTAGAACTGCTTTTTTATGAGGTTTAACGAGTTTAGAACTGCTTTATTATGAGGTTTAACGAGTTTAGAACTGCTTTATTATGAGGTTTAACGAGTCTAGAACTGCTTTATTATGAGTTTTAATGAGTCTAGAACTGCTTTATTATGAGGTTTAACGAGTCTAGAACTGCTTTATTATGAGGTTTACCGAGTTTAGAACTGCTTTATTATGAGGTTTCCTGAATACAAATGAATAAGCATGAATAGCTATCCAACAGTCTTACTTAACAGTACTCACGATACTAATTCAACTCCCATAGTAAATATATCGAAACACAATGATATTCAAAATTCTAAAACTTAACATTTCTGGTTGCTGATGATCAGACCTATATTCTCCACGCACAGCTATCGTCGGTGCAAGCTTGTGTTTTGAGAACACCATACAAGCCGCGGTATATTTGAGATCTACATATGAATAAAAGACATTTATTATTCTGCAAAAAACAATTCATGTGCTATTTTCATTATTGAGTGTTCCTAAGTCCAGTATGTAAAATTGTCTCAATAGAATTTCGTCTATATTTTTTGAAAAAATTACAGATAGGATCAGCATCGAATTAAAAGAAATATTCATGATATTGTAATCTTCTACTTAATTCACTCCTTTATATTGAATTGAATTTACTCTCGACTGCCACGATTTCTTATTTCCCCATAATTAAGGCCAATGTAAATATTATACTGTATCAAGTCATATTGGATTATCAAACACATAATTGGCATAATTAACATATTGCCATACATAACTCCAATGTTAATGTACCACATAAAGGCATTACGATATTATATGATACAGAGAACATCAATCGCACACATTTTCCTATTTGTTTATGATTATCCACTACAGTTTCACACTTTGGATAAAGTTTATTTTTTATATGTAAAAGTTGAATCTTTGTTTATCTCACTGTTGATCCTGGCTATTTAAGACAATTTTTAAAATTATTATTGGTATTGTCGAAAGTGCCTTTAAATACCCTCATATTGGTGTATCATTGATAAATGTATCATTGATGGATTTATCTTTGATGGATTTATCATTGATTAATGCATCATTGATTGATGTATTATCATTGATTGATATATCATTTATTGGTGTATCATTGATTGATGTATCATTGATGTATCATTGATTGATGTATCATTGATTGATGTAACCTTGATAGATGTATCATTGATTGATTAACTCCTGAGCATACATATATAACTTTACTTCTGATGCGCATCTATCAATAATCTGTAAACTCTGTTTAATCATTTTCATTTCTCGGAATTCCAAGGAATATTGGTAAAAACAAGTATTTAGGGTGTGAACGCTACCTAAATAATGTATAAAATGTTGACAATATCTTTTAATATTGTAAACAGTTTTTAAAAAGATGAATGGTTTTGCCTTATAGTTGTTACATAGTAATTGTAAGAGTGACGTACATTGGCCTGGCCATCGTGTGATTTCTGAAAGAAATTGATAACAAATATAGTGGTAACACATCGTATTTTCTATACTTTACGTTTGATGTGTATTATCCACTGTATAAACACATATGGCATTGTGTTATATAAGGAAAACAAACGAGGAATAAGCACAGTTACACGGTGTTCACGTCTACCACTTCACAGTGAAGAAAGTATTTGGGAAAGAAGTTTATAGTTCAAAGTCTCGACAACAGGCGCATGGAAGCAATGTATGTATGTATGTGTGTGTGTGTGTGTGTGTGTGTGTGTGTGTGTGTGTGTGTGAGGATGGATAAAAGACTATCAACAGCACATTCAATTACTATTTGTTGCGATAAACTAGGTTAACATGATGTAGGTTATCCGCTCCATCTCGATGTATGTAACTTAAACAAATGCTAAATGCAAACTTTTACCGATGCTGATGATATGACGTCGCTACTGTAACAAATATAATCGTATGTCTAACTAATTACTCAGGTGAGACTATTATAGGTTTAAACATGGCAATTCGTTTAATTTTAAAAAGACGAGGAGCTCAGCAGATCCCTTCACATAGCGTGAAACAATTGTATGTTTATGACCAGGGCCGGCGCTTCCGCTAGGCGAACTAGGCAATCGTCTAGGGCGCAGGGCTAAGGGTTTATTTCATGATGGGCGGGTGGGGGAGGGCGTGTGTGAAAGGGGGCGCCAGATATCTGATCTCGCCTAGGGCACCAAAATGCCTTGCACTGGCGCTGTTTATGATTGATATCAAAACTGAGTTTGAGTGTGCACTCAAGTTGAAGAAGATCTATAATACGTTGTCTGTATCAGATACAGCGTAGTAAAGTGGTAACGTTATTGATATACATATGCATGTGAAGTTCATAAATCTAGTAAGGTCATATTTTACGAATATATACTGAATATATGTATAGATGAGTCGATCATAAGATTTGTGACTTTGTGTGGAGTAAGAAGTGTACGTGTGGACATTATAGCAGAGATGTTATGGAATGAGATGCTTAACAATTGTATGATATAGAAATATACTAAGCAGGTACGTAAATGTATACTACACAAATAAATAATATGGAATCTCTGGTACAAAAAAAAATATTACATCATTTACATTAGTATTATATTTTCATTTTTTCTCATCAAGATATAAAACTACGCGTTATAAGTAATGATATTAATATATATCAAAATCTTGATTGAAATGGCACGTATTGTTTTTCAATATTAATTAAAATTTAAACCCCATCCAGCTCCTCCAATCCATAAGTAGGACGGAAAGTTTCAAAGATTCGAAATTAAGCTGGAAATATTAAGATGGAAATTACTGTGGAAATGTTAAAATAGAAATAAGGACGAAAATATAATAAGTGAAATTGTAGCTTAATATCAGCATTTAAGTTACTGAGAATTTTCAAAGTCTTCCGGACCTATTCTACAACATGTATTAGCTAAAGCGGATCTCAAGAATAAACACGTACTAACTGTCAGATCCATCAGATGACCATGACTCCAGCTGTGTCTTAATCAAGGTGACCATGACTCTAGCTGTGTCTTAATCAAAGTGACCCTGACTCTAGCTGTGTCTCAATCAAAGTGACCATGACTCCAGCTGTATTTTAATGAAGGTGACCATGCCTCTAGCTGTTTCATAATCAAAGTGACCATGACTCTAACTGTATCTTGTTGAAGGTGACCGTGACTCTAGCTGTATTTTAATGAAGGTGACCATGATTCTAGCTATGTCTTAATCAAAGTGACCCTGACTCTAACTGTGCCTTAATCAAGGTGACCATGACTCTAGCTGTGTCTCAATCAAGGTGACCATGACTCTAGCTGTGTCATAATCAAAGTGACCATGACTCTAACTGTATCTTATTCAAGGTGACCGTGACTCTAGCTGTATTTTAATGAATGTGACCCTGATTCTAGCTGTGTGTTAATGAAGGTGACCATGACTATAGCTGTGTCTCAATCAAGGTGACCATGACTCTAGCTGTGTCTTAAACAAGGTGTCCATGACTCTAGGTGTATTTTAATGAAGATGACCATGCCTCTTGCTGTCTATTAATCAAAGTGACCATGACTCTAACATTATCTCAGTCAAAGTAACCAACACTCTAGCTGTATTTTAATAAAAGAAAAGGCCATGACTCTAGCTGTGTCTTAATCACACTGACCCAGACTCTAACGTTATCTTAATAAAAGTGATCATGACTCTAACTTTATCGTAAGCAGAGTGACCATGACTCAAACCTTATCCAAACAAGTTTACCATTATCACGAGGGATCGAGATATAGTTTGAGAATGCAATTTAGATAACAACTGGATAGAGGGAGTTTACAAGAGAATCAAGGATAACTTTTAGATTTAGAAAGAGTACTGTCATAAAAAAACAATTGGTAGACCTTGTCATCGCTTGTTAAAAGTATTTATCCTTATTATTCAATACACACTATTCAAATCTACTTCATTCACTCCTTGAAATGCAAAGATCATTTTCAAAACCGTATATGGGCAATCATTTACATTGGTATTTTCTTTCATGTATTTTCCACCAATTAGCATTCTTTTTCTATTCCAGAACTTATTCAACTGAAGTAGCGACTTGAAAAGCCATCGCAATGAATAACTCATCTGTCACAGATCTTTTGCAGAAGCTGAGTGATGAGAAAGCCATTCTGCACATTCCAGCTTTCATATTCATAGGCTTACTGATGTTCACCGGATTCATCGGCAATGCTTTTGTTTGTTATTTTTATGGGTGTAAGGCAAAGGTGAATCCCACCTCATGCTTTATTGTCGGATTAGCAGTATTTGACCTAATGAACTGTACTCTCACAATGCCAATGGAAATAATGGACATACGTTTTTTCTACATGTTTCCAAATGTTACTGTTTGTAAGGTACTATGTACAACAGCTTTTATATTCACACTGTCATCTGTACTTGTCCTCATAGCCATAGCGACGGAACGATACAGACGAATTTGTCTTCCTTTCAAGAAACAGACCACAGTGTTTCAGGCAAAACTCGTATGCGTCCTTTCTACGGTAATATCCATTGCGATTTCCTGGCCAGCTTTCTTTTTCTTTTCAATCGTTCCAGTAGACGTACCCATTAACGGATCGTATATCATCCAGGGATACGATTGCACGACAGTCAAGAACGAGTCTATGCGAATTTATTTACTTTTGTTCTTTGCTCTCCATATTTTGCTGTTTGTTTCAGCTAGCGTGGTTATAATTGTACTTTATGTCTTGGTATACAGACAGTTAAGTCGAGGGAAAAAATTCCGACAAAAGTGCAAGAACCAACCAGAAAAGTCAGGTGAACACCAGTACTTATCAAAGCCTCAAGGCAAAGATACAATGACCAGCATATCAAGCGGTAAATGGAAAAAGAACAACGATGCAGACATGAAAAAGAACATTCAAAAAGAGATACCCAATGTAGAAACAGCATATAACACAACAAAGGTCAAATTAAATTGTACAAATTTAGTCGAAGAAACAAGATTGCATAATGAAGAAAGTAACTTTGTCGATGAATACAAAAAACAAGATGATATTACATTGCAGCATGAAAATGATCTTATATCAATCGATATCAGTGACAGTGTGGAGTCAGCAGATGAAAATGCCAGAAAATGTGTCATAAAAAATGACAACGGACCCAGATTCGTGTCTCCTTCCACTCAAAAGAAGTCTAGAGATGTAAACGCTGATAAAAACACGACAATTATGTTTCTGATTACGGTAATTTTCATTGTGAGTTTTCTCCCTTATCTCGGTCTGATTGTATGGCAGGGTTTTTCATTGGATTACTTAGTAAACCAGATTACAGACTGGCAGCTGGTGCTTTTTTCAATTGCTATTCATTCATACTTTCTAAACAGTGCCAGCAATCCCTTTATCTATGGGATTTACAACCCGCAATTTAGGAAATACATCGCTAGTGTGTTTGTGAGTGCTTTCAGATGTCGGAAAGATCGAAAGACAATACGAGAACTATTTCAGAATATCAGAAACACGCTCTGTTTGAAATGCGGAAGAACTTAATCAAAATCGATAATCTGCGACGTGACCTGAAAATATAAACTGTACTGAAAAGTTTCCGCATCTGTTGTCATTCAATGATATGAAATGGTTTAGATAACCGGACTGAAAATGTTTCATATAGTGTCTTGATAATTTTCAATTATCTTCCATCTTAATAATATGGTCATTACAATGATACAATTGACCGCATTGGTTTGAGACATTCCAACAGGAATCGACCGCATGGAAGTAGGACATATATCTTTGTAGGTGGAAGTTAACATTTTGTCAGTGTTTTGTTCTCGTTTTATTTATCGGAGACCTTAAAAAGCAAGCTATGACCATTCAAAATAGTTTAAAGTACATGTTTCATTTCACTTTCAAATCTGCATTGACTCAATGAGGTGCAATATGTTAACAATTTGGTCATGTCAGATACATAATCAGACATTGATAAAGTGGGTGAAGCATGCATATCACATAGCCATGGTAGAGACTTAAGTATACTTTGATATCACCTTGTTTAACATGCATATCACATAGCCATGGTAGAGATTTTAGTATACATTGATAGCACATTGATATCACATGCATATCACATGCATATCACATAGCCATGGTAAAGACTTTAGTATAAATTGATAGCACATTGTATAACATGCATATCACATATTCATGGTATAGACTTAAGTATGCTTTGATATCACCTTGTGCAACATGCATATCTCATATTCATGGTAGAGACTTAAGTATGTTTTGATATCACCTTGTGTAATATGCATACAACATAGTCATGGTAGAGACTTAAGTATGATTTGATATCACCTTGTGTAATATGCATATTACATAGTCATGGTAGAGACTTAAGTATGCTTTGATATCACCTTGTGTAACATGCATATCACATAGTCATGGTAGAGACTTAAGTATGCTTTGATATCACATTGTGTAACGTGCATATCACATAATCATGGTAGAGACTTAAGTATGCTTTGATATCACCTTGTGTAACATGCATACAACATAGTCATGGTAGAGATTTAAGTATGATTTGATATCACCTTGTGTAACATGCATATTACATAGTCATGGTAGAGACTTAAGTATGATTTGATATCACCTTGTGTAACATGCATATTACATAGTCATGGTAGAGACTTAAGTATGCTTTGATATCACCTTGTGTAACATGCATATCACATAGCCATGGTAGAGACTTAAGTATGCTTTGATATCACATTGTGTAACATGCATATCACATAGTCATGGTAGAGACGTAAGTATGCTTTGATATCACATTGTGTAACATGCATATCACATAGCCATGGTAGAGACTTAAGTATGCTTTGATATCACCTTGTGTAACATACATATCACATAGCCATGGTAGAGATTTTAGTATACATTGATAGCACATTGTATAACATGCATAACACATAGCCATGGTAAAGACTTTAGTATGTATTGATAGCACATTGTATAACATGCATATCACATAGCCATGGTATAGACTTAAGTATGCTTTGATATCACCTTGGGTAACATGCATATCTCATATTCATGGTAGAGACTTAAGTATGTTTTGATATATGCATATTACATAATAAAGGTAGAGATTTAAGTAAACGCTGATAATGTCCGTTGTATAAAGCACTGATTATGTTTTCTGTGACCTCTCTTGTGTTTTATAAAAAATGCAACAATGTTTGACAAGTTATCATGGACCTTTTGGATAGCTTTAAAATTGTCTTTATTGTTTCTCATTTTCAGCGGATTATAGCTCTCACTGAATACACGTTAAAATATACCGAATTATGAGATATATAAGGTCACTTACATTTTAATTAGTAAATGTTTTTCATATGCAACATATAATAAATACCTTATATTCAGCTGTTTTGAGGATATAAAATCTCAGATTACTAACTTACAGTGTCCCCAAACTGTTCGTCTGTCTGTTTCGACTCTCTGGTCATCAACAAAGTAAAACAAAAGAAGAAAAACAAGCACATTTTGTAAAACATAACAAACCATTTCTTTCCTCAGGTTATAAAAGTTAACATTCAAGAGGAATTTAAACTTTCTAAAATAAATCCGAATTATTCTTGAAACCGTCAACACAAATAAAACGAAATCGAGTGTTCGCGTACCACCAGTCTTGGTGTCTTAATGTTTATATTCGAAAAGGTCCTTGAGTAAATTTGCTACAGCACCGTAATATAATTTTTAGTCCACAGTAAATCTAGAAGTTTGTACTTCTAAGGGAATGTCGAAAAACAAACGTATCGTCTCAAATCATATCTAAACACAACATTAGGCAAATCTGCTGATTGTTGATAAAACAAAAAAAAATATGAAATATAAATAAAATTAGTTTTGTTCAGGTTTATATGTTTATATACACGCACTCGGTCGTAAAACGTAATTACTCACAATGCAACATTCCACAATACACAAAAGACGCAAATAAATACCACCTGACCGACCCATCCAATGGGAAATATCCTCTTAAGTAGTATACGGACTATTAATAGAATCATAAAATATTATAAACTCATACTTATAGATTAGATGCAACCAACAGGCACTGTAAATAGCTAAAAATAGAATCTATACCCGGATACAAAAAATACCTAAGCCAAATTTTGTTTCTAAATGATACCTTTAATTTTCACTCATGGGCAAAGTTTAAACACAATATCGAACTGCTACGTATATCTGACACACACACACACACACACATACGTGGATTGCTATACTTGTGAACCATCCGACTAGGGACCGGGTTATGGATACATCCTTAAATAATCATTTAAACAAGACATACAAGCTAAATAAGATGAAAATATCCTCTATTGGTGATGCTTTTACCAACATATGTTTTATACACAGTACACTAAATGCATTATTGATTGTCATCGTCGCGACATTGTGGACACGATATTGTAGTTATGGACACGGTGTTCATAATGCTGTGTGGGTGTTTCTTATTAATGTGGAACCAATTGTGAACCACGTGTCAACAAGTCGGATGAAAATAGGTCTATTATAATATTATTTTAATATATGACCATTCGTGTCACTGACTTAGCGCTATCTTTCGAGAAGAAAAAATCTTTAGGAAAAAGTTAGCTTTGCGACGAAGCTATACATCTGTTATGAAGCGATTACTTTTATCACAATTACAGGTAGTGTTTTTACGAAGAATAGCACACAATTTGACATGAATGGTAAAGGTCGGGATAGAGGAAGCAAGCGAGTGGAAAAGAAGAAAAAAATCAATTTTGTATGTGACGAAATTAAGCGTTATTCGTGTTGAAATAAATAATTTCGTAGTGCTTTATGAACGTATTGTTACACGTACAGGGGTCTCAATTGACCGAGCTGTTTCAAACTCTAGTGCGAATCCCGCTGGAAGTCATATGTTTTCCCCAATCTTCCAAAGACTTCCGTATAATTTAAGTTGGAAATTGGAAAGCCAGACATGTCTACTTTTTTATGCTAAATTTTACTCTAATCAAGTCAAGAACACAGATAAAACAACTTGCCATGAGTCCATCAACCGTACATTTGCCTGGTTTTTCTTCATAATCATCAGATTTCCGTACCGCTACCCGGTTATGCCATGTATCCCCTTTTTCATTGGGAACTATTTCATTACACCACCTTAGGCCAGTCAATACACGATTTTACCGGCGCATTACACCAATATAAATGCATATATTTTCCACTATATTTTCCACTATGGACACATAAACGGTATCTACCAAGTCCCTACTTATTGATTCCATTGAGTAATTTACAGATTTCCTACCGTAAATTCTGCCACCTCAACCACAACACTATTATACGCCACTAGATTTTTAATATAGACTATGTTCCAGGGACAGTCATTCGGATTGAATCTAAATTCACAATTAGCGAACCAAGGCATCGTTCAAACTCACTAACACTCGATTCCATGACGTTTGTTCCTAGTAATTGGCTAATTATTTCGGGCTAGGATTTTTTTAATGGTGCCAAATCGTAATAATCACACAAATTCAAGATTTGCTTAGAACGGGGTGCTATCAAATGCGTATACTCCATATTTATTACATTATATATATATATATATATATATATATATATATATATATATATATATATATATATATATATATATATATATATAATATATATATAAGTAGTAATATGGGGCACTATAGCGACAATGGAAAATCCAGTCAAAAAGTGCTTGGGGCACTATGGCGACAAGATTTATAGCGACAAGGGAAAATCCAGTCAAAAACAGCTTGGGGCACTATAGCGACAAAACAGCTTGAGGTATTATAGCGACAAGGGAAATTGAACATAGTGGGCCTGTATAGCGACAAGGGAAATTGAACAGGGTGGGCCTGTATAGCGTCAAGGGAAATGGAACATAGTGGGTCTATATAGCGTCAAGGGAAATTGAACATGGCGGGTCTGTATAGGGACAAGGGAAAAAAGGGTGGCAATGAAAGCTACTATCTTTTCGAGACCTATGAGTGGCCCTGAAAAGGGCCTTTGGATACTTCTTCTTCTTTTATTTTCTGCCATTGTTCCACCACCTTTTGATTTTACCAATGATTCCTGTTTTTTTCTTCTTTTCTTCTTCGGGAATCCAGTCAGGATGTCCCATAGCTCTAAACTTTTCCTGAACTCTCATCCATCTTAGATTGAGTAGATCAAAGTCCTCTTTCGTCTTTTTGTTCTTTTTTTCCTTTCTCTCCTTAGACCAGTTTTCTTTAATCTGGATCACCTGTTCTTCCATCACCATTCTCATCATTGCTTCTGCTTTCTTTAGCCTGTCTAGACCCCACTTCACATATTCCCACTCTATCAGATGTAATGTTTCTTCTAGAAAACACCTGACTTTGATGACATGATCAAGTGCTTGCTTCAAGTCCCCTATTCTTATATATTTTCTTTTAATACGTCTTCTTAATTTCTGGTCTTCCTCCTCTATCATACCTTCTAATAAATCTCTTGCTAATTTCAGTTGGCTTACAAAGCCATGGTTACTCTGAAATTCTTCCTCAAGTCTTTTCACTTGATATTCTGCATCAAGGATCCCAAACCAGCTGTCTCGGAGTTGGATAAACAATTCAAAATTCATCTTGATGTGTTCAAAATTGAATGGCTCCAAGGACCGACGATTGCGTATATATATCTTAAGCACGGACGTGAAAGTAAACACCTCTACATTCACTTGTCATATTAGATACTATTCACAAATCCTATTATATACTATCCAAAATCACACCCTATACTAACCACACACACGGGGAAGCAGCCAAAACACACCATACTATATACTATCCAAAATCACACCCTATACTAACCACACACACGGGGAAGCAGCCAAAACAAACCATACTATATACTATCCAAAATCACACCCTATACTAACCACACACACGGGGAAGCAGCCAAAACACACCATACTATATACTATCCAAAATCACACCCTATACTAACCACACACACGGGGAAGCAGCCAAAACAAACCATACTATATACTATCCAAAATCACACCCTATACTAACCACACACACGGGGAAGCAGCCGAAACAAACCATACTATATACTATCCAAAATCACACCCTATACTAACCACACACACGGGGAAGCAGCCAAAACAAACCATACTATATACTATCCAAAATCACACCATATACCATCTAAATAGAGTCAGTGTTTATAATCACACTACTCCTCTCTCACACCCATTGGCAATTGACATAGTATTTCTTTTCTTGTTATTTGGGTAGCCCTGAGAAGGGCTGTTTTTAAAACTTCAAATTACACCTGGCTAATGCTGGCATCTCCCAGGTCTAGCCCCACACACACATCTCCTACTCCAATCATTCTCCCAATTCACTCTTGTGATTGGGAGCGCAGAGGGAGAATGAGTGGCTTCACTATCCCAATCTTCTGTTTGAGGGATAGTGAAAGTCTCTTCATTTCTGACTCTATTCCGCAACCGTGGATGAGGCTGTGGTTGTTGCGGCTGAGGCAGTGGGGGCTGCGCCTGTAGTGGACGAACTGGTTCTGGTGAAGGTGTCCTCACTATAGGCTTGACTTCACTAGTTTGCCTCATCATGCGGTGAGGCAAAATTGACATTTTCATTTCCTTCTCCTCTTCTTTCTTTTTCCTCTCCTCCTCTTCTTTAACTCTGGTCTCTTCTTCTTTGGCCTCCATTGCCAGTTCGTCCAGGAGACGTCTAGCATTCTCCAGATGCATTTGAAGTTCTCTTAATTTCTGTACTCTATTCATCTTTGGTGTTGATGCGCCAACGATGGGTAGCCAGACTGACGAGAGCTTTTTATATATAGCACAAGCGCGGACGTGATGGAAAACACCCCCTAGATCCAAAAACTTACATTATCCCTATCATTACCAAAAAACAAAACACGCGGACTTAAAAGAAAACACCCCACACTTTATACTTGACTCATAATAATTATACATTGAACAAGTTATTTTGAAAAAAAATACGCTGTGCTTATAGACGCACTTCAAAACAAAAGTAAAATGAGATAGTGATTATAGACTCACTTCTATTTTTTTCTAACTTCCTCACATACCATGAGCAAATTGAATGATTAATTCTTTTCGAGAATATTGGGTAGCCCTGAAAAGGGCTGTTTTTTGTGTGTGTACGAGGAAGGATGGCAATCTTTTATCGTCTAAGATTGCGTCCTCGTTTGGCTACACGATAGGGTCTGCTTCTTCGGAATGAGAAAGAGAACTCTTTCGTATCCACACGACAGTCGACAAAACTTCTGTCTGGGTCCTGCTGCTGTTGTTGCTGTTGCTGCTGCTGCTGCTGCTGTTCTCTCTGCTCTCTCTGCTGCTTTTGAAGTCGATACTTCTCAGTCCATTCATCTTTCTCTTTTTGAATTTCCTCTCTGAAGAGTTCTTCTATGAGGTCTTCCGTTTCTTGTAGCATTCTCACATTCTCTATCTCTTCAGGCTTTGGCATCAGATTGTGTCTGATACGATGCAGAGTGACATAAGCTTCGTTCAGCTTAGCTAGTCTTGAGCACATCTTCGTAGGAGGATGAGTCAAACAATGGATGGCCAGACTGGAGACTACCCCTGCTTTATATGGTTCAAGCGCGGACGTGATGGAAAACACCCCTCGACGGTTTAGGGTTTTGAAACGTTTAGATAGTTTGATGTGAGGGATAGAAAGAAAAGTCAAAGAGCATTTATATGAATACAAATGTAAAACAAACGACAGACGCATTGGTTTTCAAAACACAACATTTTTATTCAAATAACAAACATTATTTCAAAGAACAAACATTATTTCAAAGAACAAACATGTCTTTCTTCCATAACACTAATACATTATCTTTGACATGGTTGACAACGTTGTGAATTAAATTGAGATTTCCACTGTTGGAAGTCATTGGGCGATTGATGTACACTACGTTTCCTAGCTAAAGACAACAGATAGCCATAATGGTCACAAAACCATCGATCTACTTTGTCATCGTTTCGAGACGAATGACGATCAAAATAAGTCACTAAATGTTCTAAAGAATATCCAAGACTGCGATGATGCAGATAATAGATACAATATTGTCCACACACCATAGAATCTGTGCTTTGTAATTTCACATTATTGAATCGTGTCGTCTGAGCATTTCTTCTCATAAAGTCAATGATATCATCTTCGAAAGGAGGCAATCCATACGAATCAAAATACTCCGCACATCCTTGAGGAAAGTAGACTGCAACCCAGTGAGTTCCTGGAAGATGACTGTCATCTGTGTTGATGACATAAGCTTGATTCTCTTGAGGTTTGCGATGAGGTAGTTCATCTTTAGCACACACGACAGGATTCCAAGAAGCAGTGTACGAACTACGGTTCAAAAGATAATAAAGTTCCCAAGTATCCATTTTTTGTTGTGTAGCCTTGTTTTTTTTCTCTCCTTTCTTCACAGGTGATGATAAGTCATCAATTCAATCCAGACTTTTTGTTTGAAACGGTCTGACAAGTAACTGATGGTTTGCTTCGTCTCTTTACTCTGTGCCAAGAGAGCTTCGATGCGATCAATTTCTCGAGCAAACAATGGAGGAGAGGAATGATCACGTAAGCCTTTATTTCACTGAAGTAACACGGCTTCTTCGGAGATGAGACTCCAAGCTTCGTTCAGATAATTGTCCAATTTTTCTTCTTGACTCATCATCATACATTTATCGTGTTGAATTTGACTGGGATGATCGATTTGACATCCATAACAATCTTTTTTAATCATCTCCCTCATTTTATCTTCCAAGTGTTGTGCAAAACAAGCCACTAACTGTTGTTCCTGTTCTGGCCATCTGGATTGCATGATCACTACTTCTTCTTTTTGGTCTTGAGGGTTTGCTTTTTCTGTAACCTCCCATTCCATGGATTCTCCACTATTCAAAGAAGGACAAGGGTCTTCCATAATGTCTAATAGTCTAGAATGACTTCTCTCAAAATGTTGATTTCTATGGTATTATCGAATTCAGCATACAGAATGACATTCACCGTATGGTCAAGATTTGCTGCCAACTGAAGTTCCACACGCAGTTGTCCAGATTTTATAGGGTGGAAATGTCCCTCGTCGCTGCCTTGGTCTGGAGTGAAATCAAAAGCCCACAACGCGTAACCTCCTGCATAATCGTCGTAGGAAATACCGTGACTGGTGTTGGTTCCTAATTGTCCTGTGGCTTCGTACAGTGACAAGTACGACCTCAAGTAATTCTTCAGGGCAAAGTTGGGTTCGAAGGGTCGGGTACACAAAGTTTTGCCATCGCGACTGACTTCGATTTTGGTTACTCCGCAGTGCTTAAACTCGAAAGGATTTTTATCGTGGGTACCGTTGAAGGCTGCATTGGTCACGATACCGATGAATAAACGTTTGGGTAACTGGCCTTGGAACAGATGATCTTCGATCTTAGATCGGAGCCCAGCGGCAATGGTGAAAGTTTTGACTTCCACGCGTCGTATCGGATACTTGGCTGTCGTTCTGCTCAAAGTGTGACTGATATCATTTCCCACTTTAGGTAACACTTCCACACGACGCACGTATAACCTGGCTTCTTGGATGATGGTTTTGTATGTGTTGGCATCAGCCATCAAATGGAAAGCAGCACTGCTACGATTCAGTCTCAAGCGAATATCTACTCCGTTCAGCAAATACTTCTCTTGAAACCACATGTCCAAATGCAAACGATCGAACAGTTCTAAACTACGTCCTCGCAGAATTTTCTTTCGACGCTCGTTAAAACCCACATTGTGAGGATTGGCAGGAATGGCTGGATTGCTGCCCTCAGCAGCTGCTGCTGCTACGGACAAGACTGTGTCGTTAAATGTATCTGCGGTGTCAGGTTTCCATACCACGCAAGCATCTAAATGAGTGTTCTTGGCTTCTTTTCCGTACGTCAAGAGATTTTCGAGGTACGCTCGGTAAGGGTAAGTATCCGTGCTACTGCTGATCAGTTTGTTATTCATGTACAAATCCACTTCGCTGAACAAAGAATGCATGAAATTGTTGACGGGAGCTACTTGGGCATCGGCTGCTGGATCGGTGTTGTCCGTTCTACTCACTTTCACTTTCAAATACAAGTAACTGTTGTTGAGATCGATGTAATCTTCGGGTTGTCCTTTGATTTCAAACTCGATGGGAGCTGAATCCGTCAAAGAGGAGACGGGATGAAATTCGACCCATTGGGCTTCTTGCATGGTCATCATCGTGGGTGGCATGGCAAAGAGATCTAGTTCCGACTTGGAACAGGCACAAGATTCTTGGTGCATCATTTTTTCTTTATGTTTTTTCTCTTCACTTTTAATAATCAAAAATGTCTAAGTCTCGAGCGGTTCTTTTTTTCTTCGTCTTTCTCACTTTAGAGGCACGGAGACTTTTGAAAGGGTGCCTTCGTCGTCGCTTTCTACCTTGTCCTTGCTGTGTCGTCAGGGAAGCAGAAATGTCAGACTCGGTACCGTTCAGGGCATTTATAGGACTTTCTCGTCGACCCAAAATCTCTTTACCCGTTTGAAGTAAGACATTTTTGCCTGCTCTCAAAAAAGCTTCTTTTGGGTTTTGTTTGTCAATGAGAACATTGTGGAGAAAATCTTTGCCGTGAGTCAATGCGGCATCTTTTAAGGCGTGCAATCCTCGTGTCACCATCAGTTTCAAAACAGGGACCACAGAACGAAAGGCTGATTTAAACATATCTCCTAAGCCATGTCCTCGTTGTCGAGTGACTCCTCGGTACACAGGATACATCACTTTTTCAGTTGTTGGAGAATCGTTTTTGAAAATGGAGTTTCACTGTGACTTTCCCTTTGGTAAATGGAATATTTTGTCCTAGTTCTCCTTTTATAGAAATGTTGACACTGTCGAAATACGACTTACTGACGGGTAAATAATGAGGATGTACAAATTCACGGTGAACGTGATTGGTATTTCCACCTTCCTCTTTATCGGTAGTGTCAGAATCCACTTTGAAAGGAATGACACGCAGTAACGGTACAGAGGTGTGTCCTACTACATTGTACTCCACCACATCGGAGTACACAAACATCAAGTTGAGACCTTGGTTCAATTCAACAGGGAATCGAAAATATTTTGCAAAATCCGAGTTACTGGTTATGCCTGGTATTTGCTTTTTGTTCTTGAGCATCTCGACGTCTCCACCTAAAATATCAAACAATTCAGGACAAAAAGTAATGGCCATCATTTTCTCCTCTGAAAATGTCATCATGAGTCGACGAGACACTGAATAGTACTCAATGGTTACACTTTTTGGGTTTTTTGAGTTTGCAAAGGACTCCATGACTTTACCAAACACAACATTGAACCTGGTTACAATCGTATTCACTAAATGTTGACCACTAAAATAATAACCTGGAGGAATGACGAACTTATGAGTGGACAGGGCTTTAGTTGGGGGTCCATCTGATTTCTTTTCGCCACCTTTACCTCGTGCGTCTAAGGCTTTTTGCAATTGCTCGTCAAACACTTCAACTGTAAAAGTGTTTTGATTTTCGACGATGTTTTTGATTTGTGTCGGGTGTATTATTTCCACTAAAGCTACTTCCCAATGATCATCTTGATCCAAATGCATGGTTTGAGGTAATTTAGCCATGTAACAGCACAACGTGTTGTTAGGAAACACCTCCATGGAACTGTCACTGGGTAACGTTAAGTAAAATTGGTTAATAGTGTTGTTCATAATTCCAATGTTGTTCTGTCCGAGGAGTCACTCGAGGTTAAAGGAGTGTCTAAAAGAGGATTGTGATTGGAAGGGTGACTGTCAGGAGAATGACTAACGTTGGACGCAAGACTCCCAATAGTGTTATTGTTGTTCCCGTTGTAAGAGTATTTCAGGGAAGGATTGGGAAGAAGATATCCGATGCAACTGCTGAGTAAAATGGTCCACAATTGTTTGTCTCCTTGTTGCAAACTCAAATTAGCAATGGCTGCACCGATGACACAATACACCACAAAGATTTGACAGAAAAAGACGATTTGGGTTTTAGGGACACGTTCTCCACACCACACCCACAAGGGTTGCTTTTGTAAATCTTGCAGAGATGACGTGGGTGAAGGAGTAGTCACTGTGGTTGCTGAAGCTGTATTGAAGGGCATGATGGTCACTTCTTTTTATAGTCGATGACTTGGGCAGCGTCAATCCAAGAATCAAAACTAGGAGGATATCCTTTCCAACGTACTTTGACTTCTTTGACACGACGTTTTCCTACTTTACGAGTTCTTCGTTCGAGAATGCTTTCAATGTCGTACACGTCGTCTTCTTTTTTGGTGACACGTTGTAACTCAGGCAAGTAAAACGTTCCTTTTAATACTTCTCCGTTCATGTCTTCCAATTTATAGACGGCAGGATGACGGCCACGCACTCGTTCAGTAACACGAAACAATTCGGTGGTCCAATTGGGTAAGTAACCTTTGTCGAAAGTGCGTTTGGTTTTACCAATGCGTACCCAATCTCCCGGGGTTAACACTTCTCCACCTTTCTTGGGGACAGCCCTCGTTCGGGACGTACCAAACAGACGCTCAAAAACAGTCACTTCGTTGTCGGGTGTCACCTCTTGTGGGGCACGTCCAATGCTTCTATGGTAAGATTGATTGTAGGCTTGGACTAAGTGCGGTAAGACGTCGATGTACTTGAGAGTGTGTTGATGCGTAAAATATTTCCACATGCGTTCTTTCAAGGTACGTTGAAAACGTTCCACGATACTGGCTTTGGTTTCAGGATTTTCGGTGGTGAAAAAATGAATGTCACGTTTCTTTAATTCTCGTTGGAAAGCTTGGTTTAGAAATTCGGTGCCTTTGTCGGTTTGCCATCGAAGAGGGTGACGACCACTTTGTTTCAACACCAGTTGCAAAGCTCGTACTAACTCTCCGCTCGATTTGGATGTCAATGGTACGACCCAGGCAAATTTAGAAAAGACGTCGATGACACAAAACAAATATTTGTAGCCACGATTGTAGGTGGCTAAATGAGAGACATCGGCTAAATCGGCTTGCCATTGATGATCGATGCCTTCCACTTGAGTGCGACTTCTGTGAAATTTTCGTCGAATGGGTTTGTGTAAAGTGTACGTCGCTTGTTCTTGTAACCATCGTTGTACTGTAGGTAAACGGAGCTTTTTCAAGCGACTTTTTGCAGCACGATACAATTTCTGAATGCCTCCGTAACCTGCAGGGTGAGCTGGATCGTAATAAATGCTGGCTAAGACCTTCTCCATGGTTTAGGTTAATAAGTGACCCACTCTTCGAGGATATTGCTTTGGGTGGGACGAAATGCGGGTTGTTTGGAAACGGTTTTACGTGTCCGGTGTGCCACAGGAGTTGACGTCGAGGGTGCTGGTGGTGGTGGTGGTGGTGGCGGAGGTAATGAGATAGCTTTGGTCTTCTTTTCTTTTCTCACCTCTGGTTTCCTTTCTTTCTTTTTCACTTCTGTTGAAGCAGGAGTAGCCATCATCTTTTTAACCCAAGTTTTGAGTTCTTCTCGTTGGGGCGTGGGAGAAGGGGTCAATAAGGAAGCGGCAATCTTACTCGGAATGGGAGTAGCAGTGGGTGTTTGAAAGAGATCATGGGGTTCTTTTTCTTCCTTGGGTAATGGTGGGGTGACGTCTGTTTTGGCTACTGTAGAGGGTAAAGGCGACGGATTATTCATTAGTGCCTTCAAATCGGACAGTGTGGGTAGAGCTGTTTGTTCCACAGCTTTTCGATGAAAGAGTTGTAGTCGTTGCAGAAGTTGACCGTACTTTTGCGATTTTTCGGTTTCGGACAAATCGTGGCGATGCAGCAAGGATTGCAATTCGTGTTGTAATTGGGACATCTCGTTCAAATCAGGATTGGGTGGTAAATGGGGGGTACGTTGTTCTTGCCAACGATGGTATTCCATCCATCGTTTGTAAGGAACTAAAGTCAGTTTTCGTCCTTCCATGGGCTTCCAAAGGTTACGTCTGAGATCGTGGTGCTTCATGGATCCCTTTTATCTTCTGGAAGGATCATACATATTGCTACCCATACCTTGGGGCCATCCCTTGGTGCATCCCCGGGGCCATCCCTTGGTGCATCCCTGGGGACATCCCTTGTGTCATCCCTTGTAAAAAACCTGGTAATATTGCTATGCCGTTACTTCATGTATCTTTCGATCAGCTGATTCTAGCGACTGCACGTTGTTGTGGTCGAGCGTAGCCATTTTGAGATGTCCCCTCGTATATCGATATGCTCGTTACCCATTCGCGTATTTTGTACAACAATACAAGATTTTAATATTAAGGTACCTGCATAAACATTCGAAGATGAGAATAATATATTCCAATAGATTTGTCATGACTGATTATATCGTATTACATTATGTTGAATTAGGAGAATTCAAACACGGAGTTGTGTGTACTTCTGTCGTGACGTCATGTCCCGCCTGCATGGTCGATTTGGATTGGCTGATCGATTGCAATACCCACCAATCCATGCTTTGTTTACCAGAATGTTTACACGTGCTAAACTTGTATATAAGGAGCGTCGCTGCTCCAAATCGGTACCAGATAGGGTTAGGGCAGATAGGGGTAGAAAAGGAAAAAGGTAGAAGAAAGATAGGAAAAGGACTAGTGGAATTTGATATCCAGAATAAGGAGAGAAAAATGAGAGAGGTAATTGTTTAAAAGAAAAAGATTTATTGTATGAAAATTTAGAAACGAAATTTGGAACTTAGATTTTAAAGTACAAGTTCTCACAAGCAGACGAAATTTCTACACCCGAATTTCAGAACCCAAAGTAGGATTCTGAAATTCAGATCTTATAAATTTAAAAGAACATAAGATGCCCACTAAATAATATTTAACACTCGGACTTGGTTTTAGTAATTTATGAAATGTTTTAGATAATCGAGATATGCCCACTATGGTTCTATTTACTGATATATTTCACTACGTACAATTTGAATATGTAATCTGGTAAAAGGATGTAATTTGTCTAACAAATGAGAAATGATTGAATAAATATGTCCTGAATTTTTAATCTTTCTATATTGTTGTTTTATCTCTAATGCTAGAGTCAGACGAACCCTTGTAGCTTCAGGGTCTGAAAATGATAGCTCAAACCCCGGAATAATTTTCCAGACCCCTTGAGGTTACAGATTTGGTAGTCAGAAGTGGGATCAAAATGATCTAATAATAATTATTAAAAAAAAAAAGAAAATATAACACTATAACATAGTTCTTAAATTTTATTAACAAAATCTTATCTTCTTGAAAATTTCGTAGAGTTGATCTTCCTGTAAAAGAAAACAAAATTAAATAAAAATCTGACTCCAGCAATAGTAGATGAAATATATACAAACAGTTTAAAAATGGAGGAAAATGATCATTTATTACGTTCGGAAGATATGAATATGAGATCTGAAACAGGAAATGAAACTGAAATTGTGACAAGTGAAATTGATGAGAACAGTGATGGAATAAGATCAAGGGATTCAAGTCCCTATGGCTATGGTAAACTGGAGAGTAATTTAGAAAAACAAATGACAAGTTTAGCTACAGAAGTGAAAGATACAGTGCTCAACCTAGCAGATCACATGAAATCTACATTTGAACATTTTGAATCAAAATTGCTAAATTTACAGAAAAAGTTACATTTGATTGAAAATAGAAATGAAAATTCCAGATCTAGAGAAATAGAAAACCCCAGCTTTCAAAGTAACAGTGAAATCAGAAGTAGTAGAGAAAACACACATGCTCATCAGAAAATTGGAAAAAATAAACAGTCTAGAATGAAACCTCAGCTATATGATGGTCAGACTGACATAGATGAATATTTAACTCAATTCACTATTATTGCTGAACTTAATGACTGGGATTATCATTCAAAGTCATTGTATTTAGCCAGCAGTCTCACTGGTACTGCTCGCTCCTTGCTTAATGAAATTGAACCAGAACAAAGGAAAGATTATTACCATCTCGTAAAAGTGTTAAAATCCAGATTTGGTACTCTAAATAAAGCTGAAATATACAGAACTCAACTTAAATCTCGAGTTCGCGAAAAAGGAGAATCAATTTCTGAATTGGCACAAAACATAAAAAAACTGACCAGACAGGCATATCCTGATGCAACTGGTGAAATAATTGAAATTTTAGCTCTGGATTATTTTATTGATGCCTTACTAGACTCTGAAACCAGACTAAGACTAAGAGAATGTGGGCCAAAAACACTAAATGAGGCTGAAACCATAGCTGTTAAGATGGAAGCTCACAAACTAGCTGATAAACAGAGACAGAAAAATGTGAACTCCCTGTCTGAAATAGAAACTGTACCTAATGAAGGAAAGCTAGATAAAATTGTACAAAGACTCGAACAGTTGTCTGATAAAGTAGAAAAATTGCAGTCAGAAACAGAAAAGAATGAGTACAAAAACTGGACCAGAAAACAAGTAGATAGGAAGGACAATGTTAGAAGAAATGTTTGCCAAAGAGATTACAATGGGAAATGGTTTCAGAACTTTTCAAACAGTACTGACAGAAAACAAATTTTTGAACAGAGAGATAGAAATCAAAATCAAAAGTACAAGCCAAACTATAGTTTTAGAAACAAATGGGAAAATAATGACAGACAGACCAGAGGTCAGGGAAACATGAATGGGTCAAGCTTGGGGACCGAAGCGCGACTGTAAAGAAAGAATGGTCCAAATTGATCGAACTAAACAATCTAGGAACTGATACAGGATATTTCGTAAATGTTAAAATAAATGGAAATTGCATTTCTTTGTTGTGTGACACTGGAGCCAATGTTACAATTCTAAGTAGTAGGGTAGTAAAATCTTGGTCAGAAATTTCACAACCAGTGGTGACTCCTGTAAAAAGTATGCTTTTAACTGTAACAGGCGAAAGCCAACCCTTTGATGGCAAAGCAGAGGTAGACATTATGTTAGGGACTCATACTTTCACACATGAAGTATTATTAGCAGACATACAACAAGATGGCATACTTGGTATTGATTTCTTAAAGAAACACCAGTGTGACCCTATTATTAGTAAAGGTTATTTAAATGTAAAAGGTGAAAAAGTACCATGCTATATGAAATCGGATGAAAAGAAAACTGTGTGCTGTAGAATCGCTTTAACTGAAAATGTTGTGATATTGCCTGAATCTGAAGTAATTGTAAATGGCAGACCAATTGACTTGT
Organism: Unio delphinus; assembly: GCA_029339505.1. Lineage (NCBI taxonomy): Eukaryota > Metazoa > Mollusca > Bivalvia > Unionida > Unionidae > Unio > Unio delphinus. The sequence goes on along the minus strand of JAQISU010000210.1, from coordinate 10,047,468 downwards.
ATGATAAAGACACAATGGGCTTAACTGAACCATTCCCAAAATTTGTGGAGAAAACTGGTCTACTAGTAGCAAAAGTTTTAGTACATCCTAAAAATGGATACATTCCTCTCAGAATAGCAAATTTAGGTGAAAAACCAGTTCAATTGTATAAAAATACTGTTATTGCAGAATTGCAACCAGTACAAGTTGTACACAGTACATCTGTTGGTACAATAAACCAAAAAGGGGGTAGTGTTCAACGATTACCTGAACATTTAACAGAAATGTTTGTAAGATCTTCAAAAAATCTGGATAAAGAAGAAACAGAACAGTTAAAACAATTTTTGATGAAACATCAGAGTATCTTTTCTGCCTCATCAAGTGATATAGGTCATTCGACCTTGATAAAACATCAAATTGACACAAGAGATGAAAAACCTGTTAAAAAGTATCCGTACCGAATACCACTTGCTAAAAGACAAGTTGCAGAGAACGAAATTAAAAAGATGGCAGAAGATGGAATAATAGAAAAATGTCCACAAAGCCCTTGGAATGCTCCCATTGTAATGGTTACCAAATCTGATGGTTCTGTGAGGTTCTGTTGTGATTTTCGAGGATTGAATGATGTTACTGTCAAAGATTCTCAACCATTGCCTAGAATAGATGATAGTTTAGATGCTTTAGCAGGATCAAAATGGTGGTCTTGTCTGGATATGAAATCAGGTTATTGGCAAGTAGAAATTGATGAAAAAGATAGACATAAAACTGCATTCTCCATACCAGGAGGGGAACAATGGCAATGGCGAAGATTAGCATTTGGTCTCTGCAATGCACCTGCGACATTTACTCGCCTTGTCCAGATGGCATTTTCAGGTCTCTTGTGGAAAATCGTCATTTTGTACCTTGATGATATCATCTGCTATTCAAAAACTTTTGAAGAACACTTCACTAATTTGGAAAGAGTTTTTCAAAGATTGAAAAATGCCAATTTGAAACTGAATCCGAAGAAATGCAATTTGTTTCAAAAAGAGGTCACATTTTTAGGTCATACTATAAGTGAATCTGGTGTAGGCACAAGCACAGATAAAATCACAGCAGTAAGAGACTGGCCAACCCCTAAAAATGTAAAAGAGGCTAGAAGCTTCATTTCTTTGGCAAGTTATTACAGATCGTATGTGTATCAGTTTGCAACTTTGGCAAAACCTATACATGAATTGTCTGAAAAGGGTAGAAAATATGTATGGACTGAGAAATGTGAGCAGTCCTTCAAGGACATAAAACATGCACTGATAAATGCGCCAATCTTGGCATTCCCTACTGAAAACGATGTATTTATTTTAGATTGTGATGCCTCAAATGTTGGTCAAGGAGCAGTACTCTCCCAAATCCAAAATGGAAAGGAAAAAGTAATTAGCTACTTTAGTAAATGTTTCTCAAAAACTGAAAGAAAATATTGTGTAACAAGACGTGAACTTCTTGCAGTGGTAAATGCAGTCAAACACTTTCATCACTATCTTTATGGAAAGAAGTTCACAGTGAGGACTGATCATGGCAGTCTGAAATGGCTGATAAATTTCAAAATGGTAGAAGGTCAATTAGCTAGGTGGCTGACTTTTCTGGCTACCTTTGATTTTGAGATTATACACAGAGCTGGCAGATTGCACTCTAATGCAGATGCTTTATCAAGGCGTCCATGTGTAGAAATGAACTGTACCTATTGTGAAAGAGTTGAAAATCATGCTGAAAGTGAATCAGATAAAGAACTGGTAGCTTGTATTTCTAAGCTCCCAAATCAAATAGATTCTGTGTCTATTCCATCCCATGTAAATTTAAAGAACAAAGAGATAAATATAGAGTTATATAAAAGTGATATTTTCATATCACTCATCACAATATTTTTACTATGCCTATTCCCCATAGAACCAATATATATTATTTGCTTCATTCTGAATATGTGTTCTGTGGTATTTAGATACTCTTTTAATGACAATACTCTAGTGAGAAATCTGTCAGAGAGTCCACATGGTGAAAAACCAAGAGTATTGAGTGAAAACTGTAATCACATGGAGGGTGTAAGTGATAAACTCTGTTATGTTACAAAAGAGGTTAGGAAGAAACTCCCATCTCCTGACAGTAGCATTAGTACAGAGACAAATAGTAATTATCAGTCAAAAGATGACATGGACAACTTGGATATGTCCAAATTACCCCATTTACAAAATGATGATACAGTTCTGAAAGTGGTAAAGGGGATGGTGACAAGTAAAAAGAAATATGAATGGTCAGATATTTCACAGTACTGTCATGAAATAAAATACTACTGGAAACAGGTTGATTCCTTTGTAGTAGAAAATGATATCCTGTATAGGAAATGGGAAAGTGATGATGGAATGACAGTCACCATGAAAATTGTTGTCCCAGAAAGCTTAAAAAGTTGTATACTTACACAGTTACATAACAGTGTCACAGCTGCACACTTAGGAGTTGCAAAGACTCTGCAGAAAGTGCGACAGAGATTTTTTTGGTATGGGCTGAATAAAGATGTTGAAAATTGGTGCAAGAAATGTGATGTGTGTGCCAGTAGAAAATCTTCCCTTAGAAAACCAAAAGCACCCATGAAAACCTACAATGTAGGTGCTCCTATGGAAAGGGTGGCTATTGATTTTATTGGTCCACTTCCCAGGACCAAACAGGGAAATAAATACATAATGGTCATAGGTGACTATTTTACTAAATGGACAGAGGCATACCCTGTAGAAAAGATTGATGCTAAAACCACAGCAAAAGAACTGATTGATAATTTTATCACAAGATTTGGAATTCCTCTTCTTATTCACACTGATCAAGGTAAAAACTTTGAATCAGAACTTTTCAAAGAGATCTGTATAATATTAGGAATTGAGAAAACACGAACCTCTATTGCCAGACCTCAAAGTGATGGCATGATAGAGAGAGCTAACAGAACTATTTATAACATGCTTTCAGCATTTGTGTCTTCACATCAAGATAATTGGGATGAAATCTTACCTTTGGTCATGATGGCGTACAGATCATCTGTACATGAATCAACTGGAATAACTCCCAGCATGATGACATTTGGTAGAGAAATAATTCTTCCCATTGACATGGTACTTGGAAAACCTGAAATAAATGAGACTGATAATGAACACAGATACAGAACAGAGTATGCAAATAATCTTGAATATAAGATTAAAAATGTACATGAGTTTGCAAGAAAAAGAATGAATTTGTCCAGCAAATGTATGAAAAGAAACTATGACACAAAAATAAATTTTAATAAATATAAAGAAGGTGATGCTGTTTGGTATTACAATCCAATCAGAAAAATTGGGTTAAGTCAAAAATTACAACGACCATGGAAAGGTCCCTATCAAATCTTGAAGAAAGTTAATGATGTATTGTATAGAATAAAAGGAGGGCCTAAGCAAAAACCGAAAGTGGTCCACCATGACAAATTAAGGCTATATGAAGGTGCAAATATACCTCAATGGTTTACCAAACTATAATTATTATGGTCATTTTAACACTTAAACATTATTTCATTATTCTTTGTAAATAATTTTTTTTTTCCATACAGATAATATCCTACCAGTGTGGTATTTGTGAGGACTTGACATTTCAACTCAAGTCACGATGCATAACACATCTGAGGGAACAGCATTCTGGAGTCGCCTATAAATGCAATAAATGTTTAAAAATATTCAGGCGGAATGACAACCCCCATAATTGTAGGGCTCAAAAAGAAGATTTTTATCTATTTTCACACTCAACGGGTTTAAAAAGGGAAGAAGCTGAAGCTGAGTTAGGACGTTTCATGGAGAATGCCCTTGAGAAATTAGTAAAAGAAATTCGCATCCCACAACGCTCAACCAGTAGCCAATATGAAAGAAAAAGAACGCTACCTATGCCTGTTTTTGCAGGAAAGATCAGGAACAACAACATTTCACCCTCTAGAAAATCTCTATCTTCCATATCTTCAATGACATCATCAAGTTCGTCACTGGATAATTGGACATCATCCTCTGAAAATGAAAAATTTTTACGAGAAATTGGTGAGAAAGTGGAATTAAAAAGAAAACAACAACAGATGCAAGAAATACCATTTGAAGAGTTAGAAGAACCGGATATATACCTAGAAGAACCATTCAGGAATTTAACCAATATATGCCATACCAAAACCGGAAAAGAAAAAAACAGATGAGAAAGAAAAATCATTTGGGAAGAGGGAAATTGTAAACCTAGAAAAGAAAAAAGGAGAAATGATAGAACAAAAATTAGCAGAAACTGAGGATGAAGGAGCAAAGAAAGCACAAGGAAATAAAGAGAATGAAAAGTGTGAAAATGGAAAAACAAGTAGAAATGTACAAGGTTCAATATCAAATAAAGAAAAAGATAAGTCACCATTAAGGGGAGAAAATCGAGAAATGAAGAAAGAGAATGTCAAATTAATGCAAAACAAGAAAGAAAAAGACAAAGACTTAGAACAATGTCCAGGAAAAACAGAGAATGAAAAATCTGGTATACACAAGGAAGAAAGAAATGGGCAGAAACTAATACAAAAGAAAGAGAAAGGAAAAGAAAATGGAACAGAGAAGATACTAGAAAGGGTATCAAACGAGAAAGTGAGGAAAGAAAAAGCAGAGAAAAAGGAGAAAACAACTCCAAGTATAGAAAAAGAGAACTTGAAAAACAATGAAATCGGTCCAAGTTCCACAATATCAAAAGACAATAATGACAACTCTGATTTGATGAACTTAAATGTGGGGGGAACAGTATTTTTAACAACAAGAACAACTCTAAACAAAATTGAAAAGACAAAATTAGCAGATCTAAACACTGGGAAAGGGGGAAATCAGAATCCAATATTTTTTGATAGAGATCCAACTCATTTTAGGGTAATCTTAAATTATATGAGAGATGCACCAGAATTCCCAATAGGTCTACTCCCAAAAGGGACTCAAGAATTATTTGAGATACTATTAGAGGCAAGATTTTATAACATTAAGGGACTGATCCAGTTGGTGGAGAAAAGATTAGAAAACTTAAGGGGATAGACTTATTCTCTATAGGAACCTTGAACAGTTACAGTTATCTTAATGTCCAATGAATGTTAGTAATATTTTAAATAGTTGAAATTATAGTACTTGCATGAATAATGTTTATTTTAAGTGTCTGGTTAGTCATATTACTTTCTGCATATTCAAGTCCCAGTAAGAATCAAGTAGATTAGAATCTTATCAGATCTTATGCAGTCATGGAGTGTATGGTTCTGAAAACGTATATTGAGAACAGTTTTTGATACTGATTGTAAATTAATGATTGATGTATAATGTTTCCAATGAAGTGAATATTGCTTGGAAAATGATAACATGAAAACAGATATTATAATGATGATGAATCACATGCTTGAAACTGAAACTGTTTATGAAACTGATGTTAAAAATATGAAAACTGGTTCCTGTTTTGGAGTGCTTTCTGAACTGTCAAGTGTGGATATTCATCAAGAATTTCTTCTTCCTGGGATCAATATTCTAAATGTGACATTCATAACTTTTCGGAAGGACAGCAATGGATTCAGGGATTGTGCAATTTCAAGTGGATACAAGTGATTCAAGAACTATGAACTTCTGATATAAGTGTTACTTTAAATAGAACTCTTATTTATTAAGTTATAATATTGTCATTACAGATGACAATATTTATTGTGTATGTGTATTTAAATTCTTTCATGTAGGTAAGCATGAAATATTGTATTAATAAATATGTTAAGAAAATATTGAATAATTTCAGTATAAACAAAAATGGTGTCTCTAAATATGTATATAAATATATTTCATATTATTGTTATAAGTGATAATATGCTGTTAAATTCAACTCAAAGTTCTTTTAACTTATTACATTTGAAATCATTGTTGCTGCATATGTCCTGTAAAAATTGTAGAGAGAGAGAGAGAGAGAGAGAGAGAGAGAGAGAGAGAGAGAGAGAGAGAGAGAGAGAATTATTGTCATGCACAAGGCACGAACTGTTCAGCTGTGTTTTCACATATTGTATTTTGATTGCTCAATATTAAGCGGTTTAGCCTTGTGTAATGTAATGTAAATATAAAGTTTTATTAGAGTCAAATACAGATAGAATTGATATTGCACGAAATCTCGTATTTGTTTGCAAAATGAGCATGTTGGTAACGTGCATTTCGAGCTTAACTTACCGTATTTCCAAAAACTTTGCTTTCTTGTAATCTCTGAATTGGGGACCAATTCTTAGAAGGTGGGGGTAGTGCTATGCCGTTACTTCATGTATCTTTCGATCAGCTGATTCTAGCGACTGCACGTTGTTGTGGTCGAGCGTAGCCATTTTGAGATGTCCCCTCGTATATCGATATGCTCGTTACCCATTCGCGTATTTTGTACAACAATACAAGATTTTAATATTAAGGTACCTGCATAAACATTCGAAGATGAGAATAATATATTCCAATAGATTTGTCATGACTGATTATATCGTATTACATTATGTTGAATTAGGAGAATTCAAACACGGAGTTGTGTGTACTTCTGTCGTGACGTCATGTCCCGCCTGCATGGTCGATTTGGATTGGCTGATCGATTGCAATACCCACCAATCCATGCTTTGTTTACCAGAATGTTTACACGTGCTAAACTTGTATATAAGGAGCGTCGCTGCTCCAAATCGGTACCAGATAGGGTTAGGGCAGATAGGGGTAGAAAAGGAAAAAGGTAGAAGAAAGATAGGAAAAGGACTAGTGGAATTTGATATCCAGAATAAGGAGAGAAAAATGAGAGAGGTAATTGTTTAAAAGAAAAAGATTTATTGTATGAAAATTTAGAAACGAAATTTGGAACTTAGATTTTAAAGTACAAGTTCTCACAAGCAGACGAAATTTCTACACCCGAATTTCAGAACCCAAAGTAGGATTCTGAAATTCAGATCTTATAAATTTAAAAGAACATAAGATGCCCACTAAATAATATTTAACACTCGGACTTGGTTTTAGTAATTTATGAAATGTTTTAGATAATCGAGATATGCCCACTATGGTTCTATTTACTGATATATTTCACTACGTACAATTTGAATATGTAATCTGGTAAAAGGATGTAATTTGTCTAACAAATGAGAAATGATTGAATAAATATGTCCTGAATTTTTAATCTTTCTATATTGTTGTTTTATCTCTAATGCTAGAGTCAGACGAACCCTTGTAGCTTCAGGGTCTGAAAATGATAGCTCAAACCCCGGAATAATTTTCCAGACCCCTTGAGGTTACAATATGCTGGATAGGATACCGGATTTCGCTAATCCTCCCAACACAGGAAGAAGAAAAGGTAAAAATCCTCCGCGTTGCACCAACATTTTTTTCTTTTGACGGACGGGTATTTTCTTTTGGACCATTTGACGAAGAACGTGTCGATGTTTGGCTAAGCATTTTTTCTGGTGTGAAGACAAAGGTATCGTGCCTTTCAAGACATTCAAACAACATTCGCACACGGTATCGATGACATCTTTGGAAGCCGTTTTAATGATTTGTTTTCGCATGGGTGGAGAGGCTTTGGACAGGACAGACAACACGTCTCCGTGTTTGACCAAACGAGGAGGTAGTCCTTTCTTTTTCTTTCCTTTGTGAGGTGTAGAAAAATATTTTCTGCGAGGTGACATCTTTGCTTGTTCGTTCCACAATGCCACTGACGTCCATGACTTGAAACACACCCTCTTTTATCTTTTTTTTTGTTGTGCCATCACTTGATTTATAAGTGGTATCACTTTTTCTGGAAAGAGATCATGGGGTAGGAAAAATCCTCCGCGTTGCACTAGCATCTTTTTCTTTTGACGGACGGATATTTTCTTTTGGGCCTTTGGACGATGAACGTGTCGATGTTTGGCTAAACGTCCTTTCCTTTTCTTTCCTTTGTGGGGTGAAGAAGAATGTTTTCTGCGAGGTGACATCTTTGCTTGTTCGTTTCACAATATTACTAGTGTCAATGACTTGGTACACACTCTCTTTTATCTACTTTTTGGGGAACTACCGCTTCGTCAAAAAGGTAACAATGTCTTTCACAAAATTACCAAAGGATCCTCCTTTTTGGTGACTCTTCTTTAAAAGACTACGTCTTTGGAGGAAAGGACGTCGATGTTTGGTTTTTAAGCCTTTGGTACGATGACGAGATTGTCTTTTTCCTTTTCCTTTTTGGGCAGCAGAACGACGAGGGTGGTGGTGGTGGTGGTGGTGTGCACGTTTTTGAGGAGGCATCCTGGAGTGATCATCAGTGGTACAGAAAAAATACTGATTGACGTCGCGGTTTTCAAGTCATATTTTTATACTGGAATGCGTCGCCACTGATTATCTTTACGTCGTATCAACTTCATGGCAGGTAACACACGTCGTGAAGGAGTTCGCAATGGACTCAATCGGGACAGTTCTTGTTTGGACAAATCTAGTAAACTCTTTAACATGCCAGATCTTTCTTGGACTTTGACTTTGGGGGCAGGTACTTTGTGAGCAGCTGCTACTGACGCTAAGGTGGACGAGGGTGTCTCCGGTGGAGGAGACGTTTTGGGAGACGCAGATTTCCAATGTTTCATCAAATTAGGAAAAACGGGTGTCAAATTGGGTTTGGCTGGCATCACCCGCAACGGAGAAGTGGCAGTCCCTGAGGCTACTGGCAACGTAGTCCCTGCCAAACGTCCTTGTAGATCTTTTCTTACAGGTCGTGGTTGACGAAGGTAAGGTTGTGTCCTGGCCGAAGTGCCTCTTTTGCGGGTGACCGCTTTTTTCTGTGGACTTTTCTTTTTCTGTGCTTTGATCTTGGTACCCTTGTTCTTTTTCTTTGGGGTTTGTTTGGCTTTTTTTGTTTTCTTCTTGGGGTGAACTTTGGGAGTATTGGGATCCCATTTTAAAAGGGAACGAATGATGACACCTCCTAGAGAACCACTACCTCCAGGTTTCAATATGATTTGCTTTTTGGTGTGAGTGTCAATGCGAGGATTGGCCAGTTGCGTCAAGGCTACTTTGTTTCTGTCAAAAAAGCGTTTGGTTTGATGTGGAATGTGAATGATGCCTTGCAGTATTTGACGTGCTGTCACCGTAAACCATCGTAAGACTTCTTTGAGACTGGCTTCTAAGACGTGAGCACGTCTTTGTGGATTTTTTTCGCGACTGATGCCGTACAAGGCACGAATCAATTTGATCGGAAGATGAGACTGAAGGGACGTCATGTTGACGATGTATGAGACCAGGTTAAAGTAACCCAAGGTTTTTATAGATTTTTTTAGTGCTTCATAGTGTTATGTCAACGAGGAGGACGTGTACACGACAGGTCCTCCGTCTTGACACCAGTCGTGAAACAAATCGGTACGAAATCGCAAATAATCAGGGGTAGTGGGTTTTAAATCCACGAGTAAATAGGCGTGTGGCGTTTGAGTGGCATCATCGTACGCATGAGTTAGCCAAGGTGTTCCTAACTGTTTGGCTAAAACTTGCACTTGTGATTTATCTCGAGGACTTTTAAACAAGACCACGTAATGAGCATTAAGACTAATGGTACGATGGGCTTTACTTTGTTGAAATAAATTTTGTGTAATGTAAATGACACTGGCATTACGATGATGCCCTTTACGTGTAAACCACAGTTTAATTTCTTCTTCGTCTTCTCCTAACATGTCGTCAAAAATAACCCAATGAGTTTGACTAGGGTCAGACACGATCCCCTCGTCTTCTTTAGGAATGCCTGCTACAAACACAATGGAATCACCTTGACTTTCTTGCAAGAGGCTGTATGCCGATTGCCACTCTTTGTAACACCACACGATGCGTTGAGGTGGACGATCGATCAAATGATGTTTATGTTCGATCAAACGTTTGACAAATTCGGTTTTGCCTGAACCGCTCGGTCCAGCAATTAACATGTTAAAAGGATGACGAAGATACAAGGCTTTCCAACTAGCCTGATCTAAGTGTTCGTCAATGACTTTGAATGTGGAGGAGGAAGGAGTAGTAGAAAGAGTAGAGTGAGCCATAGTCGTGTAGTGGTATGTCAGTATTGACACAAAAACAGACAAGACAAGAGGTTTTTATACTTTTTTCAAGACACGTTTATTTGAATGCAACACGAAAGACAAAAATACATAAAAGCCAAATGGATAAATACAAGAATAAAAGACATAGGCAAACGATCAAAGTGGAATATAAACAAGTCACTGTACAACGTGGTTTGGGTAACGAAGGTGTCCTAGAGGTAGTATGTAATGTTCTTATAGTCTCCTCTACAGGGGGTACAGTCACATAGGTGTCTTCTCGAAAGGGTCTTTGTGGGGAAATGTCCATGACAGTTTTGTCTTGAACAGAAGGATTGTCTTGGGTGATAGATTCTTTTTCTTTTTCTTCTTCTGGTACTGTTACTAACACAGGATTAAAAGTGACTTTTTTCACACGACGATGAATTTTAGGAACACAACGCTTGGGCATAATGGGATACTTCGTTTGTCCAAGCCTCAAAATCCCAACTTTTCCAGTCACGTACATCTGTCCAATGAGGGTGTAATTCACAAGCTACACACACATCTTCGTACACTGCTTCCGTACGTAAAAGTTGACGAATCTTTTTTTCTTGGAAAGGTCGAGACGTATCCAGATGAAAACGTAAGGCTTTGAACAGAATAAGTCTCTCGTGGACATTTAAAGGAGTCACCATACTGTCTTATTTTTTTGATAGGTAGTGTTCGTAAAGTGTCCACAAGGAATCGACAGGTAAACGAAATCCTAGAAAGCAAGTCACTAAAACACACACGACACGTCGACCCCAATTCATAGGGTACAGTTCTTGCAATAAGTGTTCGTAATCTTTCACCGTGTGAATCTTCTCATTGATATCCTTCCACGGAATCTGTTGGATCACCAATGATAAAGGTTGTGGCATGGTCGTTCTCTTTTATACTTCTTTTTTAGGTCGAAGACTATCAGTGTAGATTCAACCCAGAATTAAACACAGAATTAAATTTGCACAAAAAGCAAAAGTGATTAATATAACGTGTAATTTCGTCCCACTGCCATTCAGGGTAACGGTCAAGAAGGATCAAAGCATCTTCAGAGGTAAACGTACTAAATTGGAAACAGAGCAAAAAAATACCTTTGATCCAGAGAAATCTGACACGTTGGTTAATTTTTGTCACTTGCCTCTTGTGAATTTCACGACACAAAAGTTCTACAGTCACCCATTGCGATTTTTCTTTAGCAAGACCCTGCCAAACGTCCTTGTAGATCTTCTCTTGCAATTCGTGTGGTAATCCTTGAATATAATGTTTTAGAGAGGGTTTATATACTGGTCTAGGTGTGTTACACGACATGGAGCAGTAGTGTCACTTCCAATCACTAGGTCCTACTAAAGGTAGGTATTGACAATTCGGAGACCATCGAGCATGTTCCAAGTAAGCGGAATCTTTCTCTTCCCACTCGTAAATGGATACACCACAACTGAAACACTTGACTTTATCTCCTTCGCCCAAGTAGAAAAATCCAGCTCTGGCTAATTCTTCAGGAGTTGGTCCAGGCAGATATTTTGGCCATTTATCTTTGAAGGTTTGGAATCGACTTTTAAAGTGACAGTATTCAGGCAAACTCGTCGGGAACGAATATTCGACTCTCCTCACTTCTGTTCGATGCAGGTACGGTGAAATTCCTAGGAGTCCACGATAACGTGTCGCACCGCTTTCGCATCCCTCAGGTTTGACACGCACAGCATCACTTTCCAGGGTAGATATAGGGGTAGTAGTCATAGCAAAGTTCCCACGATATCCTGCTGAATCGCTAATGTCACAGCGCCTGGCATCACTACAATCGTAAGGTTTAGCATCGCACTCCACTTGAGAATTCCCAAATTTGAATGATGTCTGTTTAAATGGATTCATCTTCTTTTCGCTTGGCTGTGTTAGTCACAATGAACTATTGGTCTTGGACAATGTCCCTTTTTATATGCTGCCCAATTTCGACGTGACCGTACGGTAGAGTGAAGTGATTGGGAAGTCGTACTCTCTTTTGGTACACGATTTGGTAGACTTTTTCCAAAGGTCGGCTAACAATTTGGTGTGTGGGTAAACGGACAATCTTGTGCGGTTCGTGGGTAGTCACTTGAAACGTTTCATCCTGTCCCGACTGCAAGGCTTCTTGTAGCACGTCAAAGTTCACCACTTGACTGGTGCGATAATTAAGAGTCAATCCTTTCACTTTACATTCAGTGTGCATTTTTCCTTGTGGGTCACGGTATTCGTAGCCGTAATTTTTAGGACCGCCACTTGCAAAACATAGAATCTTGTCGTCGGGATGTTCATCGGTCCAGGCTCCTAAACGGTCTCCTTCGATGGTAGGGTTACACTGGTTCGGTCGGTGAATGTAAATGCAACTGTCCGTGTCAAAATACAACACACGATCTCCTAACAGTTCTAACACTTCGTACAATTTTAAGCGAGCGTGGGCTGTCACGTAAGCCGCAATGATGACATTTCCAAATGTGTCGGCTTCTACAAAGTCTAGTTCTTCTTCGTAATTGACTAAGATCAAGTCCTCACGAATGACGTCCACGTGTTTGATGACTTTGGTTGGGTTGTGAATCATCTGGAAGTAGCGAGACGGCTCGGACAAATACTCCGTCTTGGGTAAAGACGGACGTTGTGCCATTTTACCCCACAAACAATTGAGCATCACTTTGGCAAACGATCGCCTTCCTTCATTTTTCTCGATGTGGTCTAAAGTGATACCTTCCTGCTCCCGATATTTTTCTTTGAATATCTTTTGGTCTTCGGGAGTGTGACACCAGGAAGGATAGCCACTAGCTTCTTGTTTTAGTTTTAAAAAAGCATCCACGTAGTCTGCAAAAATACCTTTCTGTCTCTCGTCGCCCTTGCAGTATTGTTGTGTTTTGGGAAAGTGGTAAATTTCGTACACTTCTAACAGTTGATATCCCAGGTCCAGAGCTTTAAACAATTCCACGCTCACCCACGTTCCTGTCAAGGCACGTTCTTCCTGAGTGTGATGACAAGGTTGGTCTTGGTTGCACGTTTCGGCACATGTGCGACACAAAGGAAACATCAGTTTTCCTTGGCAATGGTGAGGTAATACTGGATGGTACAAGTCTGTGGGTGGTAAGACTTTACACTTGATCAATCCTTCGTACTGTCGAATGTGGTCCAAATCAATGTGTTCTGTCATCAATTCTGGATGCCCTACGGGAAAGTGACAATATTTGCACACGTAAGGATACAACGAACACACGTCCAAGTATTTGATTTCTTCTCCCTTCTCCTCGTCCGCTTGGTACAGCAAACAAGTAGCATTCGTTCGTCCTCCGTACAAACTATCCCGAGGGTTCAGGGGGTCCACCCACTTGTAACTTTCTACGATGCGTTTAAACTCGGGATCAGTTTTCAAACGCTGATTGTACTCGTGTTCCCACATTTCCACCACCTGGTACCCTTGCTGTTCTAACTTCAAACGTCGCTGACACGTGGTCTGGTACAAGTCTTCCATGGTTCGTTGTAAAAACTGATTTTTGGTGTCTCGTTGAGGGTAGCATAGGGGACATCCGTGAAATAAACATCCGTTAAACTCGTACACAATCTGAGGGTTTTCTAAGTCCCAACCATCTACCGAATACGTTCCGATGGTCTTTTCGCCTCCTCCGTTGCGAGCGTGTTGGATCCATTTGTCTTCCTTGTCGCACAAGTAATGGAGCCAGCGTAAGGCTTTGACCGAGTATTGACGTTTGACAAAATTTGTCGTTTGAGGACTGATGACCGCTAGAGTATTTTCAGGCATAAAGCGTTTTCGGTACACTAAGGAACACGCTTTGGCGATGGTACAAGCTTCTTTCAAAGGATCGATCCCTCCGTATTCCATGAACAATTCTCGAAATTTTCCACAGCAACGTCGTAAAATGTCCACGTCAGATCGACAGTACTTTAACATTTCTTCTTGAAAGTCAAAAGGGTCCGAGGCGTGAGTCTGGTACCAAGCATAGAAAGCTTCTCGTTGTTCGGTGCGCATGTTGTCGGGGTCGTAGTCGTCAGCCTCCGGCAAATGGGGTAGAACGGCATGTTGATTGGCTTTGGTATTAAAAAAGTGTGGAAAATAACCTTTAGCCATTTCTGTCATTCCAAACGTTTTAGGCATGCGACTTAATGGCATGGCCAAGTAACACATCGAATCTTTAAACTGTACTTGTCCTACTTGCATAGAAATGATTTTGACTCCGTTTAAAGTCACTTGAGGCCGTTCGGTACTTTGTTCCGCATAGTATCTGAGCAGAAATTGCCCATCGTATCCCGAGAAATTGTGAGCCATGACCGTGGCATGGCGATGACACTCTCCGTAACGTTCGATGTCTTCTGGACTCCACGTTTCGTCGATGGGATTTAGGATCCATTGGGCAAAATCGGCTAGCGTATTTGACCCTCGAAAGATTTTTTCACGTCCTCCAGGAATCTTGCTGCAGTAAGGGCAATGACTAAAGATAGGTTCTTGGATGCACTGCTCGCACGCACGGTGAGCCACGCAGAAATTGGGAATGTGAATACCGGTCTCTTGCATGCATTCGAAATCAAAAAAGATAAAATTCCCTTTCTTCTGGGTATCTTTTGGTTGGGGTTGATATTTTTGAATGAAGCATTCGTGCTCCAAGTCCACAATTTGGCGACAAATGTGACATCGTTTCTTCCCTCGACAAACGTGAAACTTGGCATTACTAGTACGTATGCCTTGGCCACAAGTAGGGCACAATCTCAGCAGTTGACAAGCACTTTTCTGCTGTGAACCTTGCATCTTCAAATGTTGTTGGTAACAGGTAAGACTGACAAAAGTGCGCTGACACACAAGGCAATGCACTCTTTCTTGTCCTTGGTCCAGACAAGGTTGAGAGGCCAAACATCCCTCACATTTCGATCCACAATGCTTGTGTTGTTCTCGATTGTTATAACCATAGTCACATTTTTCACAGTAGTAACTGAATTTCAGAAATCCAGTGATACTGGTAATGGTATCAAAATGACCATCGTGATGATAGACGTGAATGTATTTTCCGTCTTTGAAATCGTGGCCTCGAAACAAAAGAGGTCCACGCACTTCTTGAGGGTGTACTTTCAAAGTGTAATGTGGAGACAAGACGTCTTGCAATTTTTGCATTTCTGGAATGCCGCTAAGGGTGTCTTTGGATATCCCCGCTTGCTGTAACAGAAGTTCTGCTTCACTTCGTTGTTTGGCTCGGTCCGATCGTTGAATAGTTTTCCAGGCTCTTTTCCATTCTGTCGTGTCGTTCTTGTTGACATACGTTCGTCCCACGACGACAGCACGGGCTAAACACATCTTGTCTTGAGGATTGTTAATTTGGACGAGGCTTCGCTTCATGCTGCGAAGGTTGTCGACCAATAATACTTTTTTGCGTCCTGTCCCCTGGGGAAGAGACACGTGGGTCATAAACAGTGTGGCTTTTCCATCGTCAATGTGAAACTTGTCGTTGGATTGTTGCACATGTTGAATTTTGTCGATGACTTTGGAAGGTGTTAATTCTGATGGGCTAGTAAACTCGATCCAAACGGGAGACTTTAAATTATCGTGATGAATAGAAAGTCTCAAGCGATCGTCTTCTTTGGCTTGACATTGCTGTTTCAATGCAGTTAATACAGAATCCCACACCTCAGTAATGAACCCTTCTGTATTCTCCAAAGGTACATTGGCCTTGAAATCTTTAAACTTTACGGCATACGTGTAAGCCGTTGTTCTAAATTTTCGAGAGGAACGCTTTTCTGTCTCTCGAATGTGATAGTAATTTTCAGGGTTTACTAAGGGTGGTGCACTTTGCTTGGACGTGGATTGTCTGGGTGTAGATTCGGGCTCACTCATGTCATCTTCAAAATCACTGGCATGAATTTGAGCCAAGACTTCAGTTACTGTGCTAGGCGATACATTACGTTTCTGTCTCTTACTGTCTTTTCCTTTCTCCACAACATGATGTGGTCTTTTCATCTTGTCTGCAAAAAGTCAAATGACTACCTTTTAAAGACCATAACCCCTATATATTCATGTTCGATCCGTGCATATATATAAAGGGTGAGTGTCTAACCTTTCAGTATTCCTTTCACTCTCACATTGACCAGAACGATGAAAGAACCTACAGAAGTGGAACTTCTCATTAGAGCTTTACGTGGGGTCATACGAAAGTTTTCGTCAGACCAGCCGACGGCCTACTCTCCTTCCTATCGAGATAAAAGTCAAGATACTTGCTATATCTGTAAGAAGAAAGGACATTGGGCTACAGAATGTTCAGATCGTGACAAAAATAAAAAAGGCTACAATAGAGACAAAAGTCAAGATACCTGTTATTATTGTAAAGAGAAAGGACATTGGTCTCCAAACTGCCCTAAGAAACAACAGGAACAGGAGGAGGAGAAGGAGGAGGAGGAAAGAAATTCTGAACAGGAGGAAGAAGAGGTACCCTCCCCCAAGGAAGAACCCCGTCACGTTCACAAGAAAAGAAGACGAAACGAAAGTGAAGAGGAAGAAAAAGAAAAAGCTGTGACAGTAAAGAAAATGAAAAAACAGAAAGAGTGAAACAGAAGAAAACCTATGAACTTTTTTAAAGTGGTCTTGTGTTATGTTGTGATATTGAATTGTGACGTTTGTACTAGAATACACCAGAGAGAAAAAACGTAAGTGTCTCTTGGTTTTGATTTGATAGTATAATTACCTACACTCACACATTCATTCACTCACACGTACATCATGGGTTTTTAAAAAAATAAAGGACTTTTGAGTTTTCATTGAAATAGGCAATTGACATAGTATTTCTTTTCGAAATAATTGGAGTGGCCCTGAAAAGGACCGTTGGTGTTTTGTGTGTTTAAAACAAAACAAACTCAGAAACGGGATGAAATCCTCTTGAGCTGTCTTAAGCCTTTGCCACGGCCAAGGCCTACTTCGGGACTGGTGGTTCCTGTCAATGATTTGGTAGAAATCACTAACGGTGGTAAGGTAGACGTAGTCACAGAGAGATCAGGTTGTTTCGCTCGAGAAGGTCTTTTTCTCTTCGGCCGTGATAAAGAAGTCTGATACATTTGTTTCAGACTCCTTAACTCAGCTAAAATATCTAAAAGTACCGTCGTAACCGTTTGATTTTCACTATTTTCTTTCTGTCCTTGGTCTTCATTCTTCTTCTCCGCTGCTGCTGCTGCTGCTACTGTTTCTTCCTGGTGTTTTCTTCTTTCTTCTTCTTCTTCCTGCTGTTGCATAAGAAAAGCTTGTTCTTCTACTTTCTGTTGTTGTAAAAATCGCTCCAATGCTTCTTTTTGTCTTTGTTTAAAATCATCGACGTGTCCATAAGAAGATACAGAAGGCAACGAAGGTTCCGGAATAAATTCTTGCGATGTTAAAAAATCCACAATATCCCAGTTAAAATCAACTTCTTCTGGATGTAGATTTGTCATGACTTTAGTAGTCACTGTTGGTCCATGACTTGCTGTCTCTACTCCTGTCTCACTCCAATTCATTGTCTTCTTACTGTCCGCCATGATTGACAACTCTCTTGAATCGATTGACTGCGCACAGGCGCTAGTACCTCTATATAGAAAAGGTGACGTCACAGACTGCTCTCTTCCGATTGGATGGCTGTACCTGACTTTTGTAACGCACGTTTGGATTGGTGGATACACTCAATCCGTTTCAATCCGCTCTTCCCCTATAAATAACCGCAGTACACGGCATTCGATTCACCTGTTCTCATCAGAAGATGTGGACTAATGTTGAATCGTCAACCCTTGTGTCAAGTATGCTGTTTAGGACTGACATACCCATGTATGTCAGATCATCATGGAGTGTCATTCATAGGACGGAGACAGCCTATTGGAAGAGAAGAGTCTATGTGGAAAGACAAGGTTGCTTGAAGAGAGTTCTCTTCTATGGACCCACAGTAAGGAGAAGTTTAAGGAAAAGAAGAAGATCTGTGAGATGTCCTCTATGTTAACAAGACAACGTTAACATTACACATAACGGTCCTTTTCAGGGCCACTCATAGGTCTCGAAAAGATAGTAGCTTTCATTGCCACCCTTTTTTCCCTTGTCCCTATACAGACCCGCCATGTTCAATTTCCCTTGACGCTATATAGACCCACTATGTTCCATTTCCCTTGACGCTATACAGGCCCACCCTGTTCAATTTCCCTTGTCGCTATACAGGCCCACTATGTTCAATTTCCCTTGTCGCTATAATACCTCAAGCTGTTTTGTCGCTATAGTGCCCCAAGCTGTTTTTGACTGGATTTTCCCTTGTCGCTATAAATCTTGTCGCCATAGTGCCCCAAGCACTTTTTGACTGGATTTTCCATTGTCGCTATAGTGCCCCATATTACTACTTATATATTGTCAAAATATGCAGTAAGTATAAATATTTTGTCTAGTGGTTAATTTACAAGTACAGAGATTGTTGCAGTTTGTATAGTCTAAGAGAGAGAGAGAGAGAGAGAGAGAGAGAGAGAGAGAGAGAGAGAGAGAGAGAGAGAGAGAGAGAGAGAGAGAGAGAGAGAAAGTTTATGGTCACTCGTACTGTTACTAAAGTAATAAAGTATGTACGCAAAACGTTGTATACATTTTTCAGTAAAAGGAAACTCATACACATGGGTCTAGTCTAATATTGCTTAAATAGAATATTTTATTATTATAATTTTGCATTGTATCTACCGAATCATTTCGTGTATACTTCTTGTATACAGTGCAATCATGTAGAGTTCGTTTTTCCATTCTATGAAATGATTCACTGGACAGGGGCAAATCGTAGTAAGTAAATATAAGAGTTTGCAAGTATTTCCAAAGTATACTGAGATTAAACATTTATTAAAATGACGACTATAGATATTGCGAGAATACCCATAAGAAGTGAGAGATCGTGATATCGAATGGCGATGACATGCGCAAACCGCAATGTGTGTATGTGAGGTGGGGTTCACACAAACTGGATGCTGCGCGGGAGCGTGCCAAGATACACACTTATGGCGGGATATGGTTCACAACGTTGGTTTACTCTTTTGGTTTTAAAAATATGTACGTGGACCAAAATGATAATTTACAGGTGTGTACCTTGTGGACACCAAGATGTAGTGTCCACAATGTAAATTGTGTCCACAACGAAGGTCTATACTTTGGATTAGTGTCCACAATGTAGTAAATCCGAGTGCACACACACACACACACACACACACAAACACATATATATATATATATATATATATATATATATATATATATATATATATATATATATATATATATATATATATATATTTGTTTTCCTTTAATATTGTTTGTCAGTTTTTATTTTTCATTACATGCTATTGTAAATTTATTCATATAAACGATCACGTGACTCTCAACTCCTCTTTTTTCTTGATTTCGCAATTTGGGAAATTTTTGGCAACTGTGTATTAGAAGATTACGATATTATAATTGTTTTACTAAAATAGAGTCAGTTCTTGACCATTAAAAATGAAATCAAGTCATTTTATTTTGTTGTAGCCATAGTTTCAAATCCATGTTAAAAATTCTTCTGTTCATTTGGATTTTAAAGGATTAATTCGTATGTCTCTGTAAATATTTAATGTGCTCATAGCTAATTCGTGAACAAAGACAGTTAACCAAATAATATTCAGATTTTCAACACCTGAGTAATATATTTTGTGATTCTACATGGAACTATAGATAAACACGAAATCGATTTCAACATTCCTCATCGTCTTCTATCCTGGCTTTTCCAACAAGATTTGAACTTGAATCTGTTAGAACATTTCATTACTAGGACTTTTGTAATTTAATTGGCGGATTAGGCACGGATTTTGTTTGGATTGGATTCCTGAAACTGTAAGTTACTTTTCCATTTTACAATCGTTTTTTTCAGGTAAATAAATTATTTTAATATTTTTTTTACAAAGCTTGTTGTTTTCACTCTTCCTTAGTTACCGTTTATTAGAGCCTGAACTCCTAGCAATACCGAAAGTTACTAAAATGTAGATATATATCCTGCTATACAGCAATCCATCAATTCATCGATTGATCGATCCATCGACCAATCAATTCATCCATCCACCCACCCACTCGCCCGTCCGTTCGTTCGTTCGTCCATCCATCGATCCATCCATGTCTGTCGGTCAATCTATCTATTTGTTTGTCTGTCTGTCTATCTATCAAACAATCAATTTATGTTAGCATCAGAGATGTTCTTGTAAATACAATTTCGTAGTATGAGACAAAACGGAATATTATAACAAAATCGAGAATTAAGCTTTCCTCAAAAAATAGTCCATTCCCGGCGGAGTTAAGCCCCTTGTTATTAGGTATAAAAGAATAAAGAATCTCACATGACAAAAATGCTTTGCCTTTTAACATAATTCTAACAAAATTATTGGTGTCTTTGGTTAACAATTTTCAAATACACCAAATATTTATGGCCAATTTTAAAATTTTATCTCAATTAATATGTCCATCAAATTATTAAAATTAGTAGAGAAACTAATATAATGTTGTGATTCTGTAAATTTCAATGCATTAGATATGATTATGCATGAATGTTAGCTGTAGTCAGATCACTATAATAGTTTCATTACATACATTTTGCATGACGGAACCGTAATAATAGGTTTGCATCTCTCCCTCCTTCTCTATCTGTCTTTATGTATATCTCTATTTCTATCTGTCTCTCTTTTAGTCTGAGGCGAATTCATTTGTTTAACAATAATATCAATCTTCGAAATGCTACTTCATCTCAGTGAAGTTTTGTTGTCAATAATCAGACCCTATGTTACTAATTAATCAAATTGCTTTAATAGTTATCCCCGAAATCCAACATAGCTAATTGATTCTGGCATTTTCATGAATTAAAATATAGAATCATACTTCAGAAGAAAACCTAGTGTATGTAATATAAAGGTACGTACAATTGGTGACTAAAACAGTGATATACAATTGGTGACTAAAACAGTGATATACAATTGGTGACTAAAACAGTGATATACAATTGGTGACTAAAACAGTGATATACAATTGGCTACTAAAACAGTGATATACAATTGGTAACTAAAACAGTGATATACAATTGGTGACTAAAACAGTGATATACAATTGGTGACTAAAAGAGTGATATACAATTGGTGACTAAAACAGTGATATACAATTGGTGACTAAAACAGTGATATACAATTGGTGACTAAAACAGTGATATACAATTGGTGACTAAAACAGTGATATACAATTGGTAACTAAAACAGTGATATACAATTGGTAACTAAAACAGTGATATACAATTGGTGACTAAAACAGTGATATACAATTGGTAACTAAAACAGTGATATACAATTGGTAACTAAAACAGTGATATACAATTGGTAACTAAAACAGTGATATACAATTGGTAACTAAAACAGTGATATACAATTGGTAACTAAAACAGTGATATACAATTGGTAACTAAAACAGTGATATACAATTGGCTACTAAAACAGTGATATACAATTGGTAACTAAAACAGTGATATACAATTGGTAACTAAAACAGTGATATACAATTGGTGACTAAAACAGTGATATACAATTGGTGACTAAAACAGTGATATACAATTGGTGACTAAAACAGTGATATACAATTGGTGACTAAAACAGTGATATACAATTGGTAACTAAAACAGTGATATACAATTGGTAACTAAAACAGTGATATACAATTGGTGACTAAAACAGTGATATACAATTGGTGACTAAAACAGTGATATACAATTGGTGACTAAAACAGTGATATACAATTGGTGACTAAAACAGTGATATACAATTGGTGACTAAAACAGTGATATACAATTGGTGACCAAAACAGTGATATACAATTGGTGACCAAAACAGTGATATACAATTGGTGACTAAAACAGTGATATACAATTGGTGCCTAAAACAGTGATATACAATTGGTGACTAAAACAGTGATATACAATTGGTGACTAAAACAGTGATATACAATTGGTGACTAAAACAGTGATATACAATTGGTGACTAAAACAGTGATATACAATTGGTGACCAAAACAGTGATATACAATTGGTGACTAAAACAGTGATATACAATTGGTGACTAAAACAGTGATATACAATTGGTGACTAAAACAGTGATATACAATTGGTGACCAAAACAGTGATATACAATTGGTGACTAAAACAGTGATATACAATTGGTAACTAAAACAGTGATATACAATTGGTAACTAAAACAGTGATATACAATTGGTGACTAAAACAGTGATATACAATTGGTAACTAAAACAGTGATATACAATTGGTACCTAAAACAGTGATATACAATTGGTAACTAAAACAGTGATATACAATTGGCTACTAAAACAGTGATATACAATTGGTAACTAAAACAGTGATATACAATTGGTAACTAAAACAGTGATATACAATTGGTAACTAAAACAGTGATATACAATTGGTAACTAAAACAGTGATATACATTTGGTAACTAAAACAGTGATATACAATTGGTGACTAAAACAGTGATATACAATTGGTGACTAAAACAGTGATATACAATTGGTGACTAAAACAGTGATATACAATTGGTGACTAAAACAGTGATATACAATTGGTGACTAAAACAGTGATATACAATTGGTGACCAAAACAGTGATATACAATTGGTGACTAAAACAGTGATATACAATTGGTGACTAAAAGAGTGATATACAATTGGTGACTAAAACAGTGATATACAATTGGTGACTAAAACAGTGATATACAATTGGTGACTAAAACAGTGATATACAATTGGTGACTAAAACAGTGATATACAATTGGTGACTAAAACAGTGATATACAATTGGTGACCAAAACAGTGATATACAATTGGTGACTAAAACAGTGATATACAATTGGCTACTAAAACAGTGATATACAATTGGTAACTAAAACAGTGATATACAATTGGTAACTAAAACAGTGATATACAATTGGTGACTAAAACAGTGATATACAATTGGCTACTAAAACAGTGATATACAATTGGCAACTAAAACAGTGATATACAATTGGTGACTAAAACAGTGATATGCAATTGGTGACTAAAACAGTGATATACAATTGGTAACTAAAACAGTGATATACAATTGGTGACTAAAACAGTGATATACAATTGGTGACTAAAACAGTGATATACAATTGGTGACTAAAACAGTGATATACAATTGGTGACTAAAACAGTGATATACAATTGGTGACTAAAACAGTGATATACAATTGGTGACTAAAACAGTGATATACAATTGGTGACCAAAACAGTGATATACAATTGGTGACTAAAACAGTGATATACAATTGGTGACTAAAACAGTGATATACAATTGGTGACTAAAACAGTGATATACAATTGGTGACTAAAACAGTGATATACAATTGGTGACTAAAACAGTGATATACAATTGGTAACTAAAACAGTGATATACAATTGGTGACTAAAACAGTGATATACAATTGGTAACTAAAACAGTGATATACAATTGGTGACTAAAACAGTGATATACAATTGGTAACTAAAACAGTGATATACAATTGGTGACTAAAACAGTGATATACAATTGGTGACTGAAACAGTGATATACAATTGGTGACTAAAACAGTGATATACAATTGGTGACTAAAACAGTGATATACAATTGGTGACTAAAACAGTGATATACAATTGGTGACTAAAACAGTGATATACAATTGGTGACTAAAACAGTGATATACAATTGGTGACCAAAACAGTGATATACAATTGGTGACTAAAACAGTGATATACAATTGGTAACTAAAACAGTGATATACAATTGGTGACTAAAACAGTGATATACAATTGGTAACTAAAACAGTGATATACAATTGGTAACTAAAACAGTGATATACAATTGGTGACTAAAACAGTGATATACAATTGGTGACTAAAACAGTGATATACAATTGGTGACTAAAACAGTGATATACAATTGGTGAATAAAACAGTGATATACAATTGGTGACTAAAACAGTGATATACAATTGGTAACTAAAACAGTGATATACAATTGGTAACTAAAACAGTGATATACAATTGGTGACTAAAACAGTGATATACAATTGGTAACTAAAACAGTGATATACAATTGGTGACTAAAACAGTGATATACAATTGGCTACTAAAACAGTGATATACAATTGGTAACTAAAACAGTGATATACAATTGGTGACTAAAACAGTGATATGCAATTGGTGACTAAAACAGTGATATACAATTGGTAACTAAAACAGTGATATACAATTGGTAACTAAAACAGTGATATACAATTGGTGACTAAAACAGTGATATACAATTGGTGACTAAAACAGTGATATACAATTGGTGACTAAAACAGTGATATACAATTGGTGATTAAAACAGTGATATACAATTGGTGACTAAAACAGTGATATACAATTGGTGACCAAAACAGTGATATACAATTGGTGACTAAAACAGTGATATACAATTGGTGACTAAAACAGTGATATACAATTGGTGACTAAAACAGTGATATACAATTGGTGACTAAAACAGTGATATACAATTGGTGACTAAAACAGTGATATACAATTGGTGACCAAAACAGTGATATACAATTGGTGACTAAAACAGTGATATACAATTGGTAACTAAAACAGTGATATACAATTGGTGACTAAAACAGTGATATACAATTGGTAACTAAAACAGTGATATACAATTGGTGACTAAAACAGTGATATACAATTGGTGACTAAAACAGTGATATACAATTAGTAACTAAAACAGTGATATACAATTGGTGACTAAAACAGTGATATACAATTGGTGACTAAAACAGTGATATACAATTGGTGACTAAAACAGTGATATACAATTGGTGACTAAAACAGTGATATACAATTGGTGACTAAAACAGTGATATACAATTGGTGACTAAAACAGTGATATACAATTGGTAACTAAAACAGTGATATACAATTGGTGACTAAAACAGTGATATACAATTGGTAACTAAAACAGTGATATACAATTGGTGACTAAAACAGTGATATACAATTGGTGACTAAAACAGTGATATACAATTGGTGACTAAAACAGTGATATACAATTGGTGACTAAAACAGTGATATACAATTGGTGACTAAAACAGTGATATACAATTGGTGACCAAAACAGTGATATACAATTGGTAACTAAAACAGTGATATACAATTGGTAACTAAAACAGTGATATACAATTGGTGACTAAAACAGTGATATACAATTGGTGACTAAAACAGTGATATACAATTGGTAACTAAAACAGTGATATACAATTGGTGACTAAAACAGTGATATACAATTGGCTACTAAAACAGTGATATACAATTGGTAACTAAAACAGTGATATACAATTGGTGACTAAAACAGTGATATGCAATTGGTGACTAAAACAGTGATATACAATTGGTAACTAAAACAGTGATATACAATTGGTAACTAAAACAGTGATATGCAATTGGTGACTAAAACAGTGATATACAATTGGTGACCAAAACAGTGATATACAATTGGTGACTAAAACAGTGATATACAATTGGTGACTAAAACAGTGATATACAATTGGTAACTAAAACAGTGATATACAATTGGCTACTAAAACAGTGATATACAATTGGTAACTAAAACAGTGATATACAATTGGTGACTAAAACAGTGATATGCAATTGGTGACTAAAACAGTGATATACAATTGGTAACTAAAACAGTGATATACAATTGGTAACTAAAACAGTGATATGCAATTGGTGACTAAAACAGTGATATACAATTGGTGACCAAAACAGTGATATACAATTGGTGACTAAAACAGTGATATACAATTGGTGACTAAAACAGTGATATACAATTGGTAACTAAAACAGTGATATACAATTGGTGACTAAAACAGTGATATACAATTGGTGACTAAAACAGTGATATACAATTGGTAACTAAAACAGTGATATACAATTGGTGACTAAAACAGTGATATACAATTGGTGACTAAAACAGTGATATACAATTGGTGACTAAAACAGTGATATACAATTGGTGACTAAAACAGTGATATACAATTGGTAACTAAAACAGTGATATACAATTGGTGACTAAAACAGTGATATACAATTGGTAACTAAAACAGTGATATACAATTGGTGACTAAAACAGTGATATACAATTGGTGACTAAAACAGTGATATACAATTGGTGACTAAAACAGTGATATACAATTGGTGACTAAAACAGTGATATACAATTGGTGACTAAAACAGTGATATACAATTGGTGACTAAAACAGTGATATACAATTGGTGACTAAAACAGTGATATACAATTGGTGACCAAAACAGTGATATACAATTGGTAACTAAAACAGTGATATACAATTGGTGACTAAAACAGTGATATACAATTGGTAACTAAAACAGTGATATACAATTGGTGACTAAAACAGTGATATACAATTGGTAACTAAAACAGTGATATACAATTGGTGACTAAAACAGTGATATACAATTGGTGACTAAAACAGTGATATACAATTGGTGACTAAAACAGTGATATACAATTGGTGACTAAAACAGTGATATACAATTGGTGACTAAAACAGTGATATACAATTGGTGACTAAAACAGTGATATACAATTGGTGACTAAAACAGTGATATACAATTGGTGACTAAAACAGTGATATACAATTGGTGACTAAAACAGTGATATACAATTGGTAACTAAAACAGTGATATACAATTGGTGACTAAAACAGTGATATACAATTGGTAACTAAAACAGTGATATACAATTGGTGACTAAAACAGTGATATACAATTGGTAACTAAAACAGTGATATACAATTGGTAACTAAAACAGTGATATACAATTGGTGACTAAAACAGTGATATACAATTGGTGACTAAAACAGTGATATACAATTGGTAACTAAAACAGTGATATACAATTGGTGACTAAAACAGTGATATACAATTGGTGACTAAAACAGTGATATACAATTGGTGACTAAAACAGTGATATACAATTGGTGACTAAAACAGTGATATACAATTGGTAACTAAAACAGTGATATACAATTGGTGATTAAAACAGTGATATACAATAGGTAACTAAAACAGTGATATACAATTGGTGACTAAAACAGTGATATACAATTGGTGACTTAAACAGTGATATACAATTGGTGACTAAAACAGTGATATACAATTGGTGACTTAAACAGTGATATACAATTGGTGACTAAAACAGTGATATACAATTGGTAACTAAAACAGTGATATACAATTGGTAACTAAAACAGTGATATACAATTGGTGACTAAAACAGTGATATACAATTGGTGACTAAAACAGTGATATACAATTGGTAACTAAAACAGTGATATACAATTGGTGACTAAAACAGTGATATACAATTGGTAACTAAAACAGTGATATACAATTGGTAACTAAAACAGTGATATACAATTGGTGACTAAAACAGTGATATACAATTGGTGACTAAAACAGTGATATACAATTGGTGACTAAAACAGTGATATACAATTGGTGACTAAAACAGTGATATACAATTGGTAACTAAAACAGTGATATACAATTGGTGACTAAAACAGTGATATACAATTGATCACTAAAACAGTGATATACAATTGGTGACTAAAACAGTGATATACAATTGGTGACTAAAACAGTGATATACAATTGGCTACTAAAACAGTGATATACAATTGGTAACTAAAACAGTGATATACAATTGGTGACTAAAACAGTGATATACAATTGGTGACTAAAACAGTGATATACAATTGGTTACTAAAACAGTGATATACAATTGGTGACTAAAACAGTGATATACAATTGGTGACTAAAACAGTGATATACAATTGGTGTGGTTAAAATATGTATAGTTCGAGTAATGAGAATTTGAAAAGTATGTTAGTGATGTAATATAATTATGTATAGTATATTCGTCATGGGGTTAAAACTGATATTTTATATAAATTCTGTAATTACAATATTAATATCAATACAGTATAAAGGTCATGTGATTAAAAATGAAATTGTATATAAATTCTGTAATTACAATATTAATATCAGTACAGTATATTCCTCATACATAAGTGAGATGGCAGTGCTCGTTAAATACTAGAGAGTCAGGCCACTCAGACACCCGGGGTCCATGCTTGTGTTATCTAAAACTTTCGCAAGTACATTATGCAAATAAATGTCAGTTCCATTATATAAGATTAGCATACAGATATGCCAAAATTGTCTCCATTGTGCAAGTTATAAATGTAGAAAGGATGCAACACTGATGGTCAGCAGACCAGAGCACCAGATTTTGGAGGGGTCAGCTGCTCATAATATAACTTGCCAGGGGCGTCGGACCGCGGGTAAACCAAAAGGAAATGAAAGCCTAGTACGATCTCGACGATCCCGCTGCTGTTTTGTAACGTTCACGTGCATTGGTGATTCGCACAACGGGATTGAAAACAAGAAACACACACTATTTATGTTATATATGCGAATATTACACCCGGGGATCCTCACTGTGAATCGCTTGATAGTTTTTCGTGTTTGACGCGTGGTCAATCTAACCCGACAAATGGAATCTACTGACATTCTATTTTGGTGTGTTTAATCTCAGGAGAAATACAAATCTATTAAATTATATTAATCAAATTATATTGATCGGTCACACTTAGGTGCCTGGTTGTGATTACACACCTATTATGTATTAGCTTTTTCATTTTTAACAGAATTCCATTACAATAATCTTTTTTCTATTTCTCCGATTTAATATTCCATGAGCAGCGAGAATATATACTCACTCCAGATGCTAATAACATTACTTTTAGTAGTAATAATAATACTATTGGCAACATATATTTTCACAGACCAGGAAGATTATGATAAGGTCTACAGATATACAAGCAAAGATAGGTCATCCCTCGATAACAGAAATACAACGACCTACAGCGGGGAAGACAATATTCCCACACTTCTTCCACTACATATCTACATAATAACGAAACACTGGCGTACTACCTGCAGAGTAACAGCGAAATTAAAAGTTAAACGTGTGTTATATCATTTCTTTAAAATAATAACTAAGTATGCACTAATTACGGACCCACAGTGGCCGGTATAAAGCATTTGCCATTTCAGGTCACATATATTTCGCTTCAGCCCTATTGGTCATAACCCGTGGGGTCTGCCAATGTTGGTACGTGAGAGCACTTACATCTTCCTTTAATATAATGAATCTTCTTGGCTTTTCTCGGGTTCTTTCTCCAATAGATACGCCGTCCAACGTGCAACGCCTATCGTGTGCTGTAATATCAACAGCAACAACATAAGCAGTACAATCGAAATATACTTTAAGTCTTTGGTTCGTTCATTATTTATTACTACCATTGAGTTCAATAGTAAGCGGTAATAAATTAGCAAGAACATTTGCAAAATGGTGGTAGTGACATTACTAGGTCTTAATATCGTAACCATAGTAACAGTAGTAGCAGTATCAACAGTAACAAAACTATTAGTAATAGGTGTACTAGGTAGTAGTGGTAGAAAATTCGCAAAAGCAGGAACAGTATTGGCAGCTACTCCAAAAGAAGTTAAATTACCAATAACAATGGTAATACTAGTGTAAATGGTAGTAACAATGGTTGTGATAACATTGGAGTTAGAAGTAGTAACGACTGTCATAGTAATAAGAGAGGCAGCAATTCTAGTTATTTAAGAAGAGTCTCCATAATAGATGGAGACTCTTAAGAGTCTCCATAATAGAAGACTCGTAATTATAGTAGTCAGCAAGAAATGCAGCATTAAGATTGTAGAAGATTGTATTAATAGAAGATTGTATTAATAGAAGATTGTATTAATAGAAGAGTTAACATCAATAACAACAACAAGAGTCCTTATAATAATAGAGTTAGAAGTAATAGTACGTGCAGTAAAGACAGTACATACTGCAGTAATAATAACAGCTACATTCACAATAATAGTACCCATAAAATACTAGTAGCAGACGATTAGCAAATATAGCATACACATTGGTAACAATAGCAAAGCTACCATTAGTTTTGCAACAATGGCATGAAAGTTATGGTAAGCGGTACAACCATAGTGGTAGTGGCACTCATGTCAATTGTAGTAGTAGTAGAAGTAGTAGTAAAAGTAGTACTTAAAGTTAGTTTAGCCTTGGACGTAATTATGTTATGGTGGTGGCGATAACTATGCTTTCTTACTCACACGTATAGCCCCATACCTACATGGACTTGCATATTGTACATTCAACACCCAATGTACATACGGTGTAAATGCATCCCACCGGGCAAGCTATCCTAAAGAGAAAAAGAGGTTGAACCGAAAGACCAAGACGAGAGAGAGAGAGAGAGAGAGAGAGAGAGAGAGAGAGAGAGAGAGAGAGAGAGAGAGAGAGAGAGAGAGAGGCATTAGACGTGCAAAACGTATCGTACTAACTTTCCCATCAAGCCAGAAACTGGTTTCATCTTGTCATTTACTTGTTTACTTTTTAAATGATGGTTTCTAGTAAACAGAACAGATAATGAAACGATAGGACTCATGTATGTTTTTTTTTCTTCTTACACTTCTCCCACTCAAGGTATAAATGGTGTTGATTCCCATTTGTGGATTTCCTAGTAATAGCAGAATTTTGTTGTTGATTAACATTTGTGGCATATCTTTTTATAGCAAATATTGATTCCATTTTGTGGCATATCTATTAATTGCAAATGTTGCTGATTTTCCGTTTGAAGCAAATCGATTAATACTAACTGTTGTTGATTCCAGTTCGTATCATTGTTGATTCCAATTCATGGCATTATTTATTCTCATTCATATCATATATAGAGATATAAATTGCTGTTGATTCATACTTTTAATTGTTTTTATTGTATTTGATTGTTTGAGTGTTGTTACCCAGTTCAAACTCCTTTAACATTACAAACTAATATATGCTGAATATCCCACCCAACACCACCCCCGGAAGACGATTCTGACTATAACCAAACAACATTATCATCACCCAAACAAACTATGGTAGATTCTAAATCACACCAAGTTCTTATGCAGCAAAATTTGTACATTGCCTGTAATATTTTGAATGAATATGGAATAAAACAATTATACATACAAACTATATTATTAACTAAATATTACTCTTGCTTTGTTATATACCTTTGCCTCAAGTCTTTTAAGAATACAGTGATAATGTATTTTGCTACCTAACCGCAGTTATATTTTGCGCTCATTATAAATATTCAAAATACCTGATTCTACTTTTGTCACCAAGAAAGGAAGATTGTGTTTCCTGCTAGGGAAAGAAAGACGAATACGTGATCCAACTGACCAAAGAAATATAACTTCTTATATGGCGTCATCTAACCTGTTAAGCGTTGATACGACAAGCTAATGGTAGACATGTTGTCACCAATATGACAAGCGAAGGTAAGACAGTATAATGATGGACATGCTGTCATTCAATATCACAAGGCACAGTACGACACTATAATGTTGTATATGTTGTGACTGGGAGACAATATCAATTCTGCTGTTCTCATCTGAAAATACGTAGTAGAATGATCAATGTATCGTCATAAATTTTAGAAACAAATACTAACATACAGTTAATTGGTTGTAGGCAAGTTCCATGCATGTTGCTGAAAAGTATAACTATAACAATTAAAAAGCGTTTTTCGATCTTGAATGTGAATGTAAACATGCAAGCCATCCATTGATGAAATTAACACCTGGCTGGATAATCTGGTTCTTTAAAAAGATACATGAAACTACGCAGGAGAATTAAACACGACCGTTTCGAATGAACAAAACTAAATGCAATCACGTTTAAAAACGTTACTAAACATAATAAATCAAGTATTTCGTATTACTTTCTCTTCAAGGTCGCATGCAACAAAAATATATTTATCTGATTTATTATTTTCCTGGCTAGTAGCTTCACTTTGAAGATAGCACAATAATAATAATAATAATAATAATAATAATAATAATAATAATAATAATAATAATAATAACACATGCAAAAAAACATCGCCTTATTATTATCCTTCTTCCTATCCTCCATACGCTCGTTACGCCTACAGGTTTCCTTCAAACATATAAAATGAGAAATGGTCGAATTATTCTAAGGCTTAACCGAATTATTTGTTGCCTTATTATGCATGTGTGTGTGGTGTGATTAGGATTTTTAACGTAGCTTTTAAAAAATTTTCAGTCATATTGCTATGATCTCTGCAGAGCGGCTGCTTATAGTGGTGTCTAGCACTGAGGCATCATGCCATAGTCATTTAGCATGATGTCCCTCCCAGTCACATTATCCTGACACACGTCGACCAGTCTTAACACTAACCTCTTAATGCTGAGAGTTGAGCGAGGAAACTGTTTGCATCATTTGTGTATTTATTGGGTATGGCTTGGCCGGGGATCGAACCCACGACCTCCCGATTCCGTGACGGACGCTCTAACCAATATATCACAAGAGCGGTCCTTATTCTGTGACACGGATCAACATTATCAGCTGGGATAGGAATAATCTCTCTAAATTATGTTATAGATATTTATCAATCATCAAACCGATCAGTGTTAGGATGGATCGAAATTCCATCAGAATATCAATGACCCTCAGTCTCACGGATTTGGGTATGACACGTATCAATATGTATATGTGGTCAAAAATATACTCGGGTTTCGCTGCCGCGTTCAGCGTCACTGAGGGTGGTTTATTAATTATCGGTTCTAGTTATTTAGAAACATTGAGCGTAACTCAGCTCGTGCTGCATGTGCAAACTGACAGTTTAAGAATTTAAGTACCTAGTTGCGCATATCGGTCACAGCTAGGGTATATTATAGAGCTAATTCTCTGTAAAAATTATATTACATCCAGTTTTGTCAGTAAGCTCTCCACTTTATGGAAGGAAAACCTTTCAGCTAAAGAGGTAACATAGAGTTAAGATTGTATTCCTATCACTATTCGTTTTATATAACATAATTGTTTCATATATCAGATCTTTTAGTATTTATTCTAAATTCTTCAGAGTAAATACCTAGGTTATACAGGGTCATGATATTTGAAATACTATATATAGCCTGCTTCGAGACTGTTATTTGTTGTAACCGAACAAACTGAATTTAATTATACACTGCATGCATTGAACGTTTCAGGTACATTTATAACTAATTTATGTGCGCGCATGCGCAACATATATGAATGTACAAGTACTTAACCGTGTCATATGGTTTACATAGTTTGGTTGTTTTAATGTTAGCTGCCCGTGTTTGGTGCCGTGTGTATGCTGCCTTGTGTATGCTGCCTTTGTGTATGCTGCGTTATATATATATATATATATATATATATATATATATATATATATATATATATATAATTGGGTCATGTGAAGTCGCAGATCTCTGAGTGTATTCTTTTGACGTATACGCTGCGTCTGATGACGTTGGTTTGGAAGAGTGTACTGGTGTTGTCGATGAGAGGGACCAAGGCTTCGCGACCATCCGGTCTGTGTTGAATGTAAGGGCTCTCTAGGGATCCTTCAAACAGACAGGGAGGAGTGGACAATGCGTGGCGACTCCTTGGCCATTGACTAGAGCAGCAGAGGAGGTGAACAGACCAACTTTTACAGGCGTCGATTTAGCAAACTGAGGCTTTCTCGAAAATGCTTAATATAAGCCTCCATTCATCAAAATAAAATTAAAAAAAAAAAACGACGCCATTTTTGTTGTCACCATCCCCTTTGCTGCTACGATGCTTGGAAAATTCGTGGAGTTTTCGGGTAAAAAAAAAGACGCCATTTAGTTGACGTTCACCTCCTCGGCTGCTAATGCGCTAACTAAATATTTGATCAAGTCCTTAAGATTTCACAAACAAACTAATTTGTAAAACCTCACCTCGTAAATCAATCAGATTATTAGATTGGTCAGTGAGTTTGAAATTAATTCTCGTTAACAAATTATTATGACATCGCATATAGACTAGATTAGTTGGGTCTTCAATAATTAGAAATCCTGGAGGAGCCGTTGGTGCAAATGAATATAAAATATATCCTTGCTGAGCTTGATTTGATTGTTCGAGATTTATTTGATAATTTCCTTCGATAACATCACATACTAAATTGAGCGCAATCACCGTTGAAATATTCACATTATTCGGAGCAATATGTCTACCGCCGCCTTCTGGATCATTATTAAATTTCAGAATATTTGCTGGGGGATTCTTCGATTTTTTCCAATTATCGTGGATTCTTTTGAACCCAATATCAATAGCATCGTCAAGTTGTTTCTTTAGTTTATCCGGGTTATATCCAGGGATTTTAAAATCTTTAATCTCCGTTTTATTAATATTGTATAGATCCGCAAACTTATCATGTAATATCTCTTCATTTAATACTTCTTGAATAATTATCGAGTGAAATATTTTCATATCGTCGATGATTTTATTACCCGTTTCTACGACGTTGATAAATTCATCCTTGGTGAGAGAGCCGGATTTAATAGATATTAGCAGTCGTGAAAAATCATTATTCATTACTGTGAAATTTCCGTTGATGAGAGGGAGGTAGATTGAATGAAAAACTTTTTTATTTATGAACTTATCGGGGGTATAATCTTGATAATTTTTGGCTTCATTGACGGGTTTTATTTTGTTGGTGATATAATCGGATTTCTTAGGTTCGGGTGGAAAATCCTTCGAATTTTCTCGCGAGTTATCCGGTGGTAATTCAGGCCATCCTAACACTGATCTTATAGAACTCTGATAAATATCTACAACGTATCCTTCTGTATTTATCTCGATAGCAGATGATAGTGTTGGTTCATGAACTGTTATAGCGATTTTTGATTCTTTTCCAGTGAGAGATTTTATTCTTCGTTGAAATTCAGCGTTGATCTGTTCGATTTGATATGACCCAGTTGGTATAGAAACAACCTGCCAATCTGGTGTTCCGTCTTCACGATTCTTGTTTGCAAATACCAAGGAATTATTCGGTTGTTGACCACCAAATGCTACCGATCTAATATTAGGCCAGCTATGATACACTCGTAGTTTTGCTAGTGCGATCTCGCTCACGGGAACAGGAATTGGAAAATTAACACTAAATTCGGGACGTGTTGAGGTTATTGATATCGTGCTTGTTTTCACCGGTGTTGTATTTGTTACTATTTGTTGAAGTAGTTCTTGCGACAACATTATTATTATTATTCTGCTCTAATTTCAGCATTGTTGATTTATACAATTGAGCCATAGTTGAAAATTCGCTATCTGATATTGTTGTGTCATCCAACGACGATGATATCAACGAGGATAATTGCGAGTAACCGGCAGATGCAATATGATATTTAATTAAATAATCATGTAGTTTACTCTGGCTACACGATGATAGTTTTTTTGTGATCCCAGTTAATATACCAGCAATTGTAGCCACTGCGGAAATAGCGATTGGAACTACGACCGGAGCAATCATTGTAACCGAAGATAGTATTATTCCAGCAGCAGTGATTACTCCTGACACCGAGTACACGGTGATATCAACTGTGGTTATTCTTCGTTTGTATTTTTTGATTTTTATTTGATATTCTTCACAGAGAGAACTGAGTTTAGTTTGAAACTCTTTGACTTGATCATAGCGATACTGATTCGATGATGGAGTCATTTTATTTTAAAAGCGTTAGCATTTTCAATTACAAATTACTTTGTAATTTTGAATCGTGAAAGAATTTTTAAATCAATTTAATTGTTTACTTAAATCCACTACGAATTCTACGTACCACGTTACTGAAACCCTGACTAGATTTCTATCTATGGTATTTATTATCGTGAATTGTTCAGTTGTATCCTTGTCGATGATCGTTGATACCGTATTATTGACTCCAGATGAACTCGACGATGATATATCAAACTGATTCGGTGATACTATTGTTAATCGATAAATACCCTTGACTGCTGCGGTTATGTTTAAGATGTTGTTTGTGGGAGTCCATATAAATGATCCGTGTTGAATCGTGTGTACTACGTTGTTGACGATAGATTTATTATGAGGAATTTTTACTTTTTCAACAACGTTTATCATTCTCATTGCATCATCCCTTATTGCGTTGTTGAATGTTTTAAGTTCATCGATGGATTTTTTAATATCGGGAAGTGTTATTTCAATTTTATCAAATTGGCTCCCAATAAACTTTTCCATGAGGTTTTTACGAAACGTTATAAATAGTTTCGTGTGTTTTTCATATTCAGATTGAAGAGTTGCTAGTTCTAACATAGAATCTTTTATTACGGTGAGTTTTGGTGTGGTCACTGGTGGATTTCCAAAAAATTCTAGCAGGGGTTTATCAATTTTGTCAACTATATTTCTTTGTAATGCAGTAAACTGGTCAAATACAATTATATGATCATCATACTTATCATTAAGCGATTTCAATGAATTTACTGTGTTATCATATGTTGCTAATTTATCCGTAATTGTTGAAACAAGTACACCTGGTTTGAGTTTACCCTCATCAGAAAATAACGCGATAGTATCCTCTGCTGCGTCTCGTTGTTTAACCAAAATATCATTAAGAGAGATATTACTACTTTTCAATTTACCCTGACGATCTTGAAATACAACTATTTCACCAGGATCAACATTTGCTAGGTTTAATATTTCGGATATTTCATCTTCGATTAGTTTTTTAATATCCTTGTTATCAATGGTTTCAACTCCACTATCAGGTTTCTTCAGCGATGATAAAGGTCGTCCCCAAATATCAATCATTATTATAGAAATCTTTTTATCATTTAAATCCGATGGATTTTCAATCTAAAGATTTTTAAGGAGATTTGCCGCTAGTATACTCATTTACTACTATATGAGGTGGTTTCGAAAATCTTTTGGATATAGCATCAAGTACGTTTAATACTTCATTACCACATATTGGTGGATCAAGCATTGTTTGTGTTGGTAACGTAGAATACCAAGTCTTCATTGGAAAATCTTTTATATAACGCATAAATTCTTTCGGCGGCGCTAATCCATATGAGTCAAAATAAATAATCCCACGTGGATCAATTGCGTAACAAACCCAGTGAGTTCCAGGTCCGGAGCTGTTATCTAAATTAATAATACCGGTTTCAACATCATTTGGTTGTGCCGGTAACTGATCTCTCATAAAAACCCCTCTGAAATTTTTTATTTTTAATTTTTTAGCGGTATCAATTAAATCAAAATTGGACATGGGAACCATCGGTTCCTGAACTATATCGTTCCTGGAATTCGAAGACCCTTTCCGCTGTACCATGAACTCGGCGTTCCTGGTAGTCTTAGACCCTTTCCTTTTTTTTTATACCCTTTTCCAGTTGCCTTTTTCAATGCCATTCCTGCTGCGGTACCAATAGCTCCTAATGCTGCTGCCTTCGCTACCGCTGGGGCTGCTGCGGCAATCAACCCTGGAATCAACCCTAACAACGGGAATATACCACCAGTCTTTTCCATGTTTTTAATCGCGCTCGTAGAAAGAGTAACCTGAACTCCTTTTTTTTCTTTCAGTGCTTTATTAAAATGATTAGTTTGAGTTTTCGTCAGCGATAGTTTATTCCCTCCGCCATTCATTTGATTAGGTTTCAGCGTTATTGTGGTTCCACATTGCTTAGCTGATTTGGATTGTAATTTTTTTATTTGACCAGGTGTCAACGTAACATTGATATTACTATACGACATTATACAAAATAGATTGATTCTAAATCGCGAGTCATTTTTAAAGAATTTTGGATTAAGAAAATTTTACAGATTTTCCACTGGTGCATCTACTAGTCTCATTCGTCCACCAACACCTTCGAGTATCATTGATTTATCACTAAGAATAACAGCAACTGCTCTGTAATTAACAACATCACCAGCAACAGCACCAGGAGGAGGAGCAGCAGGGTGAACATCAGGATGTACACGAGCTCGGAAGTGTATATCAACTACGGACTGTTTCATTAAGTCAAGATGTTCTAGGGAAAAGTAATAAATCGGATACAGACCTTTAAAATCCAATTGTGATATTTGTAGACCAGTATCTACATTTTGATCACGTCCCATAAATGATAGCAATCGATGATAAACTCGTGCAATATGATTGGTTTCATAGTTAAGTTGTATATCCTCTGCTGGTTCTTGTTGTCCGTTTATTTTCAGCGAGACTTCACTACACCCAAGTTGATCAAATATCATATGACTTCTTTCTTGATTGTTTAATCTCGTAATATCCTGTAGAGCAACAAATATATGCCGTGGAGCTGAAACACCCTGTCGTGCTGCCAAATGCCATGTAAATGTACCATCAATATTAGAATCCATGGTATCTGTGGACGTTGTCAACCAGCTTAATAATCTCTTCCCCCCTTGATCCATAAATGATAGCAACCGCGGTTCTACTGACAATGATGGAGTCAACACTGGCATCCATAGTGATAGTTTTGTTAAAATTACTTTACCATCGGCAACGCCAACAGCGCTCCAGATTGCATTATTATCATTACCCTTTCTCACTAGTGCTACAGTATGCTTTACTCCATAAATAACTTTTCTGACGTTTCTACAAAATCCAAATATATGATGGAGTGGAATAGCACATGAAAAATGTCTGCGATTTCCTTGTAATGTTGCTAATCGTGTTGCAAATCCTAGGTTATATTCAGGATTAGTATTTATAATCATATTCTCGATACCACCAGCAGCACCAGCAATAAAATTAACAGGATTAGCAGCACGATCCCTTGGTTGCCTTACTAGATAAGGATTACTATTAGCGTTATTAGTAATATCTTTTGTGAACATCATAGATGGACCAGCCGATCTTGTATAATCGTCAGAGTATCTTGCTAGCCCTAGTATTGTTGTTGCTACATCAACTTCACGTTCAATAGATTCGATTTCTTTTCCATCAATGAGATATCTTGCGCTTTCAAATAATGCCATGATACCATTATTGACAAAACCAACTTGGATATTATCTGCATATGGTGTATTAGCTACAACATCTGTTACGAGTTCACCTTCGACTTCAATAAAAGCTTCAGCGGGTAAAAAGTATTTACTGGTATCATGAACCTGAAGTTCAATTCTTCCTCGAAGATTAGGTTGTACTGCGTGATAAGCAAAAAATTGATAATCACGTACAGAAGTATCTTTAAGCACTGGGGCTTCCATGTCAAATGCAACATCAGGGTTCTGTTTGAACATTTTTTATTATATATCCGATGGTCTAAATCAAAAATTCTGAAAGAATTCTGAAGGAATTTTGAATTGAAAACCCAAGGAATTCATTTAGAGAAAATCGATTTTCATGAAATTATGTCGACGGATTAGCCAAAAAACAATACAAAATCAATAAAAAAAACATCGAAAATTCGATGAAACAACATATTTTTAGCCTCACAGGATAAAAAAATCTGATCAAAATCGATTTTCTCTAAATGAATTCCTGGGGGTTTCATCCTCGATTTTCATG
Source organism: Unio delphinus (assembly GCA_029339505.1). Taxonomy (NCBI): domain Eukaryota; kingdom Metazoa; phylum Mollusca; class Bivalvia; order Unionida; family Unionidae; genus Unio; species Unio delphinus. The sequence goes on along the minus strand of JAQISU010000210.1, from coordinate 10,007,819 downwards.
AAATTTTGTCGATGAATTGCATAAAAACACTAGAAAAATGAGTAAAAACACTAGAAAAATGAGTAAAAAAAGTAAAAAATCTAACAAAATTAGCAAATTATAAATATTTTATAATATAAAAATAATTATTTAGTTGGGTGTATTTTAATAATGATGATGAAAATATCTGATAATGAAGATAACGTAAGTAGAATCAAAAGTGATTCTGATACAAGTGATTCTGACACAAATATTTCTAATGCTAGTATTTCTACAATAACCATAACAACTGAGCATCCTATTCAAATAAATAGAATCACAAGTGATTCTGACACAAATATTTCTAATGCTAGCATTTCTACAATAACTATCATAATTGGAAATCCTGTTCAAATAAATATTTCTAACGTTTCCGGCGAATCTTCTTAAAACCACTTCCCGAAAGCCCACTTCCTGCTATCATATTTGCTGTTATGTTATCCTGGGCGTTAGTCATTAATGATTGTAGTTTTTTATCCACGGCGTTATTTATTATTTTACTAACCTGTGTAGGCATTACTGCAGTAGATGGTAGTGAAGTCATTCCAGAAATGCTAGCATTTCCAGGTTTTGATTGGAAATTCGAAGAATTTCGTCGTCGAACTAGCGCTGTTAGTTTATCCTTAGCGGCTGAAAATGCCTTACTAGCAAGATCACCAACAGTGTTAATACCCTTATCTCGGATAACATCAATTGCTTTCATTGCTGCCTGTTTTGCAAATGGAGCTACTTTTGGAGCCATTCTTGAAAATAATCCCATTATAGTATTACCGAGACCATCTCCATAGTATACTCGGTATTTTGGTAATCGTGAGTTTACCACGTAGACGTTAGTTGGTTTATCATGGTTGTAGTGTATGATCATTCTCTATTCAATTGCTATTTATCTAATCGCAAAATCCGTAGGATTTCCAGTGACATTAGTCACTATGATAACCGTAGAAATTCGAAGAATTTTCGGCTAACTCCTCAATGAAATCTCTATATGTTGCAATATCCATGATACCACCTTGAAATAATCTCCTACAGATATCAGCTGCTTCATTGATTATTTCCAGTGAGTTATTCCCGGCTCGTTTTCCTCCTACAAGTACTTCTAATCGGGATATATCACCGAGAATATTACCAGGACATGTTACACTAGCGTGAAAATCTATAGGATTTTTACCAACTAAACCACTACCCTTTTTTTTAGTTGTACCAGTTGCACCCTTCTTAGAATCAGCCTCTGCCATTATTTGTATTTCATCAGGGATTGGGTCTGCTGTGTATACTGGTGGTGGTACTGTGATCCCCTTTACCATAGCTAGAAATTGGTCATAATCAGATTTTATTTCTTTTGTGATTTTGTTTTTCCTCTTGTTTGCTAAAAACACCTTATTTGCCCAAACTTCTGAACCCTTTACAAAATCCTTAGCCGTGTCGTCTTTTAAATAATTAACTCTCTTCGCTTTTTTAACGTTGTCTTTGGTAAATTTAGCTAATCCAGCAAGTGTTGGGATATTTCTGATTGTATTTAACGCATCAACTGTAAATATATTTTCAGGAGAATAATCCCCCTTTGAAACAGCTCCCTCTTCTTCTTCTTCTTCTTGTTGTTGTTGTTCTTGAAATTCTTCAGGTGGAAATGCTTGCATTTCTAGTGAGGAAATATCAACATCACCTAATCGTTCAATTTCTTCCTGAAGTTCTCGTTGTTGTTCTTCTTGTCGTCTTGCAGTAGTTATTATATCACCAGGAAGTGTTTTTAATGATTTTTTTGATTGCTTAGTTCGTTTTGATATTTTCTCTAACACAGGGAGAAAGGACTCTTTTTGCGCGCTTTCTTGTTTAGAAATTGCTGTTTTCACACCCTCAGTTGCACTAACAATAGGTTTGAAGAGTTGTTCTGTATCCTCTGTGAAGTCAGTCTGAAATAATTGCCGTTGTTGAAGTTTTTCGCGGATTCTATCACGAAGGGGTAATATTTTCTTAAGAGCTTCAAGTCTTTCTCTAGCTAATCTCGTTGTTAATGATTCTCCTACCATTATTGAAAGAGTATTACTAATTGTCAAATTAAAAAATCCTTTGGATTTTCAAATCCAAATCATTTCGAAAGAAATCACTAACTAAAAAATGCAAATCATTTTAATACTTCCTTGTTATTGTACTGAGTCACACATAATTTTACTTCCTCATACCGTATCGGTTATACAAACAAAGGAGGCTCTCTACACGTGGGGCTCATCACCTTCAGAGTTTTCCATTAACATTTTTAATTGTCTCACTTTACAATTAATAAGTCTCTTTTGTTCATATTCTAATCCTAATTGCTTTCGAACACGTTCAACGATGCTACATAATGGTACGAAGACATTAACATCTTCAGTATTTACTAAGCTCTCACGTATAAACTTTTGGATATTCTTAATTAAAAAATATTTTTTAGATAGGACATATTTTCCGGTCTGTTCTGCAAATTGTATATCCTCGAAATCAGTCATAATTTGATCACAATCCAAACCTGAACATAATTTTACATTTTCATCCTTCAACTTGTTGATTTCAATAATAATCAATTTGAGATTTTCAATATTCATATATATATAAAAATATATTTGTTTAAATAAAGTATTTTAAATACAAAGTATTAAAAATGCAAAGTATTTCAAAATGAATTCTGGATACACTAAGGTGTTGATCATCTTAGTATACCCAGAAGCTTAATGCGATTATAGGTGATTATGATTATATATAATGAATGACGACGGCACATTCACCGTTTTGAACCCCCTTGGTGCTTTATACATCAAGCAGCGCGCTCAACGGTTACAACCGACAAACACATAACAATAGATTATAGGTGAACAATGAATGAATTGATTTCAATGACAATGACGACGGTACAACAATAGATTATAGGTGAACAATGACAATGGTATATACAATGAATTGATTTCAATGACAATGACGACGGTACAACAATAGATTATAGGTGACACAATGAATTGATTTCAATGACAATGGATGACGCGGGCTATTCTACATTCAAGTGTAAACAAAACCGCAAAATCGAAACTTTGGTTTTGAATGTCAATAATAACGTTCATACCACGTGTGACGGTGTGGTTTTGTTTACACTTGAATTTCGGCTAAATGCCCAATTATAATAAGAACGAATTTGTATATATATACACTCATTACGACGAGGTGATATAAAATAGGTGTAGTGATTGTAATTATTTGTTTGTTTATTAGCGATCACTGACAACGTTGAAAACACGCATAATACTTGAAACAGACATTAAAAAAAATGTTTAAATACGACGTGTTTATAAAACAGTTTTGTTAATACTTGAAAAAAGACAAAATTGATTGTGTTTTGTTCAGATTTATTTAATTATAACAGCCAATGAAAAATCGAAGATTTTCCAACGCTAGTATTTCCGTGTTTAAGATCCGTAACTCTGTCATTGGTGGAAATCCTATGGATTTCACACGCGTTATACCTAACGGAGTTATCTCCCTACGTAAGAAAACTGAATTTTGTTTTTAAAACGCTTTGAAAAAGCGGTCTTATAAATTCCCTCTGCTACTTTTTGTACCGAGGAGGTGTGAATATCGAAATACTTACCAGCTTCTGACATTGATTGAAATACCATCTCCGTGTCAGTATTAAACGATCTTACTGGTCTCTTCCCAATTGATTTACAAGTACCAGTATTTCCAAATGCAGTATTCTCACTTTGTGTAACAGCTCGTAAATTATTCAAAGAATTATGTGTCCTAATACCATCAATATGATCAATAACAAGGCCATCCTTGATTAATCCATTATACACTTCATAAACGAAACGGTGATTGAGATACATTTTCCCTCCAGCTTTAAATATCAAATAACCCATACCATTATCCCGCCCAACAGATTTCTTATTTTTACTGTGTCTAACAACACCATCACTAGAAGCTTCGTAATTTTTAATAACAGGATGTCTTTGAAATTCTTGGTTCATTATATATAATATATCTATTTGTCTAATTCGTTAATTGGCTGAATTATAACATTGGCAAATCTGCCTAAGTAATCTTGAGCAGTTTTTATGATTTTGTCATTGGCAACGTCATTGACGTCGTCAGGATTTTTGATTCTTCGCTTGTCATAATAACGTTTTAACTCTCTATAACGCTTACCCCCGCAATTAATGCATAACTGCGACTTGCCTCTTACACCTACCCCACAATGCAAGCATGGTAGAGGTCCCTCCGAACCGTTTCTCACACTCTGCATATGATACCCACAGAATTCATTTCTACATGATTTGTTACACGGAGTCTTTGATCCAATCATAAGCCATTTGCAATGATTCATTATATAAAATTTTCTTATTTAAATACTTGTTTTAATTATAATATGAAGGAGTTCAAGAGATTATCGAAAATTAAGCCTTGGAAAAATGTTAGATTTAATCTCGATAGAATCTCTGATATACCTAAAAGTCTAGTAGATGATAAACCACTATTGAGTAAAATCAGCGACTGTTTTAATGAGTTTAAGCGTGATGGAGCATCTCATACGTGGTCGACATTTCGAATTATTGATGAAGATGTCAATATACCCGTAATTGATGCTACTATGAATGATATAAGAGCAGCTGTGATACTTTCACACCTTGGCCAGAAATCCAAAGGATTTCTACGGAGGTATTTTTTTAGAATAAAATTCATTATCGAAGAGGAAGGTGAATGGATTATCAGAGATAAATTTGACCCAATCCTTAAGGATAAAAAAACTGTTATTGTGAGTAGAGATTCCAAACCAGGAATTCTAACTGGAATTGACAAACCATACTATGAGAAATCTTACCCTGTAACAGCAGTTGTGTATGGGTTATATCCAATAAATAATAATCCTAATATTACAAAACTAGCTCCGATGTTTTCATCATCAGTGGCTTTGCCACTTAATTGTGTAGCAACACGGTTAATAGAACACTTTACAAATGCATCCCGGGGAAATAAATTAACTGATCTACGAAGAAAAAAAATAACCGAATGGGAACTAACAGTGAATCAACATGGAGCAAGGATTTCCGATATAGCTAAATTAGAAGCATTATTAAAATTTCCAATATCGGTAGCGACAATAACCGGAGAAGTATTATACGAACCAAAATATCAATCGCGAGGAGCTCCAATCGAAATTATTGATCATAACAAACACGCGTGGACACCCGCGGTAAATATATTTCCACGAGAAAGAACTGTTCGATATATCCCTAAAGAATTTTCTAGGGATGGTTTCTATGAAGAGAAATTATTTGATGCTATTCACACATTAACCAAAGACGACCCTGTGTCAGTATGGTTACTCAGGAGTAATGAGGATCCGGAAATAGGATTTGATCAGTTTGTAAAACCAAATGGTGAATTATATCGAACTGAAGAATTAGATACTAGAATGAGAAAAATCGCTAATGAGTATTTAGAAGGAAACACTAGCATTTCTACAGAAAAACTACTTACGGACAGTTTTACTATTCCATCAGTGGTAGCTCACTTCGCACGAGAAAAAAACTCATGGCGCCCAACACGAAGTGATTTTCTGGAGGATGTGAAGTTGAGTTGCGTCGAATTTGGTCATGGAGGATTGTGGAATACGAAATACTCACGTGATGGTATGATTTCAATTGATATATCCGCGTGTTATCCTGGAAGTTTTCTCGGATATGGAGAATGCTCTGAATATTTTAAACGATTTGGACATCCCACACATGAAATGACTCGTGTTGCGATTAATGGTCCATTGCCTGATTTTGATTTAACCGGGTTCGCTCGTGTGATATCATTCGAATTAGCTACAGGGTTACATCCGTGTAGTTATCTTTGGCTTGGTAGACATATGTATGAAAAAGCGTGGATGCCAATTGTGCTATTGCGGTATATGATCGATTGTGGTATGCTAATATCGTTAATTGTCAGTGAAGCGATTATTTGTTATAACGCTCAGAAAGATGTTTGGTTACCAAAACCCGATCTCGAAAAAATAATTAACGAACAACGAAAACAATTTCTAGATGGAAATTCGAAGAATTTCAGCGAGGAACAAATCATAGATTGGTCTAAGAAATTATTCGAAGGTAGGAATAGAGAGGCTAAAGATCTCGGACGAAGAATAATCGGTAAATTCACTCAAGGTGGAAGATTTGACAATGCAAAATATTCTTCGAGATTAATCATAGACGATGAAGAATACAATTTCATAATATCTGATTTAATAAAAAAAGGGAAATTTGTAACCCGTAAGAACGCTTTTCTATCAGGGGAATTAGATGAGGAAGCTTACAAATCTGCGAGCGGAACTAATAATGTTTGGGTAGATGATGTCCTTCGAAATGGTAAGAAACTAGGTACGGTTGTTACCTACTGTGATGGAAAAAGTTGTCAATACACACAATTGAGAAGTTCTATGCTAGCCTATTCTTGTATTAATCTATTCTCGATGATAAATAGATTTCCTAATACCGCGGTTAGAGTAGCTACTGATTCGATGTATATCCATGAAAAATACAAATCAGATGTAGCTAAATTCACAGATCCTAAGGAAGCGTGGGGAAATTGGAGGTTTAAAAAAGAAACACTACATGAGTATTGTAAATCCGCAGACGTTGCTATGGATGATAAATACTTGAAAAGTAACCATAATATCTCAGAGATTCAATCAGAATTTTCTACTGCACCGCCCGTATCAGATCCGATTTGTAGATACAAGACAATTTATTTAAACGGCTGTGGTGGATCAGGAAAGACAACTCGTGCAATCGAATTATTTCGTAATAGAAACACAAGTGTTTCTAACATGATTGTGTTAACACCAACTCACAGACTCGCCAGAGAGATGATAGCGCGGGGGGTAAAAGCCTGTACTTATCACAGCTTCTTTCGATGGAAAGGCGATACATGGACTCCTGATCGAATGGGAGATAAATTCATTCCTGATGTAATAATCTGGGATGAAATATGCACGGTATCGTTAACAGTATTACAGATATTTCTTGAATGGTTGTTATTGAAAAATAAAAAAGTCGTCATGTGCGGGGATCACGGCCAACCGCAGCCATTTGTTGGTGGATCTCCACATGAATGGCTAAAAGGATTTGTAGATTATTATGAAGAGATTAATACCGACCATAGATCACTTGATGAACAATTACGCGAGTTCAAAGCGCTAATTAGATTACAACCGGATAAAATCCAATGTGAAATAGCGCGTGAAATAATCTCTGAAACTCCCATGAATGATTTTTGGGAAATGTGGAAGCCAAATGATTTAATAATCGCGAGTAGAAAAATAGTCAGAGAAGCACTTCAGATGAAGTTGTTTGCGCTACATAAAGAAAAATTTGCAACGCTTCCAGTACCACTCTGTTATAGACCTAAGGATACACGAAAGCAGAATATCGACGTTGACATTCCTGGACAACAACAAAAGCAGAATTTAGTATTAAATGATATTGTGCTGGTTGATATCAGCGTCGTTAAAGATGCATTAGGTGCTGATAAATCCCCATGGACGTTAGGTTATGCAGCAACAATACACTCTTCACAGGGATTGACTATATCCGATACAACTCTTTGGATAGTAGATAATCATATTGAGTGGTCAAATTTAGTTTATCTCGCAGTATCCAGAGTACGGCGAATAAACCAACTTCGAAGAATTGTGGTTAATGATAATGACAATACAATAAGTAATATACACACCGATGATAATATAATCAGAAAAAACTCTCTGGTTATAAACAACAGGATAAAAAAAATAAAAGAGAATTTGACATTGATGCTGAATTAATTAAGACACTAAAGCAACAACAGAACAATCACTGCGCGAGTTGTAATTGTATAATGAGTTGGAATTGGTCGCATAAAGATCCTCGCCAATTTACCGTAGATAGAAATGATAACAATCTCGGTCATGTCAGAAACAATGTGAGGTTGACTTGTCTTGAGTGCAACAGACGCAGAGGTGCCAGCACCTTAGGTGCTAGTTAAGACCACGCGGTGGTAATTGAGTATCCTCGGGAATCACTTGTAATTGTTCGCGTGTAAATCCTCGCTGAGGAGCAGTTGAATCCAGTTTATAGACTGGAGGTCTACCAGTTGATCGTGTTATGCCGGATATTTTATGCGTAGTGACGCTCCAAATAGGATCAGTAGCTCTTTTTTTACCACCCTCAAGCTCTCCTGGTTCGTATAAGTACCTTACAATGACATTACTACCAAGAATTGGTTCTTTGAAATCTTTTTGTGAAATTCCTTGGATTTCCATTTTGATAGACGCCTTCTTAATAGCGTTGACAGGTTTCATATTAATTGTTCTAGTAATCTCATTATTGATTGCGGTAATCACAGCTGGTAATCTCTTGACCCATTCACGGGATCGTTTATCCTGTATGAATTCTTTTGCGTATTGATATCCGAATAACCGCTCAGCAAGGGTTTTATTAAACCGTTCAACAATTGCCTGATCGCGATGTAGCGCAGTGTGTCCTCGTCTGATGGCGACATTATGATGTTTCATCGTAGATGTAACAACACCTTGAAATTCCTTGCCAGGATCAACTTGTAACAGATTTGGCCAGCGCAGAGGACCTCGTCGATAAATTTTTTCAAATGCAGAAGCTACTTCAGTAGATGATTTTGTTTTTAACGGTTCTGCTTCTTTGTATCGACTTGCAATATCAACTAACGTTAACGCGTATTTGTAACCGTTGTCATGCGGCAGAAATAGTATATCAGCTTGATGAACTTCATTAGGTGTTGTAACATCAAAATGCGAATAGTTAATTTGTTTAGGCGCTGGTAGATAAATTTGCCATATTGCCTGTTTAGATAACCAGTTTGCCGCTGTAGTTTTTTTCACCTTTGATGCACTAGCTAGTTTATTGATTGCTGCGTAACCTCTCCAGTATCCTCTCGGAGAATAATAAATAGATTCCATATTAAAATGCTAGCATTTTCAATTACCAGCACCTAACATCAATTTACCCTTCATAGCAGATTTTACCAACCAAGAAGCCAATTTTTCTTTGAAGGATTTATCAGGAATAGCATTTAACGCATGAATTAATTTTACATCTGCGAGATGTCTGTGTTGAAGATTGCTGCTTTTATAAGCGACATCATGAGCATGACACGCCTTATCAATAGCGTTTATTGGATACTCGCCGGGTCGGGGCTGATTTTGATCATCAAGTCTGATATCTAATCGTGTTCCCGGTCCACAGTAGCTATATCCTGGAAGGTGCTTTTCTCCTGGATACTTTGCCCACGGTGTTCCTGGAAGTTTTGTCAATTTGGCTGCAATATCACCTCCTCGTTTTTTTTTAAAGGTTTCGTGGAAGTAAATCTAAATTTTTTCGTACTACATTGTACGCATTTACCAGAAAGCGCTGATCGATTATTTTTCGTTGTAATCGTCGTCAAGTCATTTGTGCCAGTACGCGTCCTACACTTCACACAATATAGATCCATAATTTATATATAACAGTTATGAATGTAATTGATTATTCAGCTACGAGACGACGGGAACCTATTAGACACCATGCAATGTTACGAAATTCTATTCGCGCGATTATCATCGGACCATCTGGAAGTGGTAAAACACAATTGCTACTTAATTTAATAACGAGATGGATGAAGTGGGATAAATTGTACATGATTGCTCCGAGTGTAGACGATCAACGATGTTATGAAGTATTAAAGGATTTTAATGATGCCGCGCAAGAAATTAACGGTGATGGTGTTATTGAGTTTATAACCGATATCGAAGAGGCACCTAGTATTGATGATATTGATGGAAGTATTAACAATTTAGTCGTATATGATGATATCATGTTAGATAATCAAAAGAATCCTGCTAGAATATTTTCCCGGGGGCGTCACAAAAACACCGATGTGATATATATCACTCAACGTTACACTCAAATACCAAAAGTGATCAGAGATAACTGCAATATGCTGTGTGTATTTAACGGAGTTGATACTCATACTCTTAGAAATATTTGGCAAACTTGGTGCGGTGGTGATATGGATCATAATCGATTTAGAAATTTCTTTAGCCACGCTCAGACAATCCCACACGGATTTGTGACGATAAATTTATCAGACCCTCGGACAAGATATCGTGTCGGACTTGATCAAATATTTAGTTAGCGCATTAGCAGCCGAGGAGGTGAACGTCAACTAAATGGCGTCTTTTTTTTTACCCGAAAACTCCACGAATTTTCCAAGCATCGTAGCAGCAAAGGGGATGGTGACAACAAAAATGGCGTCGTTTTTTTTTTTTAATTTTATTTTGATGAATGGAGGCTTATATTAAGCATTTTCGAGAAAGCCTCAGTTTGCTAAATCGACGCCTGTAAAAGTTGGTCTGTTCACCTCCTCTGCTGCTACTAGAGCGAGTGGAACCGGATATATATCTTGGACGTCAAATGGGTGCCAAGATAGTTATAAAATACGTGTTCCAAATTATTGCTATTGCCATCTGAGCAAATGTCACATTTATATATCAGTCTCGTTATTTGGATGATAAATTCATAAATTTATAACGTAAAAAACACAATAGTTACTTTCCATACAAATGTACGCGAACGCATACAAACACTTACTCTACTTTCCACGCACTGGATGAATAATGGAACAAAACAGAAAATATACTGTAAACACAATGTACCTACTTGCACTCATACAAAAGTAGACACACATAATCATATCAGTAACGAAATTAGTGATTAAAGCCACACTACCCCACATATTTACAACTTATTTAGGGTTAGCCCTGAGAAGGGTTGCGTTTTGAACTCTAAATAAACTTGCTTAATGGTGACATCTCCCAGGGCTGGCACCACAGACAGAACGGTAGCTGCAGTTTTGTACGAAACGAATGCAGCTGTTGTGAGTGCTGAGTCAGCTTGACTGACCTCATTATCTAAAGCTTCGGTGTGTGTGACCCTGAAGATACAATATTTGTGGATGCTGCTGTAGTCACCATACTTGTGGGGGATGCTGTTGTATTTTCCTCCTCCTCCCTGTTTTCCCATCTGGCGGTACACGGCTCTCAGTAGTGGTTGTGGCAGTTTCTTTTTGCTGTGGAGGTGTCCTCACCTCAGGCTTGACCAAACACGTGGAGAGAGAGGTCGCAGCGGGATTTGAGGAAGACTCCATCTAGTCTTTTCCGTTTCTTATTTACCTCCTCCGCTATCCAAGCGCGTTCGTCTAATATACAACAGACATACTTTTGGTGCATTTTGGAACTTTTGCTGCTCATAATCCTTGTGGTTGACAAGTCAACAATGAGTAGCCAGACTGACGAACTCTTCCCATTATATGTGTTAGGCATGGACATGAATTAAACATATCCTGACACTAAAACATACTTTGTCGATATCGTGACAGAAAACCTAAAAGTAACAATCACTCACCATTTTATCAAAATACACACTAACTTTAAAAAATCCCACATACAGACAATTTGATATGCTAGGGAAACAAAATGCTTAGACATGCTTTATTTAACGTACATAGAAACACAAATACACATAGTTTGGGCAATTTAACTATTATGTCTTTAATGGAGTTTTTGGGCAGTCCTGAAAAGTTTTTTTTTGGTATTGACAGGGATGTATGGCAATCTTGTATGGTTTAATATTGAGTCACCGTCTGGTGGCAAGCTTTCAAAAAGCAAGGGCTATGTTTCTTCGGATATGGAAGAACTCTTTCCTGCCTACATAGCAGTTAAGTAAAAGCTCGTGCTGTTGTTTAAAATTGTATATAACTGCTGACCTTCTTCAAGATCGGTGACAGTTTTGTAAGCAACAATGGGTACAAATTAGGATTAAAATCTTAGGCTGAACCAAGGACATCTGAATTTCTTAACACAACCAGCTCTACTGTAACAAATTAAAAACATGTTTTTGAAAATTAATGTTTGACCGTCATTATGACTTATCTTTTTTATATAATATAAATCTTTTTAATGTAGTATAAAACAATCATGTTGACTGGTAAATTGGTCATTTGTGCGGTAAGATCTGAGCAGAATCATTTATGCTGCAAATATGATTTTAGTGAAATTAATTTAATCAAAATATCTTAAACTAGAAAAACAAAGGTGCCGAAAATAAACATTTTGGTCAGAGTGATTTGGAGATGTAGTGAATAAAATCATGGAAATCTATAATTATATTACTGCGATTAAACAAGAGAATGTTGGCATAAATTAGGTCATTTATTACTTTAAATAGTACCTGCCATTACATGTACATCAAAATCTCTAGCTTGGAGATTATTTCAAACAGCACATTAGATTTTTCAGAACTTTTTCATTAGGACCTGTTCTAGCCATTCTAAGAATATTTGGTATTCACCTCACGTCATTTTGATATTTTAACTTTGTCATCTATAACAACAAATTATTTAATGAAAGTTACAAAGATTTCTGCTTGTGACTCTGTTCTGACAACGTTTGTCAGAAGATGGATTGCTCTGTAAATACATATTTTCAGACGGTTCGCTATGTCAGTATAGTTTTCTCTCATAACATATGACAATTTCACCTGCCTGTCGAATCAGTACAAATAATACAAATAATTCATTGCTGAAAAGGAAAAGATCTTTATTTAAACCCACAAACCTTGAAGAGATAAGAAACTAATCAGAATAACTAATCCTATATCTCTCTTCGTAAATCATAATAATAATAATAATAATAATGAGGACTTTGTATAGCGCCTAACATGCTGAAAACATATAAGATACAAAACATGATTAGGTTGCTAGGTTTGTCCTTGCAGTTGAAACAGGTGAGTCTTAAGAGCACTCTTAAAAGGGACCACTGTGTCTTTGTGTCTAATTTCAATGGGCAATTCGTTCCACGTCGGCGGGCCCTGGTGTGCAAACGAACGTTGTTCATATGACTTTGTTATCACCTTGGGAACAATGAGTATATGATTATCAGAAGAAGAGCGTAAGGATCTAACTGGTGTATACACATGGGTGAGGCTGGATAGGTATGTTGGACTGGAGTCTGTCATTGAAACATAGCACAGAGAACAAATTTTGTGTTTGATTCTGTATCGAATTTTTAGCCAATGTAGGGTACAGAGCAGTGGTAAGGTGTGCTCTGATCGATGTACTCTAAAGATGATCCGTGCAGCTGTGTTTTGAACTTTTCAAAGTTTATGGAGTAAATATTGTGACGAACCAGATAGAATTGAGCTACAATAATCCAGTCTTGAAAGTACTAATGAACACACAAGTGTTTTAGTGGCATCAACTGAAAGATATTTACGAATGGAACTGATGCGTCTCAATTCAAGATATGCAGCCTTGCATATGTTCATGTCATGTTTGTGCAATGTTAGAGTAACGCCTAGGTTCCGTACTGACTGTGAGAATTTAATGTTGGTGTTGCTAATATTTATTTTCTGAGGTAAAGGATGTGAATAAGAAAGTCTTTGTGTTGTGATCAGAATAGCCTCAGTTTTATCATCATTCATTTGCAGCTTGTTACATGTCATCCATGATTTCACATCAGAAATGCACTTCTCTACTCCATGGATGGTAGCATCAACTTCAGTTGGGTGGCTAGACTTGTATATTTGGGTGTCATCAGCATAGAATTGGTGCGACACTGGGTGATGATCTATAAGACTTGAGAGCGGCTGGGTATACAGAATGAAGAGAACAGATCCAAGTACAGACGGTGAAGTAATATATCATGATCTATTGTGTCAAATGCTGCAAATAAATCCAGGAGGACTTTAATCTTTCCACTATCCAAAGCAGAGAGAATGTCACTAAATACTTTCAGAAGAGTAGTTTCCGTACTGTGGCGAGGGCGATATGAAGACTGTACATTACTAAAAAGACTGTTTGAATTCAAACGAGATACAAGCTGAGTTAAAACAACCTTTTCTAAGATTTTTGATATGAATGGGAGATTAGAAACTCGCCGGTAGTTCTTTAAATCGTTATGATTCAGTATTAGTTTCTTCAGCAGTGGCTTTACAATGGCAGTTTTGAAAAATGATTGGAATTCCCCTGATGAGAGAGAGATATTAATAACATCAGTTAGTGAAGACAATATTGGGTCTAAGCACTCAAGCAGCAGTGATGTCGGAATTGGATCAAGTTCACAAGACTTTGGTGCACTTTTCATCACGACTGTCCGTACTAAATCAAAAGAAACAGGTTCAAATGCTCCTAACGGTTGTCGCTGAAATTCTGCATCATAACTGTATGGTGACGAATCAGTTGAAATTGTGCTGTCAAGGGAATCTCTAATGGTTTGTACTTTGTCATCGAAGAAATTTGCAAATTGGTCTGGTAGGTCTAGTGGAGAGAAGGTTGTTGGAAGTGGTGTACATTTATTCCTTGACATTGGTTTGGTAGTTATTTCGAAGAGCTCTTTGCAGCTGGAACTCTGATCTTAGTACTGTACTGGGATGATTTGCCTAAATGGACTATGTTTGTGACGTTCTTCTTAGCGGCTTCGTAGATTTGTTTATGAATAGTGAGTCTGATGGAAAGCCAAAGCCTCTCTGCTTTTCGGCGATGTCTTGTAGCAGTGCGAAGCTGGTCCCTAACACTACTATACCATGGAGAACACTCTAGTAGTGTCTAGAGTAACGCCTAGATTCCATACTGACTGTGAGAATTTAATGTTGGTGTTGCTAATATTTATTGACTGAGGTAAAAGATGTGAATGAGAAAGTCTTTGTGTTGTGATCAGAATGGCCTCAGTTTTATCATCATTCATTTGCAGCTTGTTACATGTCATCCATGATTTCACATCAGAAATGCACTTCTCTACTCCATGGATGGTAGCATCAACTTCAGTTGGGTGGCTAGACTTGTATATTTGGGTGTCATCAGCATAGAATTGGTGCGACGCTGGGTGATGATCTATGTCACTTGCGAGCGGCTGAGTGTACAGAATGAAGAGAACAGGTCCAAGAACAGATCCCTATGGAACACCACAACATATGTCAACTGGGCTGGAGTGTATTCCATTTGAAGATATAATTTTTGTCCTGTTAACTAAGTAGGACTTGAACCACTGTAAGGCTATATTCTGAATCCCAAATACATGCTGGAGACGGTGAAGTAATATATCATGATCTATTGTGTCAAATGCTGCAGATAAATCCAGGAGAGTGAGGACTGTAATCTTTATACTATCCAAAGCAGAGAGAATGTCACTAAATACTTTCAGAAGAGTAGTTTCCGTACTGTGGCGAGGGCGATATGCAGACTGTATATTGCTAAAAGGACTGTTTGAATTCAAATAAGATACAAGTTGGGTTAGAACAACGTTTCCTAAGATTTTTTATATGAATGGGAGATTAGAAACTGGGCGGTAGTCCTTTAAAATGTTATGATCCAGTATTGGTTTCTTCAGCAGTGGCTTTACGATGGCAGTTTGAAAAATGATGGAAATTCCTCTAATGAGAGAGAGATATTAATAACATCAGTTAGTGAAGGCAATAATGGGTCTAAGCACTCAAGCAGCAGTGATGTCGGAATTGAATCAAGCTCACAAGACTTTGGTGCACGTTTCATCAAGATTGTCCGTACTAAATCAATATTAAAACAGGTTCAAATGCTCCTAACGGTTGTTGCTGAAATTTTGCATCATAACTGTATGGTGACGAATCAGTTGAAATTGTGCTGCCAAGCGAATCTCTAATGGTTTGTATTTTGTGATCGAAGAAATTTGCAAATTGGTCTGGTAGGTCTAGTGGAGAGAAGGTTGTTGGAAGTGGTGTACATTTATTCCTTAACATTAGTTTGTTAGTTATCTCGAAGAGTTCTTTGCAGTTGGAACTATCCGTGATCTTAGTACTGTAGTGGGATGATTTTGGCTAAATGGACTATGTTTGTGACGTTCTTCTTAGCGACTTCGTAGATTTGTTTATGAATAGTGAGTCTGGTGGAAAGCCAAAGCCTCTCTGCTTTTCGGCGATGTCTTTTAGCAGTGCGAAGCTGGTCACTAACACTGCCATACCATGGAGAACACTGTTTTTTTTATTGATACTCCGCATTTGGTGGCTGGGGCATGTTTTTCAAGCAAAGAACGCAGGCAGTTATCAAGTTGTTCCGCTGTTGGATGTAAGAAAGTTGTTAAGTTTTCTTGGATGTCATGCATGAATTTGGTTCTATTTATCATACGGAGGTTTCTCTTAGTAGCAAATAGAGGTGGAGGGTTAGGGACTGATACGTTGAGATGGCATACAATGCAGAGATGATCCGATGCAAGTTCGTGGGATACAAGGGTGGAATGCAGAATATTATCATCAGGTCTATAAAGAAACTTGTCTAAAATGTTACCAAGTTTATGGGTAGGTTGGTTAACTGACTGTTTACGATTGAAAACATGAATGGAATCTAGGAGTTTTGACATGTATGGTTAACCAGGACTGTCAAAGTGAAAGTTGAAATCTCCAGGAATAATTAGGTTGCCACCTATCAAATTTCCATACTCTAGAAGATTTGGAAACTGCTCCAAAAAAAAGAGATTCAGTCAGCTTGTTTTTTTTTTTTCCATAACGTAAGTTCAATTCAGTCTAAATGAAGTAATTCTGAATTCATAAATTGGTGTGTCCATGTTTAACCCCCAAGATGTTCTTATCACAGAACTGCATATAGAGACATTATATATGAGTATACTATTAAGAGTCGTCATGATCGTAGGCTGACTGGTTTGTTTGTCCTAGTGGTTCTGTTTGGAGAGAGAGAGAGAGAGACAGAGAATCAACGTTTATTAAAAAAGACATGATTTATTTCAAGTACATGTCCAAAAAACCAGTTCTGCGGTGATGTTAATGTAGCATACTTTCATTTGTTTAATAATTTCATAAGAATCAGTTTTTATCTCTCCATTTTTACTTTCCATGTATGGACCCTGCTATACTTCCTGCTCAGGTGCACTGGCTTTTGTCTGTGCTCAAAATAAAACTCGTCATGCAGGTCTCACACAAAAACCATTAAGGACAGGTACTGCATTTTCTTAATCCACATTCTGTAAAAATAATAATAATAATAATAATAATAATAATAATAATAATAATAATAACAGTAATAATGATAATAATAATGATAAGCACAACAACAACAACAATAATAATAATAATAATAATAATAATAATAATAACACAAAAATAATAATAATAATAATAGTAATTACACAAAAATAATAATATAATAATAATAATAATATAATAGTAATAATTACAAAAAAAATAAAAATAATAATAATATAATAATAATAATAATAATAATAATAATAATGTTATTAATACTACTACTTCAACTAATATGATAGAAGACATCGAAGAAAAAGTAGATGAAGAAGAGAAAACAAACATATTCATGCCATGAAAAAAGCAACGACAAATTGTATACAAGATTTGAAAAAAGCATTTTAATAAAGCTGCGAGAACAAATTAATAATAATAATACTAATAATGATAATAATTACTTGAAAAAGAGATTTTCAAATATGATAAAGGTTAGAATGATTCAGTCAGACATACTGTCTACACACTTGAACACATGTAAGTCAGTCCTCAATAACAGAAATCTCCCTCTTGACGAATGAGACGACACATCATTCCATTTATTGAATCATTATCAATATATAAATAACAATGCCATAGCCGACATAGCACTAACTGGGTTAAAAGTTAAATGCATGGTATATTTTGTTATTTTCTAACTTAACTAAGTACAGTTGATTACGGTCCTTTTAACTTTATTTTCGTCATATTATGTAATTGAGGTGATTATTGTCTCTGAAAATACAAATGTGCCTCGACAAAAACCTTGGATAAAGATATTCATTAGAATCTGACGTGAAGTCACACACCCAAAATACAAGTTAAAATGATCAAAGTATCGAGATAAAATTTTAAAAAAAGAAAACTTACGGACAGGTAATTGGCGGTAGGCTGGTTTCATGCATGTTGCTGATAATCATAACAAAAGCAACGAAAACAAAATAAATTTCATATTGAATGTCGAATATAAAAATCGCTTGCCGTCAGTTGATCAAATGAACACACGATTAGTTCGACTGTTTATTTATATACACACCTGTAACTGCGAAGTTTAATTTAAAACAACAGTTTAAAATGAAACTAAAATGTACTTAATTTAAATGCAGAAATAAGCGTAATGAGTCATATAATTCTTACTAGGTTTCCGAACGTAACCAAAATTAGTGCATTTATCGGATAATGTTTCTGGCGAGTAGCTACCATTTGACGAATGCATCATATAGGCAGTGGAAAGCAACGCTCAGGTCTAAACAAAATACACAGCATTCCATTATAATAAATATATTTCAGGACTATGCAACATAACTTATTTTGATCATTATATTATGTGCCGGTTAATGCGTATTACAGGCATGATGAATTTAATAATTTAGCTTATTGAATAATTTAGCTAATTTACTAATTTAGCCTAATTTATTAATTTAGCTTATTGAATTATTTAGCTAATTTAATAATTTAGCTAATTGAATAATTTAGCTAATTTAATATTTTAGCTAATTTGATAATTTAGCTAATTTAATAATTTAGCTTATTGAATAATTTAGCTAATTGAATTATTTAGCTAATTTAATAATTTAGCTAATTGAATAATTTAGCTAATTTAATATTTTAGCTAATTTAATAATTTAGCTAATTTAATAATTTAGCTAATTTAATAATTTAGCTAATTGAATAATTTAGCTAATTTAATAATTTAGCTAATTGAATAATTTAGCTAATTGAATAATTTAGCTAATTTAATAATTTAGCTCACATAATAGATTGAATGCAAATGTGAAACAAAACGATTAACTAACGTAGTGTACAAATACCATCCGGTCAATATTAAAGTCACAATCAATCAGTTCCATGTTCTGTTTCGAATATTCGATTGGCTTAGTTACAAGACGTAATGAATTGATGTCATGGAGTGACAGAAGGATATTTTACCAAAACGACAAGTGATAGTTCACCAGTGTTCTTTATGGCCCGTACATTAATGCTCATTTCGGACCTTACACTAATCTAATGCTTACATCTGACCATTCTCGAGTGTTCATTTCAGACAGCTTTGTGAGACACACTTGTTTCGATAGCTTCCAAGCCGTAACAGGATGCTGCTATGATTGCAAACGTTTATTGTAATATAGTTTCAAAGATCACTCTTTAAAGCAATTAGGTGTGGTTATTTTAATATCGAATAAAATTGAATGACTTCCTTAAATAACGAAAATTTAAGACATTACACATACTTCTGTCTATACACCATTACGGACGCACTTTTCAATAATATCGATGGTATAATCTTCGGCAATTCTTCATTAAAGAAAACACCGCCTTGTGCCATGATTAAATGTTTTAGTAAATAGCATCAGATGAAATTGTTTTATTCTTGTAAAACAAATAAGCATAATTTCGAAAAAGTGTTTGTGGGAGTTGTTGCACCTATCGCATTCAAAAACCCATTTATTTGATATTCCAAGTCAGTCAATTTAGTCTCAGTAACATTAATAATAACATACATAAACCAAGAGAATATAAGAGTAAACGGTTTTTGAAGCCTTGAGTTATTTTGGAAGCTAACGCGCACAAGCAGCAATTATAATATAAATGGATAAGCATCAAAACACATGTCCTTATTATGTTTCGATAGTTTTTCCCAAATCGCTTATAAGAGAGATGCGATTTTGTGTAAATTAGTTCGTTTACCAGAAATAAAGCCACATTTTTCTTGCAAAAGATCCCATATCTCACGCTCACCCTCCTCAGCTATATATATCCACAGCGTTAAGAGCGACACCCTCTATTTGTGACCATACAGAATCACATTCTTTCTAACCATGCGTGAAAGTCAGAACATACATTGATTAGCCTTAGTTTCGTCTGCGGATATCAACACAAGAAAGGCATCTAATGCTCATGTGTAAATGGAGATGAGCGCCTTAAAAGCGGAACAACACTTTAGAATATTCCGGATGATGATCACATTGTTTGATTGGAACCCTCATCATTTATTTTTGAGTCCAGCATTGAAGACTATTGTGCCACAGTGAGTCAGTCCCAACATGCAATAGAGCAGCTGTTTTGAAGTTAGTTGAATTCATTTAAAATTAAAAGATCTCCGAAGATGAAGTTAGGCAGTGATAATGTGATAAACAAATTGATAAATTGATAAATAAAGTGATAAATAAAAAACAAATGATAATACAAAAGTGATAATACAAATAAAAAAGGTGATAAATACAGAAATAAATTGATAATTAAAATAAATAATGTGATAAATACATAAAAATTGATTAATTAAAATCAACAAAGTGATAAATAAATAAATTGATAATTAATGTAAATATAGTGATAAAAATAATAAAGGTGATATATGAAGAAAAATAAGAATTATAAGCATGAATTACAAGCAGTACAAAACATTATCGAGATACATTTATCACTTAGTACGAAATATATAGAAACACCTATCAGTTAGAGCAAAGATGACAGATTATTGTTGTTGTTATAGAGTTTAATGCCATTTTTCAGCACAATAAAGGTTATACATGGCGGTCAGTATTAATGGTGGAGGAAGAACCCGGGAAACCCCCGGAAAGAAACAACCAACCCATGAAAAGATACGGCAAGCTTTCTTACATACCCACATTGGCTGAGTCCGAGACTCCAGCCCACACAGACAGAAGTGAGATGGCAGTGATCTGTCACGGACAGCGCTTTAGACCACTCGAAGCTACAAAGATGACAGTCATATACATAGTCCAAAATAAGTACATAAAATAATATACTCGCGTAGCACAAAAATGACCGATAGAAAGTACAGAACAGAAACTACTTGCTTAGTACAAAATAGCATAAGGTACATATTAATATTTACTCAGTGCAGAAATAACTGATAGAAAGTACAGAATATAACTTATTCAATGAGTACAGAAATGACCAAATTAGAAATTACTCAATAGAATTTACACTTTGTACAACAAATGTCATATAGAAGTTACAAAATATATGTTACACAATAGTACCTAAATTCACTTTAACGGTTGCAGTCATACACTTGTTTACCACCCCTAATTCACAACATATGCAATTCTGTGTGACAGATGAATTCCAGATTCCAAAGGCATCATCAAGTTCTAAATTTAATTCTTTACTGCACTTTAGGTCTATGTTGGGTAGTTTGATTAGGATTGATAACGTAGCTTTAACAATTTTTCAGTCATATCGCTACGATGCCTGCAGTGAGGCAGTTTATAGTGATGTCAAGCACTGGACATCATGCCGCAGACATGTAGCATGATGTCCCACCCAGTAACATTATCTTGACACCAGGCCGACCAGTCCTAACACTAACCTCTTAATGCAAAGCGTGAAGCGAGGTAGCTGTTAGCAGCATTTTTGTAAATGTTTCGTATGACTCAGCCGGGGATCAAACCCATGACCTCCCGCTCCCATGGCGGACGCTCTAGCCACTAGGCCGCCAGAACGGTTAAGATGTATTGTAGAGATGAGTTTCTGTTCATTTAATTATGTGTAAATATTACATGTATAATACTTCACGTAAATATATTGTTGTAACCATTTTATTTATGTATTAAATTCATGTACTAGAGTTTCGTTTTTTGCATACAACGATACCCAAAGGTGAATGTTTTATATCGTGTTGTATTTCAAAATAGTGCGTTCGGTTCATTCAATGCTGCACGTCCTACGTGCTTTGGACGAGATGAACTGATTGGCTTCAATGCACAGAAAATATTTTTTTTTTTTTAAAGACTCATCCGGTTTAAATCTGATAAAATGTTCATGCTCAATGCATTCAACTTTTAGGTTCAATGCCTACACAAATACCACATGTAAAGCTCTTTATATTAAGAAACGTCTTGTCAGTCGGCGGTAAATTTTAAATTGAATTTAAAATAATTTATCGTATAAAATAAATAATAATAATAATGAAGACTTTGTCAAGCGCCTAATCTTTAGAAGCTCTAAGCGCTTTACAACATCTATAATGATATGACTACACTACAGACAAACAAAAAACAAAAACCATGAAATTGGAAAACATTAAAAACATGCTGAAAACCTATAAGATCCAGAAACAGTATTAGGTATTTCAGTTTGTTTCTGCAGAAGTTATATACGATAACATTATTGTACTTTCACATCAAGTTTCGCATACTTTGTTGGTTTGGTTTACAAAGAATAAAATGCACAAGTTTATATTCTTGTTTACGACAAGGTTACATTTTTATGAAATTATTAGTAAAGTAGGATTTATTATTTAAGCAAGGTTAGGTTTATTTCTGAACATGTTTTGTAATTTAGGTGCAGGTAATATTATTTATATAACCTACAAGAAGCTTGATTCTAGATCCTTGCCTCTTCCGACGTGTACCTATTGCAAGAAGAAAAAAAAAATTATTTCTGATTGATACAAATTGAAAAATAGGCATCAGAATCAAGACAGACCTGGTCCAAATGCTCTTATTTCTAAGAGGTCGAGGTCACGGTCATGTATTGAAAGCAATACATTTGTTGGGTCTAATAAATCCCATCTGATTTTATTATGGAAAATTATGAACCATTCATATCGAAGGGTTCTATATCACTCTTGGGTGATTCAGCCAATCCCACCCTTATTAAAATTTTAGGGACACATGAGCTTCTCAGTCTTTTATTGTCAGGTACTTTTCCTTTTTCTGAGAAGTCTTTTTCTAATGAAAGTGTTCTTATTCAGGGAGTAAAGTGCGGCTTTGTTAATGTTCCTTTCCATTGTGTAAATTTTTCATCAGACTTAGTGTCAGGACCTGTGACAATCGGAACAGTCTCGGTTTTACCCGTAGAGGTCATTTATTTATTGCTTGGCAACGACTTAGCTGGAGACAAGGTTTTGGTTAATCCACTTGTAACTGACGAGCCTAATTTGGATCAGTAAGTTGATCCAACGGAAAAAGAATTTCCTGATATATTTCAAGCTTGTGTAGTTACCAGAGCTATGGCAAAGAAAGCTATTGAGAATGATGTTGATGTGGGCAGTATTCCTTTAGCTTACACGTATATATGTCAGGCTTTTGAAGAGGTCACTTTTACTCCTTGTTTGGATCAATCAGAAGGTATTGATCATAGTGATCCTCTTTTAACAACTCATTCTCTTTATTCTAATCAGGGTGATAAACGACAGTCACTTGTCGTTGAACAGGAAAAAGATCATGAGATCTCCTGTTTGTTTCAAAGGGCCATAAGCGATACTGAAGCCACTGAAGTTTCTGTATGTTATTTCATTCAAAATTGAATTATACCTCCTGAGGTACCTGCTGGTGATGAGTGGTCGGTGAACTATCAAATAGTAGTTCCAAAACCTTACAGATAGGAAATGCTTAATTTGGCCCATGAAACTCCTTTGGCTGGTCATTTAGGGATTAATAAAACTTATCACAAGATCTTCACTCACTTCTATTGGCCAAAAATCAAAAGTGATGTTACCAAATACTGTAGATCTTGTCATACTTGTCAAATGGTAGGTAAACCCGATCAGAAGATACCTAAGGCTCATCTACAACCTATTCCTGCTTTGGATGAACCATTTAGCAGAATTATAGTAGATTATGTAGATCCCTTACCCAAGACTAAGTCAGGTAACCAATACCTGTTGACCATTATGTGTGCGTCAACTAGGTATCCAGAGGCAATCCCGTTGAGGAACATAAAATCTAAAACAATAGTAAAAGCTTTGATAAAGTTTTTTTTACTCAGTACGGTCTTCCCAAATCTGTTCAGTCTGATCAAGGTTCAAACTTCATGTCTGAAATTTTCCAGCAAGTTATGAATGAATTGGGCATTCAGCAATTCAATTTGAAAATGAAACTATGGTTTGAAAAAACTACAAGGGAGAGAACGTTTGAGTCTGATAATGGAATTGTGTCACTCTTGTTATTTCTTCATACTTTTCGTCAGATTAGATATTACGGCCCTTACAAATCTAAGAAGAAATGAATTAGTTAAATTATAGTATTAGTGATCCTGGGATCTAAATAAATTATAGGAGTACCAGTTAATCGAAAGAGATAGCCATGTTAAACATGTAAATAATTTAGTTGTACATGTACCACTCAGTGAAGGAATATCACCAGATGCTACTGATATTGAAATGATGACTGATATTGAAATGACGAATTTCTGTAATTCAGAAATTATGAAAAATCTAGACCAGAAACTTTCACATTTGCAAGTGCAAGAATGAAATGAACTGAAACAGTTATTATTTGAATATGAGCACTTATTTCCAGATATTTCTACAAGGACAAACAAAATTTGTCATGACGTTGAAATTGAAAATTCCAAACCTGTTAAACAGCATTCATACAGGATGAATCCACTCAAACGGGAATATTTAAGAAAGGAAATTCAATATTTGCTGGAGAAAGATTTTATCGAGCCCAGCAAAAGGGATTGGAGTTCACGAAGCATACTTGTTCCAAAACCAGATAAAACTTTCCGTATGTACACTGATTATAGGAAGGTGAACAGTGTGACAAAAACAGATTCATTCCCATTACCAAGAATTGACGATTGCATTGATAAAATTGGGAATGCCAAGTATGTCACCAAATCTGACCTTCTGAAAGGATTTTGGCAGATTCCACTAACGGAAAGAGCAAAAGAAATCTCGGCATTTGTAACTCCAGATGGACTCTACCAATATAAGGTAATGCCATTCAGGATGAAAGGGTCACCAAGTACATTTCAACGTCTCATGAATATGATTACCTCTGGTCTAGAAAAGTGTGATGCCTATATAGATGACGTCATCATCTACAGCGACACCTGGATAGAACATCTAGCAACAATTCTAAAATTCTTTGACGGATTCACTGATGCTTGTTTGACAGTGGGACATGAACAAGTTAAACCAATAGATGCTAAGGTTGAGGCTATTTCTAAATTCCCTGTGCCTGAAAATAGTAATTTAATTGTAGATGCTTTTTGCCGTGTATAAATCATTGTGTATTATATCATATACACTGTGTAATTTATGCGAGTTTTTTTAACCTCAGATGTAAATTGGTTTGTGATAAAAAGAAAGTTTTATCATATAAACCTTTCTTTTTATTTGATGGGGAAAGGTGTTACGTATATTTCGTTTAAATAATTTATTTATTTTTATCAGATTCAAATTTGACATTTTGGATTTAAAATTTGTTAGTTGGGAGAGATTTTCTAGAAATGGATGACCTATACACTCTACAAGTAAACAACAGATGTTAATCTCGTTTTCTGACCTTGCTTTAGAGTGTAAACAAGCTTCTAAAATGATTGGTTGATTCCAAGGACATTAAAGCTTTACTTTAAAAATGATTGGTTGATTCCAAGGACATCTTTCTAGATCATACGGTATACGTGCCTGCGAGGATAGGTTCGTTCTGTGACCTTCTAGAAAATCACGTGACCCCTTCTTGTTTATGAGAGAATCAGTATACGGCTATGTTTTAGACACCAAAGTTTCAGTAGTTAGTCTGGGCTTTGGAATACAAACGTGTGTGTTATTGTTTGAGTGTAAATTATTCGTTTGGGATCAAGAGGAATTTATTGTGTTATTTATCTAGAAATTACTTGTGCTCATTTGGATTATTATAAAGCTAAAACTGACTTCATGACATGACATCGTCGTCCGTATTGGATTACATCGTCAAGATTCGAACCGGGAACTATTAGGACATTATTATCCGGACTCTTGCGATTCCACAAGTGGATTGCATTGTGAATTCTTTTTTGATTAAATTTTGGACTTGATTCTCTAAAACCATAAGTTTATTGATTTTCTTTTATGAAAATATTTGTACTCTATAAATTGATTGTTGAATTTTTACAAGCTTGTTACTTTCACTTCTTTCTATGTTGCTGCTTATTCGAGCCTAAGCACATAACAGTACATTTAGGTATCTGGTCCATTTAGGTATCTGTTAAATTTAAGCATCTGGTACATTTAAGCATCTGGTAAATTTAAGCATCTGGTACATTTAGGTATCTGGTACATTTAGGTATCTGGTAAATTTAAGCATCTGGTACATTTAGGTATCTGGTAAATTTAAGCATCTGGTACATTTAGGTATCTGGTAAATTTAAGCATCTGGTACATTTAGGTATCTGGTAAATTTAGGCATCTGATAAACAATCATATTTTGTATGCGAGTCCGCTGCCAAACTAGCAATCGCATGTTCAAAACCCACTCCAACATCCCCAAATTCATTTTAATTTTACTTTTCTCTTAAAGCTACTTGGTATTTAGTTTACTTTGTTATAGTTTTCCAGGGATGTTCAATTAAACTAGAGTTGAATACATTCGTTCAAAGACTGCTCTTTACGCCATGATAATGGTAAATATATGGAATTTGAAACATTTCCATATGTTGAAAGACTACCCTTAACACCACAATAATGGTAAATGAAGGCAGATAAAATATATACCTTGGTTGAAAGACTTATACTTTTATATCTAGACAATGAATTTCACTGGTGCTGTGAATATTCAATATATAAATATTTCACTGGTACTTTAAACCTTTTATGTATAAACATTTCAATGAATTTAGATGTACTGGGTCAACGATTGAAAATTAATATTGTGTGTGATATTTGGATCGAAGGCAAGCATTACGGGCCAGCGGTGAAAATAAAAGTGCCTGATATTTTGATGGAAAGCATGTGACGTGGTAAAACTGAAAATTAATGTTGTTGTATTGTTTAATGAAATGTTTCAGCACACGATAGGCTATACATGGCAGCCAGTATTTATGGTGGAGGAAGAAACCAGGAAAAATGTCCGTAAAGAACTACCAACCAAAAAGATGCTACTGGCAAGCTTTCTCACATACCTGCATTGGCCGAATCTTAGACTCGAACCCACGCATACAGGTGAGATGGCAGTGATCCGTATATGGAGAGCGTATTAGACCACTCGGCCACTATTTAATATTTATTTTCTTGATGACGTTGCTATGAATGTCTATTTAATAATTGTTTTCTTGATAACGTTGCAATGAACGTCTATTTAATAATTGTTTTCTTGACAACGTTGCGAAATGAATTGTGAATCATAGCACTTAAAATGTATTGTGAATCATAACACATGAAATCTATCAATAAATATAATAACACTTAAAATGAATTGTGAATCATAACACATGAAATCTATCAATAAATATAACAACACATAAAATGTATTGTGAATCATAACAATTAAAATGAATTGTGAATCATAACACTTAAAATGAATTGTGAATCATAATACATGAAATCTATCAATAAGTATAATAACACTTAAAATGTATTGTGAATCTAACACTTAAAATGAATTGTGAATCATAACACATGAAATCTATCAATAAGTATCATAACACTTAAAATGAATTGTGAATCATAACACATGAAAATTATCAATAAATATAACAACACTTAAAATGAATCGTGAATCAAAACACATGGATTCTATCAATAAGTATAATAACACTTAAAATGTATTGTGAATCAACACTTAAAATGAATTGTGAATCATAATACATGCAATCTATCAATAAGTAAAATAACACTTGAAATGAATTGTGAGTCATAACACTTAAAATGTATTGTGAATCATAACATATAAAATCTATCAATAAATATAATAACACTTAAAATGAATTGTGAATCATAACACATGAAATCTATCAATAAGTATAATAACACTTAAAATGAATTGTGAATCATAACACTTAAAATGTATTGTGAATCATAACACTTAAAATGAATTGTGAATCATAATACATGAAATCTATCAATAAGTATAATAACACTTGAAATGAATTGTGAATCATAACACTTAAAATGTATTGTGAATCATAACACATGAAATCTATTAATAAATATAATAACACTTAAAATGAATTGTGAATCGTAACACATGAAATCTATCAATAAATATAACAACACATAAAATGTATTGTGAATCAAAACAATTAAAATGAATTGTGAATCATAACACTTGAAATCTATCAATAATTAAAGTAACACTTAAAATGAATTGTGAATCATAACACTTGAAATCTATCAATAAATATAATAACACTTAAAATGAATTGTGAATCATAATACATGAAATCTATCAATAAATATAATAACACTTAAAATGAATTGTGAATCATAACACTTGAAATCTATCAATAAATATAATAACACTTAAAATGAATTGTGAATCATAACACTTGAAATCTATCAATAAATATAATAACACTTAAAATGAATTGTGAATCATAACACTTGAAATCTATCAATAAATATAACACTTAAAATGAATTGTGAATCATAATACATGAAATGCAATAAAGTTAGCGAATGTATTAAAGAGGTACCAAAAACTTAATCTTCCCTTTGGTCCTAAAAGAAACCCCTACTATGCAAAATACACTGATAAAATGGAGAAAAAAACCCACCCAACAAACCTTGTCCCAAAACTCGTCCACATTTCACAACTTCAAATTTCTCTCCAAGTGCATAGTCTCTCTCTCTCACCCTCACTCAAATGCATATACATGTGCATACAAGACCATACCTACACACGCACATACAAAACATAATACAAACAAATAAATATGTGTGAGCATGGTAATAGTATTCATCTTATTACATTATTGCAACAGACTGTCATATAGTTAATGTCCGGCACACATGTAGCAGATTTTTTTCAATTAAGAAATGAAACAGAATGCAAACAGGTTGATAAATACTTAATAAAATGTAAGTATTTATCAACCAGTTTGCATTCTGTGTATCATTTCTTAATTGAAAATAAATCTGCTACTTGTGTTGCAATCTTGACTGTTAAGGTGTCACTCAAGTCAAGATTGCAAAGATCAATCATCAATTCAAGCTGGTACCTTAAATACAAACAAAATCTTGATTTGATATTTTGAATTTATATTTGTTGACATTTGATTTTGTACTGAAGATTTCTAGTAGAGAAAAAAAAGGAAATTTGTGAAACAATCCAATATTGTTGTTTACATCATTCTTTGTCATTATTTTAAATTTAGCTTTCTAGGACTAAATTCATACAGATAAAATCTTGCCTTGATGCTGTTCATTTAGACAAGTTTGATACATACATTTGAAGAGAAGATATAAACACTATTTTTGGTTATCTGCATGAAAATCAATATATATACGTATGAAATAACTTCTAGAAGTTATTAAATTGAGTTTTTCACACTAATGTGCTGAATATTTGAGAGATAATTTGGCCTACGCACCGGACTGAAACAACAAGATAGGATTCCTGAATTCAGACTTCGTACGGTAAATAGAGGTTACTAAGAAATATGACACATACATGGATATATTTCAAATTGTTGGAAGCTTAATACCTACCATGTTTATGAGTATTACCTCCTCTTAATGTATGGAAATAAAACTTTTAAAATTTTCAACGCTTCGCAAAAATAATCACTGATTCTTCCACGGGCCGCTTTATAATATAAACAAGTATCCGGACATGTATTCTGTTGGATTCCGATGATATTACATTCAAACGATCCAAATTTATCTTAGATAATGCCGTAACAGCAGACTACTGTTCTGGAACCTAAACGGCATCAGAAAACTTGAAGCCAGAAACAGTTATTTCCCCTGTCAGTCCTATACCTACAATAAGTATAATAACACTTAAAATGTATTGTGTGTCGTAACACTTAAAATGTATTGTGAATCATAACACTTGAAATCTATCAATAAATATAATAACACTCTAAATGAATCAATAAGTATAATAACACTTAAAATGTATTGTGAATCATAACACATGGAAATCTATCAATAAGTATAATAACACTTGTTCAATCTGGCACGAATTCGACATTATAGACTTTGATATATATCATATTAAAAAAAATAGAACAATCAATCTACAACTTTTTATGGTCAAAAATAACTAAGATTTCTAAAACCTCTTTACAATAGAACAAAGAAATGGGAGGAATAAATCTTCCTAATTTAAGATTAAAACAAGATTAATGACACTTGACTATCCACCACAATATCCATGGCAAGGTATTTACATTTATTGGTTTGACCTGTCTTTACCACATAACAAAAAGATATACAGTAATAATAAAATCTCAAAAACTTTAAATCCTCCAACAATATTAAAAAGACAAGTAATAAATCTAAAGAGATATAAATACTCTGAGACAATATGGAAATCCTCTAAAAAATCAGAAATATTTGAAACACTCAAACAACTTATGTTACCCAAACATAAGATTTAAATAAAAATACCTAATTTGAATTGGCCAATTATTTGGAGAAATTGGTCTCAAATAAAAACTTTCTATAAATTTAATTCAATGTTTAATTACCTACATGATATTTGGTGGACAAGTGAAGTTGCTTTTAAAAGAAAACTTATTCCGAAAATTTTATAATGTAACCTATGTAATATCTTCCAAGATAGTAAATTCCATTTAATATTACAATGTGATGTATTTAAGAATGAGAGAGAGAAAATTATAAATAAAATAAAAAGTAAAAATGGTA
Organism: Unio delphinus; assembly: GCA_029339505.1. NCBI lineage: Eukaryota > Metazoa > Mollusca > Bivalvia > Unionida > Unionidae > Unio > Unio delphinus. The sequence continues at coordinate 9,977,156 of JAQISU010000210.1, read as the reverse complement.
AATTTGAAAATAATGATTTACTGTATACTAATAACATTAATGATAAAAAACTATATCAGGATGTTATAAATTATATAGTAGAAATAGTAAGAAAGAGGAATAAAACTCTAGTAAATTTGTAACATTAATACATGTTTGCATTGCGTATTTAAAGATTTAGGAGATCTTGGATGTGATGGGAGGCTGGGCAATGGGGTTACATAATACACTGGAAAGCCAATTGGCTAGTTGTATAACACCAGTTGTGGAGTGTGGCACTGGTGTGGGTCTCTTATTTGCATCTAAAGTTTTTTGAATTTTTAATGTATTAAAATAAAAAATCTTATTAGCATCTAGTATATTTTTAGAATGAAAAATGCAAATTAATATATTATATGAGATGCTTCAAACGCAGATAGCAATGTTCTACTTTCTTCTTTCTATCAAAGCTCCACAAATACTTGTAGCAATATTTGAGTTTTACAGCTAAACCCAAATCTATAAACCATACATATACACAGGCTAAAGCCACAATCAGATTTGACCTATACATGACATTACTAACACGCCTGGAGCTACATAAAATACCACGTGACTGACTGCGGCTTTTGTAGTAGTAAAACCACGTGATTTACTATCAACAAAATCTACTATGAACTGATGATGTCACGTGACTAATGGAATTCCATTGATAAAACTAATAACATTATGTACAATTTAATAATAAAATATCCTTAAAGTCTATTAAGGAAATTAAAAACTTTCTGCATCAGCCACCTTCTCCCCCTCCAACTAAGGTGCACTCCATCGTGGTCGAGAAAGGTTCTATGAAATCCTTGATTTCCAACCAGATAAACTCCATGAATGGATCTTGTATACTGTACAATTTCACTATTTATCCATCGCACTCGACAATTATGTTGGCCGATGGTAAGTCCGTGGGGACGTTCCCTTGGTAAGAATACTCCCACAAGGACACGATTCACACCCAGATGAATATAAATTTGAACTAGCCTTTTAAGGTTTTCCACAATTTCAAGAGGGGATAAATACCCAACTTCATTTTCCCCTACTTGTAGGAAAACAATGTCTGGAAATGGTCCAGGAATAAAACCATCCAAAAAATTAGTAATCCTAGCTCCAGGAATACCGTAGTAAGAAATAGTAACTCCAATGGGTACTCTACAAGAACCCAAAAGAAAATGGTCAGAACTTAATCTGGCAATTATACTATGACCAACGAATAAAAGATGCATTTTGTCAACTGATACTGGAATATGTACCTCCCTAAAGTATACAGAACCTATACTGCCACCTACAGAGTTGATGTGGAGCTGTGGTGAACATTACCTTTCATTCCTTCTTCTTTCTATCATTTTGTCCTTTATATCCACACAATTAAACTAAAAATCTATAAGAAAATCACTCTTTAGTTTACTATATACTAATTTCAAAATTCATCTCAACAACAAAACTCAAATAATTTGGTCTTGATTTGATAAAAATTAACTATTTTTTTAATAAGTGAGTATAGTGTTACTCCCCAAAAAGTCTAATATAGACTAAGTGATTAAAGGGAAACAACTGCAATGAACTGGATGTCCTAAATGAACAATGTTAAAACACAACGCTACTAGACACATAAATTTTGGACATGCCACAGCATGTAAATGGAAATAGTAGAAAAACACAAACACATAAAATATTTAATAAATTACACCATTAAGAAATCATAATAATTTAAATCCTACTTTTTTTTTTTTTTGTAAATATAAAATAAATTTTCAAAATTTCTGATAAAGTTTATGTAGATATACAACTCAAAAATATGATATAGATAGTGCCGTCCATACAACAACATCTTGCACCAAACAGAATAAAAACACAAGAGGCACACATAATGGACAAATGATTCTGGCAAAGTCAACTGGGAAATAATAAATATTCATTGTATTAGGAAAAGGAAAGCAAATGGCCCTGGAACTTAATAGTTCTAAGGGATGTGAGTACGATCCTAAGTTCCGGAATCAGATTGTAAAGAAATCAATATTCTTCATAGCACCAGTGGAGAATATGGTGTGCGGACAGTTAATCACGCGACATTTAAACAACGACAGTTAATCACAGCGACACATAATCACAGCGACAGATAATCACAATATAAAAGTGACTTTTTTATAATATCCTTTTTTGGTTGTAAAATCATTGTAATTCAATAAAAAAGAAATTCAATAAAAAATTATATTTTAATTTACTGCAAAAAATTCAATAAAAAATTATATTTTAATTTACAGCAATTTACTGATGAGACAGATGAGCCATGGCGCGCAAATACTGCAGCACGTCGGCAGCCAAATATAGTCTAACTGCATGAGCCACACGTTCCTTCAATTCCCTGTACTTCTTCCTTTGAATCTGCTGAACTCGTATTTGTACCAATAAATAGAAATAAAATGTTTAAAAATATGTTTAAAAATATGTTTAAAATACAATATAATGCTGTGATTATCTGTCACTGCGATTATGTGTTGCGTGATTAAGTGTCGCTGTGATTAACTGTCGTTGTTTAAATGTCGCATGATTAACTGTCGTGTGATTAACTGTCATTGATCCGAGAATATATATCATAAGTTAGCTTGGACTTGTGATAGAAAGTATCATCAACCTGATTTCTTAATGGGTTAACAAAACTTATATTCATTTGGTGAACAAAACAAAGATTAACAGTCATCAAAATTGGAATAAAAGTAACTAATAAAAATACATACAAAAATACACATTACTTAATACGCTCATGGGTGGACAAGGAAAACATTACACCATCGTAAGACACTTTTGACTAACAGACGGTGTCCCTCAATCAACTTGAACCAGCTTGTGCTGGAGAGAGTAACGAGGGTCAACACCCATAACACTTGAAATCTATCAATAAGTATAATAAAAATAAATCAGTCAATATCATAACACTTAAAATGTATTGTGAATCATAACACATGAAATAAATCAATAAGTATAATGATACTTAAAATGTATCAGTCAGTGAATCATAACATCAATATGTATCATAACTCTTACAATGTACCATATCCATGATATAATTTCTCAGTTGACTCTTAACATCTAAAATGTAATAACAAATTTGGTTTGCTGGGTGAGCAGATGCAGATTTGGGTCACTGATGCTCGGATCTGGGCAGACATATTATACACACAATTATTCTGTACTGGTTGTAATTTATTTTTCATACCTTTTATATATATATATATATATATATATATATATATATATATATATATATATATATATATATATATCATAAAGTTTAACTGCAGGCAATACTGGATTCTTAACAACTGATAAAATACCTGGCACAGCTTCATCTTGGATCACTTTCTTGCCATGTTTGAATTCAAATCCAGAGCAGCAGTCCACAACTCTGCATCAAAGGCTGAATAGTAGACCTACCTCCTGTCTACATTCATACACTGCTCTGGAAATTAGGTTCTCTTGTGCCAGCTGAAGGGATTGTCCTAGAGCTGTGAATGAAAAAGATAATGAAAATAAAATAGCACTAACCAAATATCTGAATATTGCATAGAGTTTAAAAATCACATGGGAAAATTGGTAACCAATGGATATTATGGTTATAACTGATATGAACAAATAAATCAATAAAATGTCTGGAAACAAATGTGACATGAAAACTGAAAATTCACCATTACATTAACAAAGAAAAACCTACATTAATATTCATGCAAATTTATTCACACAATTTGATGAAAGTCATACGCCTAGATATAGTATGTCATCATTTGAGTTACTATCATAATACATATATTTTTTAAAGAAAGCTGGAAGGAGGAAATGAACTTCATTGTTAGACCACTGACCACTCAGATATTGGCATTTGAATAGCTGACTGACATCACTTCACTGTCCAATCATATGACAGACTGAATCACTGTTATAAACAAAATTAAATTTCAGATGTCATGCATTGATTGGCTGATATAAAATCATAAGCTAATCAAATGCCAAATCACCAACCATATATTGAGTCAAGTCAGAGTGTAAAGACTTCCTTAGGACCTGATGAGTGTGACATACATGCCGAATTGTCCAAGAGTCTTTTGATTTTTGACCCCATCTTTTGATCTACCAATTTGCTGACAAGATCTTCCGGAAATTAAGAAAAACTGCCAAGCATAGGTATTTCCAGCTAAAACAACATTCACTGTTCATGACTACCGTAATCCGTCAATTGTTATTACTATCGGAGTATTCTCTGCCTTTTCTGTCATATCACAATCGGAATATCATCGGCCTTTGCTGTTGTACAGTGCATAGTGCGCTCCACTGGAAGCAAATTACCAAAAACATAAAAACTGATGTACATTCCTACAACTACTTCCTGGATTATTTATTATTTAAAAAATTCTGGTGCCATGTCTAAACGTCTGCTAACGGATTCGATGGAAAATATGCCATCCCCCCAAAAAAATGTTTGCAAGTTCAACAGTGCTTGGTGTTGGATAGGCGAATTTAAATATGTGAAGTGTAGTGAAAAGGGAGAAAGCTTTGCGTACTGCACATCTTGCAACACACATTTGAACATTTCTAGTAGGGGAAAAAAAAAAGATCTTACAAATCACTCGAAAAGTATGCAACATATTGCAAACGAAAAATCGTCACAATGAGTCTAAAGTAACACAAATGTTTGCACCAACAACAGTAGACAGTGTCACTAAAGCTGAGGTTCTGTTTGCTAACTTTGTGGCAGAGCATAATTTACCATTCTTGGTTGCTGATCATAGCTGTGTAAGGTTTATGTTTGCTGACTCGCAAATTACTCAGAAATTTTGCTACAAAAGAACTAAGGTAATTGACAGTTAACAATGCACTGGGTCCAATGTATATAAGTGAAGTAACTTTACTATGCAAGGAAAACTGTTGAAATTGATGTGGAAAACTGTGTCTTTTATTCAGTATGGTTATTTTACTTTGCTGTGGTACGATCTGCACTTTGGCACTTAAACTTATGAGAAAAATAGTCGTTTCGCTAATCTCCCTGATTTGGACCTAATCTCCCTGATTTTGAACACAAATCTCCCTGATTTGGTTCCAGAAAACTTGACATATATGGTGTGACAACCTTTGAATATTATAATATCTTGTTCTCACACAGTTAAACATCGGCCGTGCCACCACATGAAAATCTTAGAAATATCTGAAATGAAGTTAATAGGGATGGGATGCATCATTTGTTACCAAATATTAGACGATACCAAGTCAGCAGAAAAATGTATCCTTCTTTCCATGCAAGTAACTCTCATAGAAACCATCCTACTAAAATGGTGTAATTCCATATATTGGGTCACAGACAAATAATACTACTAATAAAGGAACCTTGTTCCTGTGGCATATATGTTAAATGCCCATACAAAGATTTTGCCACATATTTTCAAACTGGACACTACCCTATGATAACTAAGATTTGGATCAAAGCCAACACCAACCTTCCTGAAGAAAATGCCCATCATGGCAAACTCCTCCACAAGTGAAGGGTTCACACATCTATGCTAGATCCATGACTCCATCCACTGCATACCTAAACACAGCCATGATGATTGGCATGGATGCCAGAAGTCAAGAGGGCCCTTAAATGAAATCAAAGATTGGTTATCTTTACTACTACCTTTAAAATGTCAATGTTAGAACATGTGAGTCAATTCATGTTATTAAATACTGTAATTACCACACAAACAAAAATCTGAAAATTAAATCTCTTGCTATTATACAGTTATTTCCTTTGAAACCAGACCTTCTGATGCATTCACAATTTTTAATAAATTCTCTAACAATCTGTTTCATATGAAAATTTTTAGACTCAACATTTACAAAATTAGATGTACAATGGCATTAGGCTCACAACAGTAACAAGGACAGCAACAAAAGCTACACAAATCCTTTGATAATATATCAAGGAAAGTAATTACTCTCATTTATCATATCTTGTAACAAATAAGGGTTATGTACCTGAATATTCCTATCTAGATTTTCAAAGCTAAAATAGCCAAATGAAGCTAGTGTTAAAATCAGTGAGACCTAAGTGACATTATTACATGGATTGCCCCTAAAATTGATACAAAAATAATTTGGATCAAAATCACTTAATATCAAAATTTGGTTTGCTTATTATTGTCATTAAATCAAATACAAATCATAATATCAGTGTGTACTCTAACATATACAACAAAAAGATGCAAATAATTGTATATTTTGGTGTATTTGGTTTTTGAGCCTATTTCAGTGTTTCTAGTAAATGTCTTAAAAGTACACTGCTGAAAACAAAATGGTCATCAAGGTTGAAAAAGGTGCCTTGATTTTGAGGAGAAATTTATCAGGGAAGCTTGAGAATGTGTTTAAATGTGCATGATTCAATCAACCAATCTCTCTCTCTTAAACAACCCCCCCTCCCACACACACACACACGCGCAAACAGAGCTTACACCTGACACTTGGAAGTGGACCCTCTAACATCTTTTAAGGACTAAAAAATATTCAAATGAGGGGTTCATTGGGACTCTGTAAAATATCATCATAACTGAAGCCATGGCTTGAAAAAAAATATAGATATAAATAAATGTAGTGAAGGGAATCGGTCAGAAATTCATAATCGATAATCGGTTCCCCTTAACCAACTGATCATCGATTATAATCGGTTACTAAGAGCAAATTAAAATTTTTGTTAGTTATATCTTTGATCAAGAGTTCAATATGTGTATAAATGTACAGAAGTAATCTCTTTTAATGACATGTATTCTTTAACTTGACAATAATATTACATTGTGTGTTGTTCTACAACTTTGTTAAATGAACGCAACTTTTCATGGCTGATCAATCATATGTAACTGAAATACTGCTACAAACCCCCGAAATTCTTTCATTCATATGTGATGTGTCTATAATTTAAAATATAGAAGGACATGATTTTCTTGTCATTGTTTATAAAAACTACAAAAGATGTTGCAATTTAACTGAAACAAATCAACAAATGCGTTTAAATTTATTAACTCAACAATTTAACAACTTGACCATGTAATAATAACTATATATTCCTAATTATGAATCGTAAGTTTTTTTATTTGTAGTTGTGAAGGGAATAATAAATTTCAGGTCAACTTTAGTGGCTGGGAGTTTTACTAACCTTTGTGCTTTGCATACACATAAAAGTAGTCTCCCTTTGCACACAATCGATTATGGAGTTTCACAATCGATTATCTTATTGATTTGCTCAACCAACTGATGATCGATTATAATCGATAATCGGTACAACCCTAAATAAATGCATCAAATTTTCTGTAAATTTACTTACAATCACAGAAATAAAATGCTATAATGCACATGACATCCTTATAAGTGGAGTTTCTTGTTTATTTATACAACTGAAAAATTGACAGAATGCACAACCTAAAATTACAATTTTTCAGAAAAGTGATTAATTACATAGAATCGTTTTACCTTAAAATTATTTATTTTCCAAACAAGACTTCCTCCTCACATCAACTGTTTATATGGCTATTCTCCAAACCTTCCTCAAATTGGTGGGAATCCAGAAGTTATTATTCTTTTTAAAATCTGAAACTAACTTTGTGAAAAGGTGACCAGAAGATATTTGCAGCATAAACACCGTAGTCATGCCCTTTGACCTTGAAACTACTTTCATGAAAAGTTCAAAATCCAAAATTATGAATGCAAAACTGGCACTAATTCATGGCATTCATCTAACAAATCCAGACTGTATTAAAAAGGTTTTTTTTGCTATCATGTGAAAAGATCAAACCTTAAAGGGGACAAACAAAAACCCGGACCTGCATACTTTTATCGTAATTAAATAAATTAAATTAAATAATTATAAATAAATAAATAATAAATTTAGTAGAGTGTGTATTTAATCTATCCCAACTATGTTTATTTGCATTTTATGTATTTGCCAGGTTGTGACAAAGACATTTTAATAATAATAATAATAATGAGGACTTTGTATAGCGCCTAATCTTTCGAAACTCTAAGTGCTTTACACCATCAATAATGATATGACTATGACTACACTACAGAACAACAAATAACAAAAACAATGAAATTGGAAAACATTAAAAAAAAAAAGCTTGAATGTTTGTCTAAAGACCCATGAGCAGCAGCACCACTGTCAGAATCTGAAAAGTTCATCTTTGTCCCACGAATCTATCATGTAAGGTTGGATGTTAATGGAATATTCTACTTTGAGAATGTTGTTGTATGGTTTAATGCCATTTTTCAGCATACGTAATGGAGAGCGCTTTAAACAACTCAGCCACTTGGGGCCCTGTTTTCGAGAATGTCATCCCCATCACTGTCTTCACTGAGTGAACTTGCCCCATGGTGAACTCGCCCTGGGATAACTCACCCCAACGTATCACACCAAATGGTTGGATAAGTCACCTTAAAACTTGCCATCCAGAAAATCTATTTAATATTTATCTTTGAAATAAATAAATTATTTTAAAGATAAAAATGTGTACCTCAGAGCTATACTGTTATCAACAAAGATGTTGTCACATGGTGGTTACCGCATTATTTGAATACACGAATGATGTATCTTATTATCAGATATTGGCTCTCCTGTACAAGGAAGAATACTACATACCTATGCGATTCCAAAATGTTTCGGGGGGGGGGGGGGGGGAGGAGGACTAAAATGAAGTCAGACTGGAAAAACAAAAGAAAAACAAAGAAGAATATTTCACTTGTGAGATTTGTTTAAAATCGATGAACTAAGTGTATGTGCATTGTTGAATTTTTTTCTCTAAATAACTGACTTATAATTGAAAGTCTGTTTGCTCATATCTCATTACATTTCTTATAACAACACATCCAGATACACCACAATAAAATAAATTAAACAAATGCTGCTGTTAACTTTCTTAATTGCTACAAATATTACACTAACATTATTCATTAAGGTGGTAATTACTCTCAAACTCGGACCAAGCTGATTCGGACCAAGCTGATTCGGACCATGTGAAATATTATTCAGTTTTTTTTTTGTTTTTTTTTGATTTAAAGCATGAAATTTAAGATGATTGTCTCATCATGTCCCAAATACGTTGAGCAGTTCAAATATGTAGTTAAGGTAACAAAACTGCGTTAGTGTGTGTGTTCATAGTGTTGTTATATATAATAAAATTACGTAAACCTGATTATTGTGTATCGGCAATTAAGTAATTAAATAATTTTTAAACTTCTCGTTCAACTTTAATTTGTTTTATTAGAAAATAATAAAATTACGAACACTAACAAATAAGAAGAAATTAACTAAATGATGTTTAACTCAGAAGTGACAGCATTTTCTGAGTATGCGTCAATGTTTTTTTTTTTATTGTGTTCAATTATCATTCATTATTAGGTTGGAGCCCTTTCATATATAAAACTGCAGACATCACATCATGCTTACACCCACTCTTATTTTTTCCAATTAAAATGTATCTAACGGTTTGAAGAGCAGAGCAAAAAGCACAGATACCACTTCTTTTTCGTTAAGTAGAGAAGCTGAGTTGATCCAATGGAAAAGTTGAAAAGTTACAATTTTTATAGATTTAATAAGTTATTAAGCTGAAGAAAGACAACAATAAATAAAGCCTTAACAACCATGTGGGGACATCTCAGAATTAGTACATACGGTGCTTCTCCCTGGGTGAGTTCTCCATAATTCATTTTCAACACAATGCCGGTATGTACAGTGTCTCAAATGATGTTGCAACCACCATTTGTAAGGGTGGGGGTGTGATGTTTTATTTAAGACAGATAGAGAGAAATTATTGGGTTTTAAAAAAAAAATTCATGGTAACCATTAAGAATGAAAGGAACAAATTTTCAGAAAATGAACAAATATAGCAAATTATTTTAAAAAATTGCGCGAATTTCAGTTTTGCATATTTGTCCTTTTTAAGGTCATAAATGTACAGGACTAAAAAGACTGAAAGCAGTAAAGAAATCTGTGCAAATATGCAATGCCAGAAAAGAAAGATACTACCTATATAATATTGAAATATCACTTTGGAGCAAATTGGGATAAACGTGCTGAATGTACAGAAGGATAATGATGTGAAATAGGCAATTGTCAGAGCTGGAAAAGTACTTTGACTCTAAAAGAATAGAGACAAGTGAGGACCAGCTTTACAATATTGTTATAAAAAGGGACCTGGCAGAGTGATCTGTCTGTCTCCAATGCCAATAGAAATATGACATACAATGTCATTGGCAATGGTTGCATTTAATATAAGAAACAGAAACTTCACCAAATTACTAGAAAGGTTAAATAGGAAAGGAGACAGAGAATATACATGTATATTGAAACCTGTTGAAAATGAAACAAATAATACAACATGAGAAATATATCAATAGGAGGGAAAACAGCTATAGTTAAAGAACCAGCAATCATCATGAGAAAAATCAAGAAGAAAACAGAAGAACTACATACACTAGAAACCACACTTGAAAAGAAACTTCACTTCAAAATTACAAAGGCTAGAATGGATGCCCACCCAGGATACCCCATACAAAAATGGAATCAGGCAACTTCAAATAAAAACAAAAGATCAAAACAATGAAAAAATTAATTTTTTTACATTGTTTCCTGGTAAAGATGTGGTATAGATGATGCATACATCACGACATGATGCCCCTACCCCTCCCCCCCTCCGAAAAAAACAACCAGCTTTTTGTTTTTAGACCTTTTGAATATGGTGTGACAAGACAGTGAATCTAATATTTCTTTAAACAGACGTTCCATTGCCAAGAAATTTGTGTTGTCTTGTATGCAAGCTGAATATTTAATTGCTTTGCTAGTTAGAGAAAGAGCACACCCCTACTAAAAATATTTCTGTACAGGTATACCTCGTTAATATGGCGGGTTCGGTTCCAGACCACCGCCGCAATGCGAATATAGCCGTAAAGCAAGTCACATTCGTTTTCACTCGGTAGTATATATAAAAGTTTTAAAATATGTTTCCTACATTATATATTGATTGCACAATAGCACTAGGCTGAAAGAAAATATGATATAAAGGTAATAATCGAGTTATGACTAAGTTCGGTTCCTGCCGACCAGTGGTAAAGCGAGCAGAGCGTATGACAGACCTTGTGATAAGTTTAGGTAAATCAGACACTGTACACACCACAATTGGTTTAATATTTACAAAAATATAAAAATACTACCGATTCATAAAATAGAGAATACTGTACAAAAAAATAAGAGATATTTTATTGAGAACTACTACCGGTAAACAAAAAATAAATAGAAAATAGCTTAGTAACATATCGCTAACCTAAAACTATTTCGTCTTCTGAGCTTTTAATGAATCTTACTCTCTTGCTTCAATATCAGAACTAGCTGCCTCACCTTGCACTTTTGTATTATGGAGATAGCTTCTTTCCTTAAAACTCATAAACCAACCTCTACTAGCTTCAACCTAGACCAGCAAGTTGGTCTCTAAGCTTTTTGTATAATTTGCCGTCAAGTCAAAATTAAAATAAGTCTTAGAGACCAACTGGATGGTCTAGCTTCAAACTTCTCTTCTTTGGCCTCCTTGCCTTTTTGCGACCTTTACAGAATCCAAGAGAGTTAACACCTTACTCTGAATTAGGCCTTGACTTAAAGGTACGTTATGGCTAGTTTGGTCTTCAATCCATAAGACTAAGACTTTCTCCATATCGGCAATAAGGCTAGCTCATTTCCTTTTAAAACCATCTCTTTTGCATTCACTACTGTGCTAACTTTTGTCACGCCAAACCTAGGTTACGGCCTATCTCGGTGTTTGACATGCCCTTCTCACTAAGCTGTATAATTTCTAGCATTTGATTTTAAAGTAAGAGGATTACGACTCCTTTTTCCACTAGCTCTAGATTTAGAGGCCATGACTACACTATATTAATTTCAATAGTAATATGCGTATAAATAACATAAATGAAATAATAAAAATTGTCAGAGTACGACACACATGTAACAATGCTCTCACACAGACTGTGTGTATGTAATCAAAATTAGGCTATTTACTTACCACTCTGCTCGCTGCGAGCAACATACAACGCCGTTATTGTTATGAATACACAGCGTTCAATACAACTCACTCATTAACTTTGTAGACAAACGGGCTTGAATTGGCCCCGTAATCAGTAGCGCAACATCAAAATTTGACTGCCACGCACATATTTTGTTTAAGTCTCCAAAGTGACAACAAATAAAAAACGATGCCGTATGAGAGGAACGCCGTAATGCAGATGTCCGTAAAATGAGGTATACCTGTACTTGGTGTATATTCGTATTCAAATGAATGCCCTCATCCATTTTTTTCTTTCCTCAAATGAGATGTCCATTTTTAATTTATTGGTGTAAAATAGTACTATAAAAGTTGTGGACACAGAAACCTGGTTGAGGAAGGATATTTTAGATTTGATGGCAAATATAATCTCTGAGCTCTCTTTTAATAATAATAATAATAATAATAATAATAATAATAATAATAATAATAATAATATAATCTTAAAATAATATTATTTGGTCTTTAGGTTAGCCACAAGCTGAGGATTTAACAAGTTTCTTTGCAGACAGAATTACTAGCTGATGCAAAAATTTTCTTGTCCTCATTCTAAACGAATCCTTGCCACAAAACAATTTAACAGATTAACCAGCCATTAGACTAGTTAAATTATGAAAACTAATAGACAGACACATTTACCAGAATTTGGCGATTCGACTACCAACTGTTGTTTGTGTATAGCCATGGTTAAGAATGATAACCTAAACACATGGACACATATGCGCACAAAAAATGAGCACATACAATCCTTCTTAACCTGAACCAACAGGCACTTCTACCAAGGCTGCCTGGTTAATGGCTTATACGGTGTTACTACAAATACTACTCACCATGGAGCTATGTTACAAAGCAGGTTAAAATACAACAGAGGGTGACTAAAAGCCAAAAGGTGCATACAGGATGCAAACAGTATATAGATTTGTGCAAGTACATGAAGGAAGAAAAAGCAAATATTAAAAGCACAATAAATACAACAACATACGCAATGTGCTGGCATTATCAAACACTCCTAGTAAAAGTTAAATATCAAGACTTAAAAACTCCACCTTGTCGTGTATATGTGAAAGTAGTGAATGAAGAACAGTTACTTCTTCAAGTACGTCTTGAAAATCTGTCATTGCTGCGTGTAAAGTTTCATTCTGTTTGCCTCATGACCTTGACCCCACAAATAAACCATATAAACCAGAAATTTATAAATTAGGTCTGTTCCTTGCCCAAAATGCAAACTACTTACAAACTTTGGTAACATTAGATAGTGGAAAACTTTGTTATTGTAAAGAAGGGAAATAGAGATGGATGGACAGAAAACAGTTCAACGTGATACATTTACCTTCTGGCATTTGCATATATACAGAGTGGTAGATCCTTAATGAGTATATATGCCACATACCTTTTGTTCGCCTTGTCCATTCATGGGTCGACAATGAAACATCACAGCAATTGACATATACATCTATTCCCTTTGTACTATGTCTCTCGGAAATGTTAACCTCTCCCAGAAGATGCTTGACTAGGGTCGTCTTGCCTACACCAATGTTACCGACAACCATAATACATATGCTGTGCAGTTTCCTTTCCGTCTTTTAGAGCCTCTTCAAAAAGCTGGATGGATCTCTCATCTATTTTCAAAATTTCTATTGGAACACCTGTTCATATAATGGATTAGTTAACATGTATATTATCAACAATGATGCAGATTTTAAAAGAAAAATATGGACCTGAAACTTTAGATAGCTAAATTGGAGTGTTCAAGCGATATCATTGTTATCCATGTCTGCAACATTAACAAATCTTTTGCCAATAAAACTCATCATACATAATTTATTGGTGTCCAATTGCGCAAATGAAAATTAAACCACAAATTTTAAATATCAAATAAGATTAAAATAGAGATCTACTGCTATATAGCATACTCAACTTGTACTAATAATGCTATACACTTACGGTACTATGTGTTTCTGAAAGATGGACAGATTTTATGGTGAAGTTATTTACATTTGCAACATGCATGAGAAATGTTGGCATCCCCTTATACCCGGTACATATATAAAACTGCAGACTTCACATCATGCTCTCTTTTTTTCTCAATTAAAATGTATTGAATGATTTTGAAGAGCACAGCAAAAAGGACAGATGCCACTTCTGTTACGTTAAGTACAGAAACTGAGTTGATCAGATGGAAAAGTTACAAATTTTTATAACTTTAATAAGTTATTAAGTTGAAGAAAGACAACAATAAATAAAGCCTTAACACAGCGGTTCTCAACCTGTGGGTCGCGACCCCGTCAGGGGTCGAACAATGATTTGCCAGGGGTCGCTTACGACCATCGGAAATATACATTTTTACAGTTATGAACGAAAATAAGTTTACGGTTGGGTCACCACAACATTTGGAATTGCATTAAAAGGGTCGCGGCACTAGAAAGGTTGAGAACCTCTGCCTTAGTATACAGGATCCTTCTCCCGTTCTCTATGGGGCGAATTCTCCACAATTCATTATCAACAATGCTGATGTGTTCAGTGTCTCAAATGACGTAATTTCCAATATTTATGAGGGGGAGTAAAGCATGTTGTTTTATTCAAGACCGATCAGGAATAATGATCGGTTTTGTAATGAGTAAGAATGAAAGGTACAAATTTTCAGAAAGTGAACAACATACATATAGCAAATTATATAAAAAAATTGAGCGAATTTCATTTTTGCATGTTTGTCAACCTTTAGAATATTCTAATGACATAATCAAGGCTAATAAACTCTATTAAAATAACCAGTTACAATCTTTCACCTTAAAATCTATGTCACACTGCTGTCTAACAACTTGTTTGAAGAATTGCAACTTAATACAAAGACTGGAAAAAATCCATTAGTACATGCATTTATACAGTAGGTAAGTCTGATTTTCATCTGTGTCAATTAGGTTTAATTATTCTAGGCATTCAAAATTGGAGTAAAGAAACTTAAATCTTACTAATCCTGGTTAACCAGATGGTATGACATGAACCCAAAATCCAAGCTCCTCAGTGAGAAGACTGGTATGCTATCCACTGAACTATTGCAATAATTATATGTGCAGTAAAGTGACTTGCCCCTGCAGATCCAGACTGACCTGATGGTAAGATATGAACTCAAGCCAAACCCTTCAGTTACAAATCTGGCATGCCAACCAATGAACTATTGTAACTACACATCTACCTTAATGATAACTCGCACACAACAAGGGTCCAAAAACATAGACTGCACAACAATAAAGCTAGGGTGCAAGTTAACCAAGGGACCTCTTAAAATTAGAATTAGTCCCATCCCTACTAGACACTGAGAAAAGTGTGGGAGGTGGAAACTGGGCTGTTTAATGACTCAATACTCACTTTATAATCACATTGTGAATAAATCTCAATAGAGCACTTTTTATGATGAAGCTATTCAGAATCTTATTCTGTAAAGCTTACATTTATTTTCAAGATGCCTCGCATCCAAAAGATCGTTAACACTATTAATACTGGTTTTGACTGTTATGGTGGCCTAAGTAGCCAAGTCATACCAAAGACTAATAAAAATGGTACAAGCAACTGCCTCACATGTTGCTCAGCATTAAGACTCAGAGATTACATTACAACTGGTCGGCCTGGTGTCAGGATAAGGTGACTGTGTGGGACAGCAGCAGAGGGGGTGAACAGACCACGATTTCAAGCAAAAATAAGGCTTCCAGATAACGTTTCCGAACAAAAAATGGCCTACACACTACGTTTTCAGACAAAAAATAAGACTTCCAACAAAATCTCATTTAACCAAAAAAAAAGTCTCCATTTTTGCAAAAACGGGGATTTTACGATTTTTCTCGCAACGATGTGGTCATCCACCCCCTCTGCTGCTAGTGATGAAATCACTAGTGATTTCAGTTCTGGGTTAACAATTCTTTTACGATTTTAACCGAATATTTGATCCAGTCCGATACGATATCGTGTCCGAGGATCATGTAGATTTATTGTTGCGAATCCGTGCGGAGTCGACTGAGCATAACTAAAGAAATCTCGAAATTGATTGAAGTCCATATCAGAACACCATGTCTGCCAAATATTTCGTAGCGTATGAGTATCAACTCCGTTGAATACAGAAAGAATATTGCAGTTATCTCTGATGACTTTTGGAACCTGAGTGTAGCGTTGAGTGACATATATCACGTCAGTGTTTTTGTGACGCCCACGGGAAAATATTCTAGCAGGATTCTTTTGTTTATCCAACATTATATCGTCGTATACGACTAAATTGTTAATATCTCCATCAATATCATCAATACTCGGTGCTTCATCGATATCGGTTATAAAATCAATGGCGTTCTCACCCTTAATTTCTGATGCATTCTCGTTAAAATCTTTTAGCACTTCATAACATCGTTGGTCGTCTACGCTAGGGGCAATTAAATACAACTTATCCCACTTCATCCATCTCATTATTAAATTGAGCAACAATTGCGTTTTACCGGATCCAGATGGCCCGATTATAATCATCCGGATAGAGTTTGGTAGCGCTGCATGATGCTTAATTGGTTCTCTTGTTTTCGTCGCTGAAAAATCAATTATATCCATATCTCTATACATAAATTATGGATCTATATTGTGTGAAGTGTAGAACGCGTACTGGCACAGATGATGTGACGACGATTACAACTAAAAATAACCGATCAGCGCTTTCTGGTAAATGCGTGCAATGTGGTACAAAGAAATTTAGATTTGTGTCTATGAAATCTGATTTAAAAAAAAACGAGGAGGTGATATCGCAGCCAAATTAGCAAAACTCCCTGGAACCCCATGGGCAAAGTACCCCGGAGAAAAGCACCTTCCAGGATATAGCTACTGTGGACCGGGAACCAGACTTGATATCAGACTCAATAATCAAAATCAACCCAACCCCGGTGAAGAACCAATAAACGCCATTGATAAGGCCTGTCACCTTCATGATGTTGCTTATAAAAGCAGCAATCTGCAACACAGGCATCTAGCAGATGTGAAATTAATTCATGCGTTAAATGCTATTCCTGATAAATCCTTCAAAGAAAAATTGTCTTCATTTT
Source organism: Unio delphinus (assembly GCA_029339505.1). Taxonomy (NCBI): domain Eukaryota; kingdom Metazoa; phylum Mollusca; class Bivalvia; order Unionida; family Unionidae; genus Unio; species Unio delphinus. The sequence continues at coordinate 9,959,971 of JAQISU010000210.1, read as the reverse complement.
TGATAAAATCGGCTATGAAAAGTAAATTGATGTTAGGTGCCGGTAATTAATAATATGGAATCAATTTATTATTCTCCAAGAGGATACTGGAGGGGTAACGCTGCAATCAATAAACTCGCTAGAGCTGCAAAAGTGAAAAAAACCACTGCGGCTAATTGGTTATCCAAACAGGCACTATGGCAAATTTATCTACCACCGCCTAAACAAATTCAATTCTCGCATTTTGATGTGACCGCTCCTAATGAAGTTCATCAGGCTGATATATTATTTCTGCCACATGATCGTGGTTACAAATATGCGTTAACCGTAGTTGATGTTGCGAGTCGATACAAAGAAGCAGAACCGCTGAAAACAAAATCAGCCACTGAAGTCGCTTCTGCATTTGAAAGGATTTATCGACGAGGTCCTCTGCACTGGCCAAATCTATTGCAGGTTGATCCTGGCAAGGAATTTCAGGGTGCAGTGTTATCTACAATGAAACATCATAATGTCACCATACGACGAGGGCATACTGCGCTACATCGCGATCAGGCCATTGTAGAACGATTTAATCGGACGATTGCTGAGCGGTTATTTGGATATCAATACGCAAAAGAATTCATTCAAGAAAAGCGATCCAGTGAATGGGTTAAAAGATTACCATCTGTGATTACTGCACTGAATAACGAGATTACTAGAACAATCAACATGAAACCTATCAACGCGATTAAAAAGAAGTCAATACCCGTACAACCACAAAAAGATTTCCCTAGAAACGCTAGCATTTCCCAACCAATTCTTGGTAGTAGTGTCATTGTGAGGTATTTATACGAACCAGGAGAGCTTGAAGGGGGTAGAAAAAGGGCTACTGATCCTATTTGGAGCGTCACTACGCATAAGATATCTAGTATAACACGATCAACTGGTAGACCAGCAATCTATAAACTGGATTCAACTGCCCCTCAGCGGGGTTTTACTCGACAACAACTGCAAGTGATTCCCGAGGATACTCAATTGCCACCGCATGGTCTTAACTAGCGCCGTTGCGTCTATTGCACTCAAGACAAGTCAACATCACATTATTTCTGACATGACCGAGATTGTTATTTTTTCTGTCTACGGTGAATTGGCGAGGATCCTTATCCGAATACTGCCAACGCATTATACAATTGCAACTCGCGCAGTGATTATTCTGTTGTTTCTTCAAAGTGATTATTAATTTAGCATCAATATCAAATTCTCGTTGTTTTTTTTTGTCTTGTTGTTTGTAACCGGAGAGTTTTTTATTAATGATGCTAACATCAATATCACTTATTGTTGTGTCATTATCATCACCAATGATTTCATCATCGAGGACAATTCTTCGAAGTTGATTTATGTTTCGTACTCTGGATACTGCGAGATAGACTAAATTTGACCATTCGATGCGATTATCTACCATCCAAACAATTGTATCCGATATAGTCAATCCCTGTGAAGAGTGTATTGTTGCTGCGTATCCTAGCGTCCACGGGGATTTATTAGCACGCAATGCATCTTCAACGACATTGATATCAACCAGCACAATATCATTTAATACCAGAATTTGTTTTTCACTCTGTCCTGGAATATCAACTTCAATATTCTGTTTTCGTGTATCCGATGGCCTATAACAAAGGGGTACTGGAAGCGTTGCAAATTTTTCTTTATGCAATTCAAATAACTTCATCTGAAGTGTATCCCTGACTATTTTTCTACTTGCAATGATCAAATCGTTTGGTCTCCATGTTTCCCAGAAATCATTCATTGGGGTTTCTGAAATCACTTCACGCGCTATTTCGCATTGGATTCTATCCGGTTGTAATCTAATTAGCGCTTTGAACTCGCGTAATCGTTCATCAAGTGATCTATAATCAGTGGTGATTTCTTCATAGTAGTCTACAAAACCCTTTAGCCATTCATGTGGAGATGCACCGACAAATGGTGGTGGTTGGCCTTGATCCCCGCACATGACGACTTTTGTGTTTTTGGTTAACAACCACTCAAGAAATGTTTTTAATACATCTAATGACACTGTGCATATTTCATCCCAGATTATGATTTCAGGAATGAATTTATCACCCATTCGATCAGGAGTCCATTTGTCACCCTTCCATCGAAAGAAGCTGTGATAAGTGCAAGCATTTACCCCTCGTTGTATCATCTCTCTGGCGAGTCTGTGAGTCGGTGTTAGCACAATCATGTTAGTAGAAATACAAGTATTTCCACCACCACGATATAATTCAATTGCACGCGTTGTCTTTCCTGACCCACCACAACCGTTTAAATAAACTGTCTTGTATCTACATACTGGATCAGATACCGGTGGTGCATTAGAAAATTCTGTAGAAACACTAGTGTTTCCAATTTCAATACGGTTACAACAAATATATTTATCATCCATGGCAACGTCTGCGGATTCACAATACTCATGTAGCATCTCCTTTTTAAATCGCCAACACCCCCAATTTTCTTCGGGATCTGTGAATTTAGCTACAGCTGATTTGTACTTATTATGTATATACATCGAATCAGTGGCTACTCTAACCGCGGTATTAGGAAATCTATTTATCATCGAAAATAGATTAATAGAAGCATAGGCTAACATTGAACTTCTCAAATGTGTGTACTGGGAATTATATCCATCACAGTAGGTAACAACCGTACCTAATTTCTCGCCGCTGGATAGAAAAGCATCCTTACGGGATACAAGTTTTCCCTGTTTCATTAAATCCGCTACAATAAAATCGTATTCAGCGACATCTATGATCAACCGCGAAGAGTATTTTGCGTTATCGTATCGTCCACCCTGGGTAAATTTACCGATTATTCTTCTTCCGAGATCTTTTGTTTGTTCTTTTTTAATTTCAAATAACTTCTTAGACCAATTTATGATTTCTTCTTCACTGAAATCTGGAAACTGTTTTCGTAGTTCGTTGATTATTCTATCTAGATTGGGTTGTGGTAGCCAAACTTCTTTCTGAGCTCGATAGCATATAATAGCCTCGGAAACAATCAACGATATTAGCATACCACAATCAATCATATATCTCAATAGCACTATTGGCATCCAGTGTTTTTCAGATAGGTGTCTACCGAGCCAAACATAACTACACGGATGTAACCCTGTAGCGAGTTCAAATGATATCACACGAGCGAATCCGGTTAAATCAAAATCAGGCAATGGTCCATTAATCGCAACACGAGTCATTTCATGCGTGGGGTGTCCAAATCGTTTGAAGTACTCAGCGCATTCCCCATACCCGAGAAAACTTCCGGGATAACACGCGGCTATATCAATTGAAATCATACCATCACGATGGTATTTCGTATTCCACAGTCCTCCATGACCAAATTCGACGCAACTCAATTTAACATCTTCGAGAAAATCACTTCGTGTTGGACGCCATGAGTTTTTTTCTCTTGCGAAGTGAGCTACCACTGATGGAATAGTAAAACTATCCGTGAGTAGTTTTTCATGGGAATTCTGCGGTGAAAAATCACTAGCGATTTTTCTCATTCTGTTATCTAATTCTTCAATGCGATATAATTCACCATTTGGTTTTACAAATTGATCGAATTCTTCATCACTTCTAAGTAACCAAACTGACACAGGATCATCCTTACACAACGCATGAATAGCATCAAATAATCTCTCTTCATAGAAAACATCCCCGACGAACTCCTTAGGAATATATTTCACGGTTCGTTCTCGTGGAAATATTGTTACCGCAGGTGTCCACGCGTGTTTGTTATGATCAATAATCTGTATTGGGGCTCCTCGCGATTGATATTTCGGTTCGTATAATACTTCTCCGGTTATTGTTGTTACTGATATTGGGAATTTTAATGATGCTTCTAATTTAGCTATATCAGAAATCTTTGCACCATGCTGTTTCACTGTCAGTTCCCACTCGGTTATTTTTCTACGTCGCAGATCAGTTAGTTTATTTCCTCGGGATGCATTTGTGAAATGTTCTATTATTCGTTCTGCTACACAATTAAGCCCTGACGAATATTTCATAGGAGCTAGTTTTGCGATATCGGGTTTATCATTTAACGGATATATCCCATAAACCATTGCTGTTACGGGATAAGATCTTTCGTAGTATGGTTTGTCAATGCCGGTTAGAATTCCTGGTTTGGAATCTCTACTCACAATGACAGCTTTTTTATTCTTGAGGATTGGTTCAAATTTATCCTTAATAATCCATTTGCCATCGACTTCGATAATGAATTTGATTCGGAAAAAATGCCGTTTTTCCCCAACACGTGAAATTATCACTGCTGCTTTTTCATCATTCATGGTAGCATCAACAACACCATCAATTCGAAATGTTGACCAACAATAAGATGCTCCATCACGCTTAAATTCATTAAAACAGTCTCTGATTTTACTAATCATGGCTTTATCAAGAATTGTATTCTTTGGTGTATTAGAAACTATATCGAGATTGAATTGAGCATCTTTCCAGGGGTAATCTCTCTTGGACGTTTTTGAAATCCGAAGGATTTTGGGTTTATCGAGATTAAATTTGTTACGTTTTTTGGGTCTATCGAGATTAAATCTAGGACTGATTTTCAATAATCTCTTAAACTCTTTCATGTTTCCGTCTCTTGGACGTTTGTTACGTTTGTTTCCGTCTCTTGGACGTTTGTTACGTTGTTTTGGTCTATCGAGATTAAATCTAGGACTGATTTTCAATAATCTCTTAAACTCTTTCATGTTTCCGTCTCTTGGACGTTTGTTACGTTTGTTTCCGTCTATTGGACGTTTTTTGGGTCTATCGAGATTAAATCTAGGACTGATTTTCAATAATCTCTTAAACTCTCTATCAGCATTAAATTTAGCATTTCTCGAAGTCAATCTCTTGAACTCCATCATGCTATACTAAAAACAAGTGTCTAAATGAAAGATTTTTATATAATGAATCACTGCAAATGGATCAGTCAATGAATTAGACAAATAGTATAGTATACGAATGAACCAGGAATTCAGACCACACCCAGTGAGTACAAATTATGAAGCATCCAGTGATGGTGTTGTAAGAAACCGTAGACTGAAGAACCCAGTTGGGTGGGATAATGGTATGGGGTATTTGTTCTTTACTGTTGGAAAGAAGAAATATTACAATCATCGTTTCGTGTATGAATGTTTCCATGGATTGATCAAAGATGGTTTTGTTATTGATCATATTGATTCTAATCCGAAGAACAATTCCTTATCAAATCTTCAAGCAATCACACATAGTGAGAATACCAAACGAGGAAGGACTGGGAAATACTCGAAAAAAGCGAGACCTGTGAAATCTTTGAATACAATAACTAACGAAGAAAAAGTATTTAAATCAATATATGAAGCCGGCAAGTATTTCAATATTTGTAGACCCTCAGTACGATATGTTGCAGAGGGGGTTTGTCGATCGGCTATTTCAAAAAAGAGCGGACAGAAAATTCAATTTAGTTATGTCTAATACGTCATATTTTTCATTTAGAAATATATCATTATTATAGAATAATGAATTCTGAAAACATGAATAGAATCATATCCGAGATTTCAAAATTGAAAGGTTGGGATATTGAACTATCAGATGGGTTAAATCCTGATCAAATCATGTCTGATTTTCAGGACATAGAATACGGAGTTAGCACTAACAAGTATATGCTACCAAAGAAGTATGCGCTCATCAAAAGAATTCAGAATTCTATTAAGGACTCTCTCGCATTTTCCAGTGACATAGGTGTGTTCGCTCCGTTATATACCATCGTAGAACGAATACGAAAAGAATTGGGGTACGAATACGAATTGAAAAAGGAGGTTAATTCTAAAGTTAGAAACCTACGGGCGTTAATTCAATCAAATGAACAATTTTGATTGACCAACCATTTATCATTATTTGATTGTGACCGTCCCTCATAGAGATTTTAATTTTTTTTTAGCATTTTTTGATCAAAACTGTTGAAATCAGTGAATAAAAAATTGATGGCTGGTTCGGATTGATCAAATGGAAAAGTGAGGAAACTAGCAGTATTATTATTTTTATATACAATTTTGCTACTTTCCTCATCATTGAACGAAGCTGTCTCACAGTGAAATAACACTTCCATGACCATCCGATGGTGTTAGGTCGGATTAAAAAATTGTTTTACAATTGAAAAATTGTTTGCGATTTCAAATAATGGTCAATGAAGCATTAACAACCCGATTGGCTCGTGAACGACTGGATGCAATCAGGAGATTTGTACCAATTCGTGACTCTGTACGGAATAAACTACAACAACGACAGAGTCTTCAGACTGATTTTGCTATGGGATCCGAAGAATTGTTTAAACCAGTAACCACAGCAACGAAGGGGATAGAGCGTGCTTTACTGGGAGATGTTCCCGGGACGGGGAAATCTGTTATTGGTGAACTTGAAAAAATAGCAGCGAAAACTGAACAAACAGAACAAATAGAATCAAAAAGAACAGTTGATGATTTACGCGTGAGATTTACCGAGACCGGGTTAGCAGCAATTGATGAGACTAAACTAGCAGATATTCCTGCGCTTGTTGTTACGACTTATGAAAACAGAAAAAAAATGTTGAAACCAGAACATCATAAATATGTTAGAAATATAACTCACTGGGCTGATATATTCTATAAGATCAAAACTGAAAAAAGTCAAATTAAGACAGATAGTCCATCATACAATGGATATATCAATGCGGTGGGTAACGTGTATAAACGATTTGAAGAACAAAAACAACAACAAAAACCACCAAAATTGCAAAGGCGGCGACAGCAACCTGCAAAGAAAATATCTTTTTCACCTAAAAAACAACTACCACCTGATGATGATCTTCTTGATTATTTATTACAAGAAGCCGATTTAGAAAAACAGGATGAAGCAACTGGTTATAGCGGAAGTGGATTGCAAGATTCCAGTGTTTCATGCCCTGGTAGTGTTATCAATGATATATCACGATTAGAAGTTCTTGTAGGAGGTTTCCGAGCTGGAAATAACTCACCGGAAATAATTAATGAAGCAGCTGATATCTGTAGACGGTTATTTGCCGGCGGTATCATGGATATCAAAACATATCGAGATTTCATTGACGAGTTAGTAGACGGTGAAACCGTCCATGATTATCATAGTGATTAATCACCGGGATTAAATAAAAACGCTAGCGTGGAAATCCGAAGGATTTCACAATTGAAAAATGGTTTCTGATTTCAAATAATGATCATACACTACAATCATGATAAACCAACCCCCGTCTACGTAGTTAATTCACGGTTTCCAGTTTATAGAGCATACTACGGAGATGGTTTAGGCAATACCATTGCGGGGTTATTTGCGAGAATGGCTCCAAAAGTGATGCCATTGGCTAAACAACTAGGAATGAAAGCCATTGAAGTTATTCGTGATAAGGGTATTGGTGCTGTTGGAGATTTTGCTGGAAAAGCGTTTTCAACTGCGAAGAATAAATTAACATCATTAGTGAAATCACGGATGAAATCCAAAGGATTTTCAAAGAAACCGTTACCGTCTACAGCGGAAATGCCTGCAAGTGTTAGTAGAATTATAAATAACGCAGTAGACGAAAAATTAGCGTCGATGGTAAATCAAGGGGACCAAAGCAATATTGCAAATATGATAGCAGGAAGCGGCTTTAAAAAACTACGTCGATGAAAATCCTACGGATTTTTACGATTTAGACTCTGATAAATAGAATAAAATGTTCAAAAAATCACATGATCCGGCGTTTGATATAGACGCCCCAGTTGGCAAAGATGATTCTGTACGCGATTATCAATATTACGCTTATCATGCAATAGACGCAAATAGTCGATCGCGAATTGAACTTCAAGTCCATGATACCAGTAAATACTTTTTGCCCTGTGAAGCGTTTATCGAAATCGAAGGAGAGATTATAAGAACAAATGATACAGAGTATCCAGCTGGTACTCAAGTCGGTTTTGTCAATAATGGTATTATGGCGTTATTTGAGAGTGCTAGATATCTCATTGATGGAAAAGAAATTGAGTCCATAGATCGTGACGTTGATGTGGCTACAACAATAATCGGGTTAGCGAGATATTCCGATGATTATACAAGATCAGCAGGACCCTCTATGATGTTTGCAAAGGATGTTAAAAATACCGCTGGAGGAAATCAATTTATTATAAGACGACCACAGAATAATGCTGGTGCTGCTAATGTTGATGTCGAGAATATGATTATAAACAACGATCCTAATTTCAATCTAGGAGCTGCAACACGTATTTCAATGTTGCAAGGAGCGCGTAAATCATTTTCATGCGCGATTCCACTGCATCACATATTTGGATTCTGTAGAAACGTCCGAAAAGTTATTTATGGGGCGAAGCATACAGTATCGCTTGTACGAAAGAGTGATGATAACGACGCAATCTGGAGGATTCCAGCAGATGCTGCAAATCCCAATGCTGATGCCGGTAAAGTCAATTTAACAAAAATATCATTGTGGATGCCAGTGTTGACTCCAGCAATTACCGCAGAAGAACGATTACTATCATTTATGGACCAAGGAGGAAAGTCGTTGTTGAGCTGGTTATCAGTGAGTACAGATGTGAAGCAATCAAATCTGAACGGGTTATTCACGTGGAATCTAGCATCAAAACAAGGCGTTGCTGCGCCACGTCATATATTCGTAGCGTTACAGGATAACACACGAGTTGGCGATCAACGTTTCAGTCATATGATATTTGATCAGTTAGGTGTGAAAGACATCTCACTGAGAATAAACGGCCAACAGGAACCATCCGAGGATATACAACTTAATTACACAGAAAATCATATTGCACGCGTGTATCATCGTCTGTTGTCATTTATGGCACGCGATCAAAATGTTGATACTGGTTTGCAAATATCACAATATGATTTTAAAAATCTGTATCCGATCTATTACTTCTCACTGGAACATCTCGATTTAACAAGACAGTCCGTCGTTGATATACACTTTAGAGCTAATGTGACTCGTGGTGCTATTGCTAATTATAGAGCGGTTGCTGTCATTCTCAGTGATAAATCAATGCTACTTGAAGGTGTTGGTGGAAGAATGAGAGTGGTAGATGCCCCAGTAGAAAACATGTAATTGAAATTGTAAACGATTTAGAATCAATCTATTATGTATAATGTCATATAGTGTTATTAGTGTTACGTTAACTCCCGGTCAATTAAAAAAATTGCAATCAGAATCGGCTAAGCGATGTGGAACCACAATCACGTTGAAACCTAATCAAATGACTGGTGGTGCAAATAAATTATCGCTGACAACTCGTCAGGTGAAACATTTCAATGATGCACTTGCAGCCAAAAAAGGTGTTCAGATTACTCTTTCTGCGGCTGCTATCAAAAATATGATTAAAACAGGCGGTATATTTCCGTTGTTAGCTGCGATTCCAGCATTGATTGCAGCAGCAGCCCCAGCGGTGGCTAAAGCGGCAGCGTTAGGAGCCGTTGGTACTGCAGCAGGAATGGCACTAAAGAAGGCAACTGGGAAAGGATATAAAAAAAAGGGACGATCCGTTCACGGATTGGGTCTAAGACTACCAGGAACCCCGTATTCGTGGTACAGCGGAAAGGGTCTAAGACTACCAGGAACGATTTATTAATTCAGAAATCTTCGATGGTTCCCATGTCCAATTTTGATTTAATGGATGCGGCTAAAAAACTCGCGATTAAAAACTTCAGAGGTGTCTTTATGAAAGATCAATTACCACATCAACCAAACAGCGTTGAAACCGGAATCATTAATTTAGATAACAGCACCGGACCTGGAACTCACTGGGTTGCATACGCTATTGATCCACGTGGGATTGTTTATTTCGATTCATATGGATTAGCCCCACCAAAAGAGTTTATGCGGTATATAAAAACCCTTCCAATGAAGACTTGGTATTCTACGCTACCAACACAAACGATGATTGACCCACCAATATGTGGCAGCGAAGTATTAAATGTCCTTGACGCTATTTCTAACTCCTTGAGTAACCCAAGCGGAAAACCACCACATGTTGTCGTGAATGAATACACTAGCAATCGCTGGCAACGACGAAGTCGTCAAAAACGATTTTAGAGAGAGAAAGAGTTTTACAATAACATGATTGATATTTGGGGGAGATCTTTGAAACCCAAACCCGATGGCACTGCACCACCTGATTCTGTCAAGGATATAACAAAAAAAATTAAAGATGAAATCGCTGAGACGTTGAACTTAACAAATGTTGATCCTAATGAAATAGTTGTATTTCAGGACAAACAGGGTAAATTGAAATCCAGTGATGTGTCGTTGGATGATATTTTAGTTAAACAACGAAACGCAATCGAAAACACCGTTGCGTTATTTTCCGATCAGGGTAAATTGAAAACCAGTAATATTTCTCTGGATGATATTTTAGTTAAACAACAAAACGCAATCGAGGATACTATCGCGTTATTTTCCGATCAGGGTAAACTCAAACCGGGTGTACTCGTTTCGACGATTACAGATCGATTAAAAACTCTCAACGATGAGTTAAACAATTCTCTGGCTGTACTAAAAATACTTGAATCTAAAATTGAAGATAACGTAAAACAGTTTATATCATTTCGTAGAAATATCATTGATAAATTTATTGGAACCCAGTTGGATAAAATTGAAATAAAACTCCCTGATATTAAAAAATCCATCGATGAGACGAAAACTTTCATCGAAGCCGTCAAAGGTGATTTTTCGAGGATGATAACAATCATTGAAAAAACAAAAATTCCTCATGAGAAAACCAATAACGTAGTATATACAATCCAACACGGATCATTTGAGTGGACACCTGCAAACAACAAATTAGATATCACAGCTACTATCAAGGGTATTTATCGATTAACGCTGGTAGCACCAATTCAATTTAATATATCATCGTCGAGTTCATCCGGGGTCAACAATACGATTTCAACGATCATCGACAAGGATAAAACTGAACGGTTAACGATAAAAGCCGATGATAAAAGTTTGGCTAAGGCATCAGTAACATGGTATCTGGAATTCGTAGCGGATTTAAGTAAATAACTAAATCGTTCGGATTTCACAATTGAAAACGCTAGTGTTTTTAAAATAAACAACAATGACTTTGTCATCGACGCAATGTCGCTATGATCAGGTCAGAGAATTTCAAAATAGACTCAAAACCCTCACTGAGGAATATCAAATAAAAATAAAAAAATACCGACGAAGAATCACCGCAATTGATGTTATTATATACTCGGTGTCAAGCGTTCTCACTGGTGCCGGAATAATACTAGCATCTGTTACAATGATTGCCCCGGTCGTAGTTCCAATTTGCATTTCTGCGGTGGCTACAATCGGGGGTATATTAACCGGGATAGCAAAAAAGATATCATCATGCAGCCAGAGTAAACTGCAGAATTACTTACTTCAATTTCATATTGCATCAACCGCATATTCGCAATTATCATTGATGATATCGTCGTCACTCGACAATACGATTATATCAGATAGTGAATTCTCAGCGATGGTCAGTATTTTTGATTCCGCGATATCGAAATTAGAGCGACAACATGAGTATAATAACAATGACAACACCGATGGAATCAGAAAACACGAACCCAAAAAACAAAATGATCTCAATAATATCAACATTACCAGATTGTGAATTCTCAGTGATGGTCAGTATTTATGATTCCTCGATACCAAAATTAGAAATAAATCATGAGTATAATGACGACACAGCAGGAATTACTTCAACAAGTAGTGGAGAACACGAACCCAGTACAAACGAGTATGATATCAATAACATCTACGAAACCCGAGTTTAGTGTGAATTTCCCCTCTCCGGTTCCTGTGAGCGAAATCGCGCTAGCAAAACTACGAATGTATCACAGTTGGCCTAATATTAGATCGGTAGCATTTGGTGGTCAACAACCCAATAATTCACTGGTGTTCTCGTATAAGAATAAAGACGACGGTACCCCAGACTGGAATGTTGTTTCGATACCAACAGGGTCATACCAAATCGAACAAATCAATAATGAATTCGCGCGTAGAATAAAATCGATTACTGGAGTAGAGTCAAAAATTGCTATAACAGTTCATGAACCGACGCTATCATCTGCCATTGAAATAAACTCAGATGAATATGTCGTAGATATCTATCAAAGCTCAATAAGAACCGTACTAGGATGGCCTGAATTACCACCCCAGAGTAAAACTCTGGAGGAAACCGTTGATTTACCAGAACCAAAAAAATCTGATTATATCACAGATAGGATAAAACCTGATAATCCAGTAAAAAGCTATAGCGATTACAGGGTTGCTAGAGATTTTTTTAATAAGGGAGGGAAATATCTTGTTGTTAGCGAACTTAAAATCAATAAAAATTTCACAGCAATGAATAATATTTTTTCACTGTTGTTAATACCTCTTAAATCCGGCTCTCTTACCCGAGATGAATTTATCAGCGTCGTAGAAACATGTAACAAAATTATCGACGATATGGAAAAATTTAATTCACAAATTATTCAAGAGGTATTGGATGACAGTAATCCTGAAACAATAACAATTTTTGCAGAAGGCAGGGGCATCCCCGTCAAGGATATTCCAACAGTCAAACTAACAGGATATAACGTACCAGAACTAAAAAAATCTCTCAACGATGCTATCGATGTTGGTTTTAAAATAATTCATGACGCATGGAAAAAAACAACATCACCGGAAATAAAAATCCTCAAACATAATAATGACCCAGATGGTGGCGGTAGGCATATCGCTCCGTTCAACGTGAATATTTCTTCGGTGATTGCGCTCAATTTAGTGTGTGATGTTATCGAAGGAAGCTATCAAATTAATCTCGAACGATCAAATCAAGCTCAGCAAGGATATATTCTTTATTCGTTTGCACCAACAGCTCCTCCAGGATTCCTAATTATTGAAAACCCAATTAATCCTGTCTACATGCGATGCCATAATAATTCATTAACCAGAATTAATTTCAAACTCACCGACCAGTCAAATAATCTGATTGATTTACAAGAAGAGGTGTTAGCGATTAGTCTGTTTGTGAAATCATAATTGATTTGATCGAGTCTTTAGGACGAAAATCATTTATGATTTTTTGTTAACCCAGAACTGAAATCACTAGTGATTTCATCACTAGCAGCAGAGGGGGTGGATGACCACATCGTTGCGAGAAAAATCGTAAAATCCCCGTTTTTGCAAAAATGGAGACTTTTTTTTTGGTTAAATGAGATTTTGTTGGAAGTCTTATTTTTTGTCTGAAAACGTAGTGTGTAGGCCATTTTTTGTTCGGAAACGTTATCTGGAAGCCTTATTTTTGCTTGAAATCGTGGTCTGTTCACCCCCTCTGCTGCTGGGACGATGCTTCATCTGTGCGGCATGATGCTCCAATGCTAGACATTACTATAAACTGCCATACATATTTTTGCATGTAGTCTGACTTGTCTACTTCAGATTGAGGGAAATTTTCAGCAACAATGGGCAGTTTTTCAATAGTATCTTTTTTATAATATCATTATCTGCTGCATTGATAATTGATTTGTGCAGTTCAGCATCATCTTTGACATTGGCGATCTTGGTAACTGCAGTAATAGACAGGTGATGGGTTTGACCTTTGTCTTTTCTGGGCCGTCTATGTTGAATATTCTGCCTTTTGTTTGGTGGTTCAGTGTATTTATATGGTAGTGGGATAAAAGTCTCTCCATTTGGCATGGGTTTGAAGAAACTTAATAATGAAGACCAGTGATTAATCTACCCCTGCGTCCCGCGTCCAGCACGCACAAAAAATGGCTGGGACTCGTTAGTTGTTCATATGTGCATTACTTTGGACGCAAGAAATTTTAAAGGACCATCATCGTGCTTACTGTGAATTTTGTTTAACAGGACTTTCTTTTCACAAGGCAAATATTATCTATACACCTGTCATGTGGTACTCACTCATTAACAGTATACTAATATGGGATGTCATCAGTTCCCCTCATGTTTCCTGTTAAAATGTCGCCAAAGAAAATGATGAAACTTGACCCTAAGCAAAGGACATTGGATATTTTGTTTAATGATTCAAATTACACTGATCAGCAGCATTTGGTTTCGTCATCTGATGTTCGGATGCAAACGTGTGCTCAGCCTCCAGCGTAATACATAAATTACCAAAAATTCAACAGTTTCAGCCGAAGTGGTTAAAAACGGCTTATTGGCAATTCGGCCCAACTTAGATCGAAAATATGACAATTCGGCCCAACCAAAGACAATTCGGCCCAATTTTAAAATACAAATGATAAGTATTTATTTGTAACATATATTTTGACAATTCTTATATAATATGTTTTATAATAAAATTTGAAACATTTTGTGAACAAGATAAATGTTTTCCGAAGTTATAATGGTTAGGAAAAACCGGAGAAAGAAAGGAGTATAGTAGAGCTGTACGCTTGGTCTCAAAAACTTAATTCTCAAGCAAAACAAGAGATATTCTCGTATTGAATGTATTTGTTACAAATAAATTTATACAGATACATTTTATCATAAAATGGTAGAAAATTGCATAATTAGTTATTTTGCGATAATTTGACATACATTTAATTCAGAACATGATTCTGTTTTGCTGTTATATGTTACGAAAAATATAGAAAAATGTGCACAATGAAAGATGCATCTTTACCAAAATTTCTTGTATTTGAAATTTCATTTAATTTGATAATGAATATTCAAAACAACACAAACATTTTAAGTTGTCAAATACCATTCTAATCATAACAGTTTCAGATTCAAAATATTAGCGCGAAAGTTTACAACGTGTATGCCTTTTTAGTCAATCCAAACATATAACGCATGTATTAGAGACATATGACAAAAGACTGTTCATTAAATATGTAATCGTTTTCACTCAGTTTTCCCATTTGATATTTATATTAATGTATCTCAATGTGTTTGCAAAATCATTATACTCATTACATTTGAGCGGGACTCATTATTTGAATATATGCGAGTCCTGTGACTCATTGGGATGAAATTGTAGATTAATCACTGGAAGACATGCCCAAGTACTAACACTCCAGGATCTTTGATCTGAAAATCTAACACACAGAGTCAATGACTTTTGAATTTATGATTAAAACTAACTGGGTTTCCATAGTTGTTACTGTGTTACCATATTGAGACAACAATATTAATTGCACAAAGTCAAAGGTCTATGGTCTTTGTGTCTTCCTGTACTTTGATATTATTTTTTACTGGATAAATAAACTCATATGGCTTCTGAACTCATTTTCAAATGCGCGTTTCTTTGTTACACTGATTGATGTAATCAAGAGCACGAACTAACAATGTCGTCCAGCTATTAATGAATAGCGATATATATTGTAATAATTAATTATTCAGTTTCATAGACCTATTCGTAAGCAGCTACCTCATGCTGCCAATGCAAAGCAATGGGTTTGGACCCCATACCTCAACATAAATATTCAAACAGAGCAGTAGGAAGCATCAGACCAGTGCAAAAACTCCTATAAAGGTTTTATATACATGTACCATCATTTTGACAAATATCAAAGATCTTAATGAAAAAATGCTTGCTATCAAATTCTCAATACAAATATTTTTTACTTTCACTGACAACATGGTGTTTGTGACATTAGGTATCACAGTACCATTTGTTTTTCCATAGACCTCAATGCTAATGCTTTGCGAAATAAATATAATTTCTATCCTACTTCAGCATGTATGTCACATACTGTCACAGAACAATCTTAGATTGCCAATTTGACAAGGACAAGACCAGGTACTCCATTGCATTTAAGTTAAAATGTTTTGAGAGTTTATTCTATCTATAACCAAAAACAAATACAAACAAAATTATATGGATACAAATTTAGTATTTTTACAGACTTGACTTAGGGTCAATAAAACAGCACCGGATTCATTTGGTGCAGAATCAATAGCATGTTTCATGGAATCCTGTTCCATGGAAGAATTAGACATTTTCTACTTCACTGCACATATCGTAAACAATCAACTCTATTTCCAAAACAGATTAACGATTAGGTACACATGTCAATGCCGAGATATGATTCACTCAAGCGGTTATACTTAAACAACATCCATGTATCAGATAAATAAATACTTTCAGGATTCCTAAAGTTTGTTTGTTTGTTTGTTTGTTTAGGATTTTTAACGTAGCTTTAACAATTTTTCAGTCATATCGCTACGATGTCTGCAGTGAGGCAGTTTATAGTGATGTCTACCACTGGGGCATCATGCCGCAGACATGTAGCATGATGTCCCGCCCAGTCACATTATCCTGACACCAGGCCGACCAGTCCTAACACTAACCTCTTAATGCTGAACGTCAAGCGAGGCAGCTGTTAGTACCATTTTTGTAAGTCTTTGGTATGACTCAGCCGGGGATCGAACCCACGACCTCCCGCTTCCGCGGCGGACGCTCTAACCACTAGGCCACCGGAGCGGTTTCCTAAAGTTTAATCGAGTTAATATTAAGTAAAAACTTACTTTTGCAATTACCACTGTTCTGCAATTAAAGAATTAATGTATCATAGAGTCGCAAACACAGTACATGTACCTCTTTTCACCGGTTGTCATATGAGTTCGCACTTGTCCTACGATGAATAATTTTCAAAAATCAAACGTTTCAGAAGCCGTAACTTCAGTTTGGTACAACGTAGAAAAGTCAATGATAGCTTCATAAATAGAAAAATATCTCCGGAATAAAACAACCAATAGAGAATGATCGTGTGCTTTTAAAGACAGAAATAGCAAAAGGAAATCGAGGGTCATGGGTGGAACTAAGTATTTGGAAGTTACGAACCTTCTCTTTTTATATAGTATGATAGAGAGGGTCCTATGTCGGAATGGGTCATGGGGGTAATCTATGGTATTTTTGTCACTCTGTATGACTTTTTTCTTCTTTAGATTATTGTTTTTTCTTCACATCAAGCTCGCGTTGAGCACATGTGGTGTTCTCCACACAGAACACTGCACCAGGGCTAATGGTGCATGGAGAAATATAGGTCTGATCATTAGCATCCAGAAATTTTAAGTTATTTACTTTTGAAGATGACATATATTTACTTTGGGAGTTGAATTAGTACCGTGAATCTATTCTACCAGAGCTTATTCTACCGTGAGCATCATTCCTCGAAATATGGGAGTACCAAAGTCAACTGTTGCCATGTTTGGCAATTTGACATATACCTATCTTTGCTTACCCATGTCAAATTCCATAATACCTAACAATGTCCTTATATCACCCAGTGTTAATGTGGCATGTGTCATTTTGTCTAAATCGATCTATTTACCTAATGGGCTGTTTTCGATAAGCACTCATGCTGACTTTCCTTGTCATGCGGTCTGCTTCGGTGACATTTAATCATAGTATGAACTAATACATGCATCGAACTCTAGCTCTGAACAAACGTACGTAAACACGGTATCTACATTAAAAGAAGAAAACTATTTTTAAATACTATCTGAGATATAATGTAATGATGACAAATGGACAGTTAAATTGTTCTCTTTTTGATACTCTTTTATTTTTACACAACACATCACAATTCCCATTATTTATTTAGTTATTTATTTATTTTTTGTATTTTATTTATTTAAGTTTTCTAGTTTATTGATTGTCTCCATAGGTTTTAATGGAACTTTTAGTAAGATTCTTAGCGTTTTCGGTTTGAATTTATTTAAAAGCAAACATTACTCCTAAACATTTATTTCAGAAAGTCTTTTGTCCAATGAATCATGGTTTGAAGGAATGTTGATGACATTTGCTAATGCAATAACATATTTAATATATATATATACTTTATATCAGCAACACCAACATTAAATTCAGTCGATACGAAATTTAGGTATTTCTCTGGAAAGTACTCTCACATTCCATCAACATGTCATGAACTTATGCAAGGCTCCATATCTTGAGCTGAGACGCATCATCTCTATTCACAAATATCTTTCAGTTGAAGCCACTTGCGTGTTCTGTAGTATTTTCAAGACTCGACTATTTGGTCTGGTTTGTCTCAATATCTACTCCAGAAACTTCAAAAATGTTATAAATACATCTGCCTGGATGTTTCACTGACGGACTACAGTACAACATACCTATCCGACCTCACCCATGTGTATACACAAGATACTTACGCTCCTCTTCTGTCAATCGTTGACTTATTATTCTCACTATGAAAACGAAATGCCATTGACAACAGTGTATTTAATTTATATTTAATTTAATGTTTGTTTGTAAGTTTGTATTTTTTTTTATTCCATTACTTGCTATTGTAATGTAACTTTATTTACTGGAATAGAGTTCAGTTCTGACTTTTTTTATTTTTGAAGTAAACAATTTGATAGAGACATTGTATCTAATGCTGATCTAGTTCCTGACCTTGATTCAGAAATCAGTGAGAGTTGTAGTAAGCTGATCTAGTTCCTGGCCTTGATTCAGAAATCAGTGAGAGTTGTAGTAAACGTTTTTATTTTTATTTTTATGTTTAATTCTTTCTCAGAGTAAGATTCATAAAGTGGAATCGAGGCCATACTTGGAGTATGTGACAAATAACATGCATCAATTAGGTTTTTCCAGAGGATTGAGCCACATCCAGACATCTGTTTTGCGTTGTAGCTAGATTTATTATTGATGTTTTGATAAAGAATAATCATTAGTGCCTTAACACTTGAGAAGTTAAAGTGCTTGAAATTGTGACCAGTTTTTGTGCTAATTATATTGTTTACTTTAATTTATTTGGATTACAAGTTTGTTTTCCCTGGAAATACTAGTGTTCTAAAATAATTCTTGGACAAGGACAGTTATCGAAATTTACAGAGAATTCAAACACTGGAATACTATTTTCTGTGATTCAACAAGGAACTGTTGACACATCAGTACAATGCTGACCACAGAATACGTCATCACCTTCCATTTTCAAAGACATTTGCCAAATATTTGGATTTATGACTTACTTAAGTCTGAAAAATTCGTAATTTCTGCATTGCGTTTAGAAAATACCAATAGAACAACACAAACCTTAATAATATCTTCTTGTTTTTACCCACTTTATTGTGGGTTTTTTTCTTCTTCAAATTGTACCTCCATTCAAGTTGCACTTTCATATCTCCTTCACTCTCAACTGCTTTACTCGTTTAATTCACCATTAATATGCTCAAATGTCTAACCCCTTAAATATCTTGAGAGGGGATACGACATTTATACATAGATCGTACAATTTTTTAAAACAGATTATTTACTTCACATGGCTACTCGTCCATTGAATAGGTTCTTAATGCACACAACTGATGTAGGAGGGCCATAGGGTGCAAACTTTTGTAAATCCGACTATACCTATGTCCCAACTTGGCTAAATTTTTGCCACTGTGGACTGATATTAGAGAGCCATGAAAATTCTGATGTTATTTGTGCTACACACACACACACACACACACACACACACACACACACATATATATATATATATATATATATATATATATATATATATATATATATATATATATATAGTACACGAATGTATAAATAAATAAACCATTAAAAAAATTACTGCACTTATATATGTGTTTGATTACAGGAAGACATTGACGAGGCTGTAACAGTATGGAATACTCATTGCATATGTCCAAGCAAAAACCAGAATGTACCCAGTGGCAGATGTGTGTGCTGTATACAATGCCCTTGCTGTATGGAACACAAGATTACTTAACAGATGTGGATCGGGACACCATCATTGTATGCAAAGACGAATTTTGGCTTAACCAAAATAAGCCATCAGACCCAGAACTGCAGGAACTCTTCTAGATTCTAATGGCAGAAAATAACCTGGAAATTATGAGGAGCCCTGAAGATGCCCTTAACACTTACAAAACACTGCGTGGACTAGTATTGCAGGCTCTGTACATATGAACAGTGCAGATGAACTTTATCATTTCTTTTTTTGAAATTTATGAAATATGCAATGAAATTCTAATGCAACCTATATAGATAAACCATGCCAGTCTCAACGCTTTGTATCATTTATTGTGGCATTATAACAGTATCGATGTGGACATCTTCCCTCACCTTCATTCCCATACAGTGGGCAGGAACATGGGGTTTATGGCCTGAAATTCATTATATATATACATATATATATATATATATATATATATATATATATATATATATATATATATATATATATATATATATACAAACTTTGATAAGAGTATATTCTGCAGAAAATCCAGAAAGAAAGATTGTATCAAAGTACAGGTAGTATGTTATACGCCTTTGAGGGACTGAATTCATTTCTGTAATAGAGCCTCTAGTAAGCCTAGGCATGTCTACGTCAACCAGCAAGTCTCCATAAATGTCAAGGTCGCTTCACAATAACTGCATCATATAGACTATGGGATGTTGAATAGTATCACAGGTCTCTTAAATTTGATTAATACAGTAACATATACGAGTTAGAAAGAAAGAGATATAGAGAAACCAATCTTTATAATTATTGTCTTTTTTTAACTTTAATTAACTTACCATTTAAAAATTTTAATGTGTTTCCTTCTGTTATATTGGAACAAATTTTGCATCTACTCGTACCACATTTGGTTACTCAGGCCTTTCTTTAAATGACATAAAATTTAGTTCTGCTATGAATTTGTTCAAAATTTTTGGGTTGTCTCTAACTATTAATAATTTTCCATGCTTCCAAGACATTTTTCATTTTATTACTACGTTTGAGTATTGTTCACATGTGCGATATTTGTATTCCGTGGAATTTAGGTTGTAATTATTTCCCTTGATTGGTCCATATCTTTTCGCTTCAAGTATTCCTTGATGATACTTTCATTTGGGTAATTTTGGTTCTTAAGATATTGCCATAACTCTACCAGTTTTTTGTGTATGTTTGTTCTCTACAGTTGTTATCACTCTTGAGGCAAGGTTAAAAGGAATGTTCGTTTTTATATGTTTTGCATGACAGGATTTAAAATTGAGATAATTATGTGTTTCAGTTGGTTTAATATAAATTTCAGTAGTACTATGTATATAGTTTGACAAGACTGTAAAGGAAAGGAATGCTTATTTCACTAATTCTTTGTGAAGTTTATAGCTGTATGCAGGTTATTAAGTTCCCGAAAGAGTTCTTCTATTGGTATATGTTAATTCCATATGAAGAAGCATTCATCTGAAAGTCATTTTATATACTTGTGGTAGATCTTATAGGACTTTATTTGACAATACTGTAAGTTCTTTTCAAACTTTCACATTGTATTCAAGGGAAATAAATTATTTGTTAAATTTTGCAAAGCCTGTTGGTTTTCACTCTTTTCTGTTAATTAGTTTAATACCAATGAGTTGTAACTATATATAACCATAGGGAAGGGTGCAAAATGCTACCCTTCTTAGATCCATAATAGTGGCAAATGGACAAGAGATTTAGCACCCTTATGGAAGATACAGGTGTATTATCAGTGTTCTCCTCATACCATTAAAATGAAGGTAGGCACTTACAGTTCCATGTTGGTTCCACTATTCTTCTGACACACTTTTTAGATTACTACACATTAATTGATGAAGCAAAGTATAACATTTTTCAAAGGCTGTCATTTTGCAATTCCAAGCGGCAAAGTGGGAATTAAGCTAGCCTGTTGAGCTTTACTATATTTGATATGAAATCGTACAAATTTTAATGAGTTGCATAAACACTTTTCCTGAAAGCATATAAAAGGTTTTGATGTACAAAACTAGCAAATTTTAATCTTTGTCAATTACAAACCAAACTACTTATTTGTACACAACACTATCAAAATATTTTGGGTATAAATCTCTACTCAAGGCCTCATAACGGAGTTAGAACTGAAGTATAATGTATGTATTATGGATCCAAGACAATAAAGGAAAAACAAATGCATACAATGCAGTAACAGTTACTTGTTTTTGCTACAGTGGTGCACTGTTTCTTTGGATGAATGCATATTTTCAAGTAAGATGACAACACAGGCATGGAGAAGACGTATGGGATTACATAAGTGACAATGTTTCATCAAAATGCTCCTCTTCTTCTTTGCTTGGTAAGGAAATAAGCAAGAGCTTAGAATATATGGACCAATGTGCAAAAAACTTAACAATTATTAATGATAATTGTGACATTGATGTTAATTCCAATAGTATTAAAAAAGATCTCTTTCTTAGAAATCGTCTATCAGTGTATTAATCTAGCAAAAGATACAACATCTAAATAAAAAAATAAACTCAAGACCAGGTGAAGTCTTATGTTATATCTTTATAGTAAATGTCATTAACACAAAAGAAGAATCACAACTTTCAAGCCATAAGCATCACTCAAGATGAACTCTCTCTTTTCATTTAAATAGTTCAATATTTTTAAAATTAATTTTCTTCCCTTAAGATTGGATTTGCCTCAACATCAAACATACAAACAGAAGGTAAATGTAACAATGAAACTGCACAAGTAAAACTTCCTTAAACATCAACAAAACCATCATATTTCATACCTATAGGCAAAGATGGGTTACATACATGTAAATAAAAAATGATATGAACCTGCACATTTTGGATCACTTTGAAACAAACTGAAATAAATGTAAGTTTACTCAAAAATTCCAATAAAAAGTAAAAGTAACAATAAACTATAATAAAACTCCTAAAACACAAATAAAATGTATCCAGTTTCTTACCTATAGACAAAGAAGGGTTATAAACGTATAAATAAAAAAAGAGATGAACCCACACCTTCTGGATCACTATGAAACAAACCGAAAGAAATATAAGTCTACATCCAATTGACATCATAATGAAGGTGAAGTTAACAGTATACCAAAAAAAAATAGGAAAAAGAGGTACATATCTATCAATTCAGAAACAGTACAGACCCAGATATGCTGGTACTTAATGCAACATATCTGAGTCTACACTGCCAACATCTGGGTGCATATCAATTTATGGTTATTACTTTCATTGTTTTAATGCTGTGGATTTTAATTTTACCTCATTCAATGAATATGTTGCAAAATGTTGTATATAAAAGTATGACACATTATATAAATTTATTCATGGAGTAAAGAACAAGAACCAGCAAAAGACTTAAAAAATATAACTAAAGTTTTCACTTAACTAATTCGATATATGATGGAGTTAGATAAATCCCCATTTGTTCATGTTTTATGCATAATGTATTAATGCTACTATTATATGGATATGAACTGATAATATTAATATTTGTACAATCACTTATAATGTATTGCCACTATCATATTGTGATGCATACAATATAACATTGCACAATATTATTTTGTGCTAATTTTATAAAAGATGACACTCTCAAGTGAATAAAGTTCTTTGACTTGTACACTAACTGATTTTAGTTCTTAAATGATGTAAAGCAACTGCAATGGCTTGCCTTCACAAATCCCTATTAATTGCACAGTATACTTCAAGACAATTACCAACACCCATGCTCATTACTCAACAGTACCCTGGGGTCATATGTATTATCTGTCAAACATATGAAGGTCTTCCTACTGTAACTACATATATGAAGTTTATTTAGAAAATATATGAAAATGTATTATTGTAATTTCTTATATTTGACATCTGACCTGATCCCCCACCTCCCACCAAACAAACTGGACCTTGGACCCTTTGAACAGGAATCAAGAATGACGGCCCTCATATTAGTGACAAAGGGCCCCCACAATATCCATAACATCTTATAATGAATGGGAATAGTAAAGCATCAATTATTTATTCAAATTATGTCATACAGTTACTAGTGTTGGCATTAATTTAGACTATACATGTGTTTCAATGGATAACAAGACCAAGTATTAAGATACTAATAAATTGGAATGACAAAGTCATGTCCATCATAAGCTGCTTTGTCTTGGTCATGACATTGTCAGTATCATACAAGGACAGCTGTATCATTGTGTATATGTGTGTGTGTGTGTTTGTATTTTAACATTAGTACCTTATAAGGACATCTGTATCATTATGTGTGTGTATTGTTACGGCTATTGGATTTAATTTTATTTATTTTTTATTGTTAAATCCAAATTTGTCATTTAGGGTTAAATATTCATTAAATGGGAATTTTTTCTGGAAAATTCAGGTTGACCTGGACTCTAGTTGTAAACAGGCTGATCTTGGCTTGGTTACCTCTTTATCTGACCTTGCTTTAGATTGATAAACAGGTCTTAAATACTATTGGTTAATTTCGAGGATAACTTTTATTTTTAGATATTGGGGATGGTTTTTCTTCTGGATCATTCTTTTAATAGGTGACTTTATTGAAGGCAGATTTTTTCTGTGACCTTCCATGAACTTCTATCTATTTCTAGAAAATCACGCGGTCACTTGTTTACTTAAGAAAACAAATATAAGAACTGTTGTTTGGGATAGAACAAATCAGTATAATTTTGGGCTTAAAGATATTAGTTGTGTATTTTCTGTTTGAGTTTAATTTTAATCATCTTGTTCTGGACTTTGTGTCAATTCATTGAAGAAAGAGGATTTATTATCTATTTGGAGGAGAAAACATGTGCTCATAATTCATTTGGATGATAAAAACAAGAACTGCATCACGTGACATTGTCAGCCATTTTGGATTACATCGTCAAGATTCGAACCTGGAACTATTAGAACATTTATTTATCAGGACTCTTGCAATTCCATTAGTGGATTATTTTTGTGAATTCTGTATTGGATTAATGTTGGATTTGATTCTCTAAAACTGTAAGTTTATTTATTTTATGAAAATAATTGTACTTCATAAATTCATTGTTCAATTTATACAAGCTTGTTAGTTTTCACTCTTTCGAGCCTAAGCACGTAACAGTATGTCTCTGTGTGTTTTAACATTAGTGGTGATATACATAATTAGGTCATTAACTGTGATATTTTCCACTAGAATCATCAGCTTAAGTAAGCAAATGTTTTGAAAAGTTCACTCAAACATTGCAAGAATGATGGAAATAATGGAAATCTGATATTGAGAAAAACATTCTATCTAATTTTCTAACTGTAACAAGATCCAGTCATTTTTCCAGGACAAATCATTATTCATGTTTAATTCCAATGATTTTCCAGTTACAAACTTAGTGCAAGAAGCAGTCTTTTCCGATATGTTATGACTCTTTACCTTGTACGATTAACTTATTTATAAATGGTTCCATACCAGCTGAGGCCCTCATCTTGCATGAATGATGAGGAAAAAAACACTAGCATGAGAAAAAGTATTACAAAGAAATAACTAATGAAGATACATATAACAAACATTAAATATGTGTCCTGAACTACTAGGATGAACACTTTGTTAAAAATTATAAAATTATAAAATATTATATAAAATAACCAACACAACTAAGATATCAAATAATTCAAAGTTTGTATTTTTTTCAGAATCATAAAGTCCTTCCTTACACTTCTTGGGTCTTACACAAAAAATGAAAAGAAAATAAAACACAACTTGTACCAAAATGTGGCACACATGATAAATACAATGGGCTCCATACAAATTACAGGGACACATGTGTCAGCTAATCAAATCTGTAAACTCTTTTATATCTCTATTACTAATTTTCATATTCAATCTCTATCCCCCTACCCAATTACTTAAGCCACTTAGTCAATACTTTACTGTCAAAAGAAACCATTACTTTCACATCTGACAAAAAAGATGAGTCAAACTTTGTTTCTTGTGGTTTACAGATTATGTTCTAACGAGTCAAGAAATAAACTCTATCTTTAATCCATTTTCATCAAAATAATGTCCATTCTTAACATCTTGCTGTCTAAGATATTATCAAAGTGCTCACGAAGAAGAAGAAATTTGTCATAGCTAGTGGATAGCTCTAGTACACAGCCACATGTATAGGCAATGGGTCTCAGGGTAAACGCAGACATTGATGGTGTAAATCTAACTTGAATTTGTTTGCCAACGATCAGATACTTTCAGTGCAAAATCGCAAAAATGCTGTTAGTTTGTCCTTAC
The DNA here is from genome assembly GCA_029339505.1 of Unio delphinus. NCBI lineage: Eukaryota > Metazoa > Mollusca > Bivalvia > Unionida > Unionidae > Unio > Unio delphinus. Next base: position 9,933,914 of record JAQISU010000210.1, on the reverse strand, counting down.
TACAGCTTTTGATGTATTGCCTCAAAGCATCAAGTGTAACCTTTTCTGCTTTTGAAATATCATCTGGTAATTGAAGCAAGTTCAAATCCTTTTTGTTTGTCACATGCAAATCTCTGTACACTTCCTCAAGTCCTGTGTTGGGTAGCAATGATCTCAAATAACACCAAAGTAATGGTAACCAGCACTCGGTTACAAATGAAGGTTTTTGCACTATCTGATGATGAGAGATATCTCTAACTAGCTTTCTGATGTTGTCTTTTGTGGGCATAATGCGTGCTTCAAAGCTTGAAAATACATCACAAAGATCCTCTTCATCCACGCTATCAAAATCATTCAGTGCCATTTCAAAGATTTCCCTATCCATAGTGGGCAGAGAAAACAGAAAAGTATTCAACAGTTTCTCATCTTGGACATCCTTCCCATCAATGCATCTCTGAAGAAAAACTTGTGAAAGCTGAATGGGCAAGTACCCTTCCTGTTTATATCCACATATGAGAACCTTGGCCACTGCCTCCCAATGTTCTCTCCTCATGATAAGCACAGTTGTTGGAATTTTTATGTCGGACCCAACTGTGTGTTTATTTTAGAAGGTCTCCCAGAATTCTGATACAACATCTCTAAAAATACTCCCACCATCATCACCTCTTTCAGATACAAGTTCTACCTGTAATTGATTTAATCTTGGATCAAAGTTGGCATCCAGAAAATAATTCATCATGTCATCAAACACATGACCTCTCTTAACTATTACTTTCTTAACACTCTCATTCAAAGAAACTGTGTCATCTAGTTCTGATCTGGTGTTAAAATGGTTATCCCCTGGGTGAAACAATATTCCATTATCAGAACTGTGCTGGTCTAACACAAAATCTAGTAAAACAGAAGGCATGATGGTTTTTTGTGTACAATTTACATACATGTTGGTGAAACTTGCAAGTTGAGGTGCATGACTGAGGGTGTTAAGGGTCTCAACAGATTCAAATATTGACTCAGCAACTGGCTGTGACTGACTGGGTGTGACTTTCAGAACTGACTCAAATGAAAACTCTTCTTTTGACTGAAGATGTATTGGTACTGTTATATCCAAAGGACATGTAATCAGAATACTTTCAGCTTCTTCACAGTTTGATTCTTTAGCATTTCTATTCAGAAAAGTTACAGGTGGTTTGTGATAGGACTCTAAGCCATCATGTAATGTTTCTGGTACACTTATAGTGTTCTCTTCAGTGAGTGGCTCAGAAACTATCGTTATTTGATCTTGAACAGTGAGACTTTCTGTACTGAGTGAATCTTTTTTCTCTGTGACCATATAAAATCTCATCAAACTTACCTTTGAGGATTCATATAATTCTTAAATTGTTTCATTTTGGATTTCTCTGTTGGAAAAATCTGTTAATTTAAATATAAAACCCACAATACTACCAAGTGGGGCATGATTGGTTGGGGAAAAAAAGTGTTTTAGCTTTATCCATGACTTCTTCTTTCCTGCTATTTATAGGCAATTCAATTTTGCGAGTTCCTCCTCCTTTTGCTGTCCTTACTTGCTTTCCATTATGTATCCATCCCAATTCTACTTTCCTGTTTTCTTTAAAAGCATTTCTGTTACAATGTCTTGCCACAGTTCTTTTTCTCCACTTCAAAGAAGACTCTGAAATACATTTCTCCTGGAATTCTGCTGGAACTGTATCATGTCTAGTTTTCACAATGCCCAACTTGGCACATAAACATTCAATTAGTTTGGTTTTTCTTTCTTTCCCTTGATATCGTGATTCCTGTTTCTTCTTAATTTCTTCATCTACAAATAATTTCAGTGCTATTCTATCACCAAGCTTTGGCAAAATCTGCACCAAGTCATCCCTACTCATATAGCTGATAACTGTAAGATCCAACTGGAACAAGAAATAAAAGGGAATGGCAATATGAAGAAAATTAGTAAGAACAGGAGATTTTATGGTACAAAGGATCAGGATCAAACAGACAAAGGAAAGAATCTGGATATGTAGACATACTCGGACACAGAACAATTTCCCCTCTTCTACAATCATTTTCCATTGAATTGTGCAAGAATAATTCTCTGGCAGAATGCAAGCATGTATATAGCAAGCATATATATATATATATATATATATATATATATATATATAGTTAGTTAGAGGCTGACAGACATACTATTATTCATGTTCAAAAGAAATATTCCAATAGGCCAAATTTTAGGCTTGATCCCAATCACCTATCATTAAATAAACTGTAACCTTTTCTATATATCTTTCCTCTAATATAAGATTACTCTTGCATCTTTGATTTTAAAAACCACCTAATATTAACAAAGATCAACATTAAAGTACAGTCTCATAGAAAAACCCGAGTTTGATATGAAGAGAAGTTGTGTGTATTACATAGGTGATTCATCTGCCCCATTTTCTTTAATCAGCAATAAGCTACCATGAACATAGCAATATTTCCCCCATGACCCGGCCAAATGGCTGAATGTTAACTTGTTGTCAAATCCCAATGCTTAAGTTATCAAAGTCAATCATTGTGAATAATGATATAAAACCTGGTCAACATTATTCTTACAATCATAACCAACAGCTTCCAAGCCCTAGCTAATATGAAGCTTCATGGAAAATGTACAATTGTACATTCTAATTTATATATAAAAAAAATGGGCACCAATATACAGACAGATGTTCACTGTCTGGCCTAAACAGCACAATGAAACTGAATGCTTTGATCCTTTTCTTTCCTCTAATGATACATATGCATACATTGATAGGGTTTAATGATACATATGTATACATTGATAGGGTCTAATGATACATATGTATACAGTGATAGGCTTTAATGATACATATATATATATATATATATATATATATATATATATATATATATATATATACAACAATATATATACATTGATAGGGTTTTATGATACATATGTATACATTGATAGGGTTTTATGATACATATGCATACATTGATAGGGTTTAATGATACATATGTATACATTGATAGGGTTTAATGATACGTAAGTATACATTGATAGGCTCTAATGATACATATGTATAAATTGATAGGGTTTAATGAAACATATGTATACATTGATAGGGTTTAATGATACATATGTATACATTGATAGGGTTTAATGATACATATGCATACATTGATAGGGTTTAATGATACACATGTATACATTGATAGGGTTTAATAATACATATGTATACATTGATAGGGTTTTATGATACATATGTATACATTGATAGGGTTTAATGATACATATGCAAACATTGATAGGGTTTAATGATACATATGCATACAGTGATAGCGTTTAATGATACATATGTATCCATTGATAGGCTCTAATGATACATATGTATACATTGATAGGGTTTAATAATACATATGTATACATTGATAGGGTTTTATGATACATATGTATACATTGATAGGGTTTAATGATACATATGCATACATTGATAGGGTTTAATGATACATATGCATACATTAATAGGGTTTAATGATACATATGTATACAGTGATATACCTTAATGATACATATGTATACATTGATAGGGTTTTATAATACATATGTATACATTGATAGGGTTTTATGATACATATGTATACATTGATAGGGTTTAATGATACATATGTACACATTGATAGGGTTTAATGATACATATGCATACATTGATAGGGTTTAATGATACATATGTATACATTGATAGGGTTTAATGATACATATGTATAAATTGATAGGGTTTAATGAAACATATGTATACATTGATAGGGTTTAATGATACATATGTATACATTGATAGGGTTTAATGATACATATGCATACATTGATAGGGTTTAATGATACATATGTATACATTGATAGGGTTTAATAATACATATGTATACATTGATAGGGTTTTATGATACATATGTATACATTGATAGGGTTTAATGATACATATGCATACATTGATAGGGTTTAATGATACATATGCATACAGTGATAGCATTTAATGATACATATGTATCCATTGATAGGCTCTAATGATATATATGTATACATTGATAGGGTTTAATAATACATATGTATACATTGATAGGGTTTTATGATACATATGTATACATTGATAGGGTTTAATGATACATATGCATATATTGATAGGGTTTAATGATACATATGCATACATTAATAGGGTTTAATGATACATATGTATACAGTGATATACCTTAATGATACATATGTATACATTGATAGGGTTTTATAATACATATGTATACATTGATAGGGTTTTATGATACATATGTATACATTGATAGGGTTTTATGATACATATGTATACATTGATAGGGTTTTATGATACATATGTATACATTGATAGGGTTTTATGATACATATGTATACATTGATAGGGTTTAATAATACATATGTATACATTGATAGGGTTTTATGATACATATGTATATATCGATAGGGTTTAATAATACATATGTATACATTGATAGGGTTTAATGATACAAATGTATACATTAATAGGGTTTTATGATACATATGCATACATTGATAGGGTTTAATAATACATATGTATACATTGATAGGGTTTAATAATACATATGTAAACATTGATAGGGTTTTATGATACATATGTATACATTGATAGGGTTTAATGATACATATGGATACATTGATAGGGTTTAATGATACATATGGATACATTAATAGGGTTTAATGATATATATGTATACAGTGATAGACTTTAATGATACATATGTATACATTGATAGGGTTTAAGAATACATATGTATACATTGATAGGGTTTTATGATACATATGTATACATTGATAGGGTTTAATGATACATATGCATACATTGATAGGGTTTAATGATACATATGCATACAGTGATAGGGTTTAATGATACATATATATACATTGATAGGCTCAAATGATACATATGTATATATTAATAGGGTTTAATAATACATATGTGTACATTGATAGGGTTTTATGATACATATGTATACATTGATAGGGTTTTATGATACATATGCATACATTGATAGGGTTTAATGATACATAAGTATACATTGATAGGCTCTAATGAAACATATGTATACATTGATAGGGTTTAATGATTCATATGTATACATTGATAGGGTTTAATGATACATATGCATACATTGATAGGGTTTAATGATACATATGTATACATTGATAGGGTTTAATAATACATATGTATACATTGATAGGGTTTTATGATACATATGTATACATTGATAGGGTTTAATGATACATATGTATACATTGATAGGGTTTTATGATACATATGTATACATTGATAGGGTTTAATGATACATATGCATACATTGATAGGGTTTAATGATACATATGCATACAGTGATAGGGTTTAATGATACATATATATACATTGATAGGCTCAAATGATACATATGTATATATTAATAGGGTTTAATAATACATATGTGTACATTGATAGGGTTTTATGATACATATGTATACATTGATAGGATTTTATGATACATATGTATACATTGATAGGGTTTTATGATACATATGCATACATTGATAGGGTTTAATGATACATAAGTATACATTGATAGGCTCTAATGAAACATATGTATACATTGATAGGGTTTAATGATACATATGTATACATTGATAGGGTTTAATGATACATATGCATACATTGATAGGGTTTAATGATACATATGTATACATTGATAGGGTTTAATAATACATATGTATACATTGATAGGGTTTTATGATACATATGTATACATTGATAGGGTTTAATGATACATATGTATACATTGATAGGCTCTAATGATACATATGTATACATTGATAGGGTTTAATAATACATATGTATACATTTATAGGGTTTAATGATACATATGTATACATTGATAGGGTTTAATGATACATATGCATACATTGATAGGGTTTAATGATACATATGTATACATTGATAGGCTCTAATGATACATATGTATACATTAATAGGGTTTAATAATACATATGTATACATTGATAGGGTTTTATGATACATATGTATACATTGATAGGGTTTTATGATACATATGTATACATTGATAGGGTTTTATGATACATATGTATACATTGATAGGGTTTAATGATACATATGTATACATTGATAGGGTTTAATGATACATAAGCATTAGGGTGGCCCTTAAACATAGAAAAAACATTTTTTTTTATTTCTCTAGCATCTGAACCCTCAGAGTGGTTCCATATATTGTAGAAACAGATGAGAAAAAATATTATGAAAAAATATTAATATTTAGGGGTGGCTCAAGCACATCAAAGTTTACCATTAGAGTCTGAAAATCGTCATTTGGTCGTTAAAACGAACGACACAGAGTTTACTGTTTGTCAATCAATGTTGACTTTTTGCATTTGGAAATTGTTTCTGGTTCTGCTCTATTACGTGGAGAGCATACTGCAGCTGGTCTTCACATCTAAAGCGCCCTGACTGGACTGCATCTTGAATGAGGGCAACGCCCCATTCTGCTTGGTCATTTGTAACCGAAAGCGTCTTGACCATTGCCTCAGCAGCTTTGAAGTCATCTCTACTGTTCCATGACTCGGGATCTTCAGCTAAGAATCCAGAAGGCAAGCCCAGAATTGTAAATAGTTTTCTGCTGGACTTTGTGACAAAATCTACGAGTGTCTTCTGTTGCACGGCTGCCATGTCAATGCGTGCCCATTTTGGTGGATCCAGTTCTTCATCCTTTTCTTCCGACCCTCTGACAAGTGCTTGCTTTGTGGCAATATCTAGTTCTGGATCAAAGAGGCTGAGCAGTATTAAGTCTTCAGAGAGGTACCACAGATGCCCAGCCATCTTACGTGACGTTTCGACTCTGATGGCACGATCTGGATATGAATGGAGCAGCTGCAGGAGTTGGAGGTCATTTCTGGCTGCAGTAGGAGCAACAGGTGCCTGGTACCAAAACGTGATATAAATCTTTGCAAGAAATATGTTCAAACGTAGAAGCCCTTGAGATTCTCGGGTTGTCAGCTTGAACTGGGACCGGAAAAGCCTTACCTTAATGCTGTAGATGGCTTTTGCCATCCAGCGTGCTTGATGCAATGGACCAGGGCTTCTGAACATCATCTTGTCCGAAGACTTTTTCCCTAAGAAGACGAACATTAGTTGCAACAGCTCACGATAGTCATCTCTAGGTTGATTATCTTCAAGTTGTCGTTCGCAGAATGCAGTGACTTCGACTTGAACATCTGCAAGCTCGGTAGATGCATAATCATCTGAAAAGGCGTCACTAAATCCGTCTTGGTCTCTGCTTGACCACTGTTGTTTAAAGCGCTTGAATATGAAAATTTATGGTGCCTTGCTGGGTCCCATACAGATTCCGAATGCAGCACCCAGGACCAGTTCCATTATATGATGCCGACAAGCAAAGTGCAGAAGAGACCGTCCCAGTAACTGCTCGAGAATGATGCAAGCACTTGACAGTCTACCAGTATTGAAGATCGTGGTGTCGAAGTACATGTCCTGAACCAAACTGGTAAGTTTCCATTCATATATGGCATTGTAAACTGCCTCTGCCTCAGCTTTGCCAGTTCCTGCAGGTATCTTTGGAATTTGTAAAAGCTTCTTCTCCCCCATTGTCGAAACCAGAATTGGTAGCCTGTTCACCTTTTCTATACCAGTTAAGTTAGGCATTAGCTTGCCATCCCATCCCAATGGACAGTTAAAGCTGTGGTTCGTTTGAATGCTTCCTTAATGTCAGCAGCTGCTGTTTTACGGTTATTTTGGGCGTTCACGCTGTATGGTCGTCCTGTTTAGAGCAAGCTGCTCTGGGTCTTGTCCGATAGCCCTCATTGATTCAAAAATGTCCATCATGGCAGCCCTGTCACTCAACAGATTTCTATCGAGCATTGCTGCCAGAGGGGCTGATATAGCCTGCTTTTTACCTCGTTTTTGTGGTGGAGGAGCAGTCGCACTTGTGCTGGGAATTGGATCTTGGTCGTCAGACTCAGATGATGTTTCCATGTCCGAATTATTGCTACTGCTGTCCAGCTCAACCACTTGGGACAACAACTTCTTTTCAAGTTCAGAATGTTTTCGTCTTCTTTGTAATGTCTCCACTTTTTCCTTCTGCAGTTCTTGTTGTTTGAGCAGCACATTGTCCACACCCGCCATGCATCCAGGCCGTCCCTTCTTCCGCTCACATTCCAGGAATAATTTGTCCTCTTCATTCTCTATGAGTTGCATTGCATCAGCGTGTGCAATATCAAACAGTTCTTTGATCATTTCTGTAAACATGATTTCATTTGCTTGCTGAGTCTGTGTCTTACGGTTCTTGTTCTTCTTCAGACCTTTGCACTGGTAGAATAGTTCTTCAAGTTTTTTGATTGAATCTTGTCGACGCTTGACTGGAATTCTTCCACGGAACCAAAAATCTTCCACTCGTATTATGCTGTTGTTTGCTGCTGTTCGGATTCCCTGTTTAAGAACATTGTGACAATGCAAGAAATAGCTGAGAACTTGCTCTGCTGAGGGCAGTTTACTACCTTCTATCCCATTTGCACTGGTAACAAGATAATCTTGTGAGCGTGTTGTCAATTTTGTGGCTGCTGTCACTGCTGCTGCCATTGTTAACAGGTAAGTATCAACCAAAACCGGAACAATTATACTCTATGTAACACTCAACAGTCCACAGTCCACAGTCCAGAGTTCACAAAATTCCCACTTTAACCTTTCAAGTCCAACATAAAAGTAAACAACTGAACAATAAAACTTGCAAAATTGCAAAGAATATTTAATAATAACAAGTCATTAGTCAATAAATAAGTAAGTAAGGAAAAAAATTTAAATTTATACTGTGGTTCTACATTCTACAATATATATTACAAACAGTACAATATGGACATTATGAACGTGATTACCACAAATTTCAGTGTCATTGAGCTACCTCTAAACCTTGTTCAATTTTGCAGATTGTTTGCATACTGTGTTTTTTTATCTTTTAGAACAAAATGAGAGGTCCAGAAATATATAATTCAAAACTTGATTTCTAAGGGCCACCCTAATATGCATACAGTGATAGGATTTAATGATACATATGTATACATTGATAGGGTTTAATCATACCTATGTATACACTAATATGGTTTAATGATACATATGCATACATTGATAGGGTTTAATGATACATATGTATACATTGATAGGGTTTAATGATACATATGTATACATTGATAGGGTTTAATGATACATTTGTATACATTTATAGGGTTTAATGATACATATGAATACATTGATAGGGTTTAATGATACATATGTATACATTTATAGGGTTTAATGATACATATGTATACAGTGATAGGGTTTAATAATACATATGTATACATTGATAGAGTTTAATGATACATATGCATACATTTATAGGGTTTAATGATACATATGCATACATTGATAGGGTTTAATGATACATTTGTATACATCGATAGGGTTTAATAATACATATGTATACATTGATAGGCTCTAATGATACATATGTATACATTGATAGGGTTTTATGATACATATGTATACATTGATAGGATTTAATGATACATATGTATACATTGATAGGGTTTAATAATACATATGTATACATTGATAGGGTTTAATAATACATATGTATACATTGATAGGCTCTAATAATACATATGCATACATTGATAGGGTTTAATAATACATATGTGTACATTGATAGGGTTTTATGATACATATGTATACATTGATAGGGTTTAATAATACATATGCATACATTGATAGGGTTTAATAAAACATATGTATACATTGATAGGCTCTAATAATACATATGCATACATTGATAGGGTTTTATGATACATATGTATACATTGATAGGGTTTAATAATGCATATATATACATTGATAGGGTTTAATGATACATATGTATACATTGATAGGGTTTAATAATACATATGTATACATTGATAGGCTCTAATGATACATATGTATACATTGATAGGGTTTAATAATACATATGTATACATTGATAGGGTTTAATGATACATATGTATACATTGATAGGGTTTAATAATACATATGTATACATTGATAGGGTTTAATAATACATATGTATACATTGATAGGGTTTAATGATACATATGTATACATTGATAGGCTCTAATAATACATATGCATACATTGATAGGGTTTTATGATACATATGTATACATTGATAGGGTTTAATGATACATATGTATACATTGATAGGGTTTAATAATACATATGTATACATTGATAGGCTCTAATGATACATATGTATACATTGATAGGGTTTAATAATACATATGTATACATTGATAGGGTTTAATGATACATATGTATACATTGATAGGGTTTAATGATACATATGCATACATTGATAGGGTTTAATGATACATATGCATACATTGATAGGGTTTAACGATACATATGTATACATTGATAGGGTTTAATGATACATATGGATACATTGATAGTGTTTAATGATACATATGTATACATTGATAGGGTTTAATAATACATATGTATACATTGATAGGGTTTAATAATACATATGTATACATTGATAGGGTTTAATAATACATATGTATACATTGATAGGGTTTAATAATACATATGTATACATTGATAGGGTTTGATGATACATATGTATACATTGATAGGGTTTAATGATACATATGCATACATTGATAGGGTTTAATGATACATATGCATACATTGATAGGGTTTAATGATACATATGCATACATTGATAGGGTTTAATGATACATATGTATACATTGATAGGGTTTAATGATACATATGGATACATTGATAGGGTTTAATGATACATATGGATACATTAATAGGGTTTAATGATACATATGTATACAGTGATAGACTTTAATGATACATATGTATACATTGATTGGGTTTAATAATACATATGTATACATTGATAGGGTTTAATGATACATATGCATACATTGATAGGGTTTAATGATACATATGCATACATTGATAGGGTTTAATGATACATATGTATACATTGATAGGGTTTAATGATACATATGTATACATTTATAGGGTTTAATGATACATTTGTATACATTTATAGGGTTTAATGATACATATGAATACATTGATAGGGTTTAATGATACATATGTATACATTTATAGGCTTTAATGATACATATGTATACATTGATAGGGTTTAATGATACATATGCATACATTGATAGGGTTTAATGATACATATGCATACATTGATAGGGTTTAATGATACATTTGTATACATCGATAGGGTTTAATAATACATATGTATACATTGATAGGGTTTAATGATACATATGTATACATTGATAGGGTTTAATGATACATATGCATACATTGATAGGGTTTAATGATACATATGCATACAGTGATAGGGTTTAATGATACATATGTATACATTGATAGGGTTTAATCATACCTATGTATACACTAATAGGGTTTAATGATACATATGCATACATTGATAGGGTTTAATGATACATATGTATACATTGATAGGGTTTAATGATATATATGTATACATTTATAGGGTTTAATGATACATTTGTATACATTGATAGGGTTTAATGGTACATATGTATACATTGATAGGGTTTAATGATACATATGTAAACATTGATAGGGTTTAATGATACATATGTATACATTGAAAGGGTTTAATGATACATATGCATACATTGATAGGGTTTAATGATACATATGCATACATTGATAGGGTTTAATGATACATTTGTATACATTGATAGGGTTTAATAATACATATGTATACATTGATAGGGCTTAATGATACATATGCATACATTGATAGAGTTTAATGAAACATATGTATACATTGATAGGGTTTAATGATACATATGTATACATTTAAAGGGTTTAATGATACATATGCATACATTGATAGGGTTTAATGATACATATGTATACACTGATAGGGTTTAATCATACCTATGTATACACTAATTAGGTTTAATGATAAATGTACATATGTATACATTGAAAGGGTTTAATGAAACATCAACATAATCCTAGTTATACAGCACTGGGCAAAATTATTACCAATGGTAAAGTTTTTTTGAAAAATTGCAAAATGTTCAAAAAAGATACCAGTAACATACACAAGTTAGAGATGTAAAAGTCTTTAAACTTGGGTATTTGAAACAAACAATAATGTTAAAGCAGAGTAAAATCCTTAAATTATGGCGAAATATTTTCAAGAATAATTTTGTGGTTGTATCAATAAGGGTTCATAGTTTTGCAATACTTAATGTCTCATTAGACTGGAATAGAGGATTATGTAATGAATACAGTGCCAGAAAAATAATGGATACCCAAGATATCATATCTGATGTGCTAATGAATATAATAACACAACTTTAGTGTGCATTTTCAATTACAAATTAAGTCAGCATTCGGAAGTTACAAGGGAGAGGTACCTGGTTATAATCCCATGATATGTTGCTTAATTAACCTGTATTAAAGGGCAATTGCCTTGTGCATGTGTTTGAGGTTGAGCATTTCATTAAAAGATGCTGAAACCTAAGCCAAGTTCAATTCTGGTAGAAGCGCTACCATTACCACTATATACATTATCTGATAAGGCATCTATACCAGTCAACAAAATGGAAACAAAACATATATATTTCATTGGAATATCTATACAAGATCTTACAAACAGGAATTATAGCATTTTTTTATCCTTAAAGTTCCACTTCTTTTCTCCGCAATACTGCACATTAAAATTTTTATATTTGTAATGTTTTGCTCTAGACTTGTAAGATCTTAGATGTCTTGTTTAGCCACCATGCATTTGTAATTAAAAAAAAGCTTACTATTTGTATGATACTAGAGCTCAATACAATGACATTATCTGCTTGAGTATGTCTTGTTAAATGCATACTTTTCACGATGCATAAGCGCATGTTGAATAAAGCTGACAACATGGTTTGGTTAGCCTAGCACAACTGCAGTAAATAATACTTGCCGATTAAAAATTGTGCTTTGGTTTTCCACATATAACTTCATGCGTCACATTGGTATGGTTTTTGCATTATAACCAAATTACAAAAAAATTTGTATACATATTCTACATTTCATATTCATATTGATTAGCATTATAGAGCAATAGTTTATAAAGATGCTTTTGCTCAGATAACATTTATGCAATTGAAAGCAAAAGCGTTTTGGTGGATCTAGGCTTATATTGGATTATAGGAATAATGTCGCAATGTCTCTTTTGTTGCAGTTTGCACTGAAATACCTTTACCTCCTCCATGTTTTGAATTTAGTCTTGGCATCCTATGCTTCTCAGAAAATCTCTTAGTTCTTGCTGAAATTAAATAGAACCGGAAGCCTAGTTAAGCTAGAGTACATGTGCACGAATCAAATCTGGTAGCAGTAACGGATATGTGTATGTCAAGAGTACACTGTACCAGGAATACACTAAACCTATGTTCATCTACCCACCATCCCGCAGTGGCGGAGTTTGCTTAGCCTAGGCAGTTGCCCTGCCACAGTTTCATTCATTTTCAAAAAGAAATAGTTAGGCGAAACTTAACTTCATTTGAATACATTAAGAAATAGAGCAATAATCTAGGCATTTTCACTTACAACTGCACAAAAAAATATGTCCATACTCACCTAAAGTTGCAGAGGATTTGAAGATAGTGATGCAAAACTTCTTCAGGTTGAATGTAAGAAAATGATTGTCTAAAGCACAAAAGTATTGCGTTTATTCGCAATAAGTATTGCGTTTATTTGCAATATTATTGCGTTTATTCGCAATAAGTATTGCATTTATTTGCAATAAGTATTGCATTTATTCACAATAAGTATTGCGTTTATTTGCAATAGTATTGCGTGTATTCGCAATAAGTATTGCGTTTATTTGCAATAAGTATTGCGTTTATTCGCAATAAGTATTGCGTTTATTTGCAATAAGTATTGCGTTTATTCGCAATAAGTATTTCATTTATTCGCAATAAGGATTGCATTTATTTGCAAGAAGTATTGCGTTTATTCGCAATACGTATTGCATAATAAGGATTGCATTTATTTGCAAAAAGTATTTCATAATAAGTATTGCGTTTATTCGCAAAAAGTATTTCATAATAAGTATTGCGTTTATTCGCAATAAGTATTGCGTTTATTTGCAATAAGTATTGTGTTTATTCGCAATAAGTATTGTGTTTATTTGCAATAAGTATTGCGTTTATTTGCAATAAGTATTGTGTTTATTCGCAATAAGTATTGTGTTTATTTGCAATAAGTATTGCGAATATTTGCAACAAGTATTGCGTTTATTCGCAATATATTTTTTGTTTTACAGATACAATTTGGCACTAATGGGCTTCCGTAGATCAGAGATGGATGAGAGGTCAATTATTCTGATAAATATGATTCAGTATCTGGATACGTAAACTACATAGCACTGAATAACTCTAAAACACAAGTCTGTTACTGTGCCTGATACAGAGTCGCTTCTGTGTTTCAATATGCAAGGTAAGAAGCAGTATATCTACAGTCCAGACAACATCAAATGACCTTTAGGAGTAGCTGCGGACAGGGGTGACAACATCTATGTTGCTGGATATAATTCTCATAACAATCATCAGTTATCACCAGAAGGGTGCATAATACAGGTCATAACTACAGGAGTCCCACAGAAGTCATTGGCAGTCAGTTTTGACAACAGTAAAGACACTTTTATCAGTACAAACTATTCTGAAAACTAGGGCATAACCGATTAGCATTTTTCTACCGATTTCCGATTCCGGATTTTGGGCATGAAATTTGTTCAATTCCGGATACGATTCAATTAATCGAAAATGCTAACTCCGTATTTTTTTTTCTAAAAAATTTCATCTTCCGTTTCCGGGTTTCTGGTATCTGGTTTTGCCGTGTCTAGCATGTTACTTACTACTTTACCATATCCGGCTTCATTTCCGGTTTTTACCCGCCAGTTCAAATAGATTGTCTCACAGCGTGGTTGTGTTGTCCATATTAGACTTTTCTGACTTCTTATTTAACTTTATTAACGCACTATCGAATGACACGCAGTGTTAGACACGGTGCTATAGAAATTCGACTTTATTATTTTTATTATCCGAATCGGTCGTTCCTGCCTTGTCCGACTCCGATTAATCGGAAGTTCATACTATCCGGTGGAATCCGATTTCCGGATCAAAAGTCCGTTATGCCCTACTGAAAACCATAAAATACACATTTACCAACTGAAATTAAACTTACAAACGGAAATATAATCACCATAAATCATATAATAAATGTCATTTGCAAAAATAGATCCTTGTACAGAAGCCTGTTAGTGCCACGTTGAAATCAATTTTTTATCTCGTAATTACGAGATACTATCTCATAATTACAACTTACTATATTGTAATTACGAGTTAGCTATCTCGTAATTGCGACTTACTATCTCGTAATTACGACTTACTATCTCATAATTACGATTAAGGTATCTCGTAATTATGACTTACTATCTCGTAATTACGAGTTAGCTATCTCATAATTACGACTTACTATCTCGTAATTACTAATTAGCTATCTTGTAATTACGATTTAACGTCGACCGGAAAGATAATAATTCACGTGGTTGAAAGTCACAAGTAGGTCATACTGCTGTAGATGAAAAAGTTTGATTCCAAACCCAGTACCACGTTGAAATCAAATTTTATAGACCTTTTCCTATGACCAACAATGCAATAAAGTTAGCGAATGTATTAAAATGGTACCAAAAACTTGATCTTCCCTTTGGCCCTATACAATAACCCTGCTATGCAAAATACACTGATAAAATGGAGAGAAAAAAACCACCCAACAAACCTTGTCTCAAAAATCGTCCACATTTCACAACTTCACATTTCTCTCCAAGTGCATAAAGTCTGTCTGTCTGTCTGTCTGTCTGTCTGTCTGTCTCTCTCTCTCTCTCTCAAATGCATATACATGTACATATAAGAGCATACCTACACACCCACATACAAAACATAATACAAACAAATAAACATGTGAGTATGGTAATAGTATTCATCTTATTACATTACTGCAACAGAATGTCATATAGTTAATGTCATGCACACAAGTAGCAGGTTTTTGTTCAATTAAGAAATGTAACTGAATGCAAACAGGTTGATAAATACTTACATTTTATAACCTGTTTGCATTCTGTGTTTCATTTCTTAATTTTAAAAAAATCTGCTACTTGTGTTGCAATCTTGACTTGAGCAGAAGTGACGCCTTATAATAAGGTGTCACTCCTACTCAAGTCAAGATTGCAAGATAGTTTGAATTTATAATTGTTGACATTTGATTTTGTACTGAAGATTTCTAGTTGAGAGAAAAAGAAAATTTGTGAAACAATCCCATATTGTTGGTTACATCATTCTTTGTCATTATTTTGAATTTAGCTTTCTAGGACTAAATTCATACAGATATAATCTTGCCTTGACACTGTTCATCATACAAATATAATCTTGCCTTGACACTGTTCATCAAGTTTGATACATACATTTGAAGAGAAGATATAAACACTATTTTTGCTTATCTGAAAAGGGGGAACCTGTAACAGAGGGGGTAACCATGGCTATCAGTGACCATTTGACAAATGTTGTCAACCAATGACAGCAACCACTCTATAATTAACACCACCAGGGATGTCTACACGAGCTCTAAAGTGTATATCAACGATGGATTGTCTTGTTAAATCAAGATGTTCTAATGAAAAGTAATAGATCGGATATAAATTCCTAAAATTATACTGTGATATTTGCAGACCAGTATCAACATTTTGATCGCGTGCCATATATGTCAACAACCGATGATACACGCGTGCAATATGATTGTTGTTGTAATCAAGTTGTATATCCTCGGATGGTTCCTGTTGACCGTTTATTCTCATCGAGACTTCACTAACGCCTAACCGATCAAATATCATATGAATACGTTCTTGATTGTTTAATCGCTCTCTATTCTGTAGGGAAACAGATATATGACGCGGACTTGAAACACCTTGTCGCGCTGCCAGATGCCATGTAAATGTATTAGTGATATTAGAATTTATGGTATCTGTGGACAACGCTAACCAAATCAACAACAGCAGCAGAGAGGGTGAACCCTACAACTTTCCGAGCGTCGATTCGATGATCTAAGGCTTGTACCAAATAGTAAAAAAATGGCGTCTATTCGATAAAATAAGATTTCCTTATATACGCCAACGTCGTTGTCACTCACCCTCTCTGCTGCTACAGGTTAACCAAATATTTGATCCAGTCTTTAGGACGAAAATCATTTATGATTTCACAAACAAACTAATCGCTAACACTTCATCTTGTAGATCAATTAAATTATTTGACTGGTCGGTGAGTCGGAAATTAATTCTCGTTAACGAATTATTATGGCATCGCATGTAGACAGGATTAATTGGATTTTCAATAATTAGGAATCCTGGAGGAGCTGTTGGTGCAAACGAATAAAGAATATATCCCTGCTGAGCTTGATTTGATTGCTCTAGATTAATTTGATAGCTTCCTTCCATAACATCACATACTAAATTGAGATAAATCACTGAGGATATATTCACATTGTTCGGTGCAATATGCCTACCACCGCCATCTGGATCATTATTATACTTGAGGATAGTTGAATCTGGTTTTTGTAGCGCCTTGATATCGGTTCTAACAATTCTTGCTAGTTCACCAGCGTTGTATTTGGGAAACTTGAAATTATGCAGATCGGCCTCTGTGATATTGTAATCAGTTAGGAATCGTTGTTTATTGTCGATGTTGTCATTAATTATTGTTTGAATAAGTGGTCATCTGCGTATGGTGTATGACCTGCGACATTTGTTATGAGTTCTCCTTGTACTTCAATAAATGCTTCACAAGGCAAAAAGTATTTACTGGTATCATGAACTTGAAGTTCAATTCTTGATCGAAGATCTGATTGTATTGCTTGATAAGAATAAAATTGATAATCGCGTACAGAATCATTCTTGTGCACTTGGGCTTCCATATCAAACACTGGATCAGGAGCAGCAGAGAGGGTGAACAGACCACGTTTTCAAGCAAAAATAAGGCTTCCAGATCACGTTTTCGAACAAAATATGGCCTATAGATAACGTTTTCGAACAAAATATCAGGTTTCCAACAAATCTCATTTAACCAAAAAAAAGTCTCCATTTTTGCAAAAACGGAGATTTTACGATTTTTTAATCAATTTTGCTCGCAACGATGTGGTCATCCACCCTCTCTGCTGCTACAAGTTTTCAGTTCTGGGATAACAAAAAATAATAAATGATTTGATCAAGTCTTTAGGATCTCACAAACAGACTAATCGCTAACACCTCTTCTTGTAAATCAATCAGATTATTTGACTGGTCGGTGAGTTTGAAATTAATTCTGGTTAATGAATTATTATGGCATCGCATGTAGACAGGATTAATTGGGTTTTCAATAATTAGGAATCCTGGAGGAGCTGTTGGTGCAAACGAATAAAGAATATATCCTTGCTGAGCTTGATTTGATCGTTCGAGATTAATTTGATAGCTTCCTTCGATAACATCACATACTAAATTGAGCGCAATCACCGATGAAATATTCACGTTGAACGGAGCGATATGCCTACCGCCACCATCTGGGTCATTATTGTGTTTGAGGATTTTTATTTCCGGTGATGCTGTTTTTTTCCATGCGTCATGGATTATTTTGAAACCAACATCGATGGCATCATTGAGAAGTTTTTTTAGTTCTGGTACGTTATATCCTGGTAGTTTGAACGCATGAATATCTTCTACGCGGATATTATAGTCTGTTGCAAATCTTGTTCTCGATGTGGGGTTTTTATCATCGAGTATTACTTGAATAATTTGTAAATTAAATTTTTCCATATCGTCGATAATTTTATTGCATGTTTCTACGACGCTGATAAATTCATCTCGGCTGAGAGAGCCGGATTTAAGAGATATTAACAACAGCGATAAATCAGTATTCATTGCTGTGAAATTTTTAATGATTTCAGGTTCTTTAACAAAATTATATTCCTGCAATGGTCCACCCTCCGCCCTATGTTCGTATGCTAACCCAAAAAACTCTATAAATATGTTGTATTTTTTATAACTCCTTATTGGATTATCAGGTTTTATTCTGTCTGTGATATAATCAGATTTTTTAGGTTCGGGTGATACAACAACGGTTTCCTGAGGTGGTAATTCAGGCCATCCTAGTACGGTTCTTATCGAGCTGTTATAGATATCTACGACGTATCCTTCTGTGCTTATTTCAATCGCGGATGATAGCGTCGGCTCATGAACTGTTATAGCGATTTTTGATTCTTTTCCAGTAATCGATTTTATTCTACGCGCGAATTCATCATTGATTTGTTCGATTTGGTATGACCCTGTTGGTATCGAAACAACTTTCCAGTCTGGGGTTCCGTCGGGTTTATTCTTATTTGCAAACACTAAAGAATTATTGGGTTGTTGACCACCAAATGATTTTGATCTGATATTAGGCCAACTGTGATACATTCGTAGTTTTGCTAGCGCTATCTCCTTCACTGGGACCGGAGAGGGGAAATTCACACTGAATTCTGGATTCGTTGATGTTATTGATATCATGCTTGTTTGTACTGGGTTTGTGTTCTCCACTATTCGTTAAAGTAATTCCTGCGGTGTTGTCATTGTTATTATACTCATGATTTATTTCTAATTTTGGTATCGAAGAATCATAAATACTGACCATCACTGAGAACTCACAATCTGGTAATGTTGATATTATTGAGATCATTTTGTTTTTTGGGTTCGTGTTTTCTGATTCCATCGGTGTTGTCATTGTTATTATATTCATGTTGTCGCTCTAATTTCGATATCGCGGAATCAAAAATACTGACCATCGCTGAGAATTCACTATCTGATATAATCGTATTATCGAGTGACGACGATATCATCAGGGATAACTGCGAGTATGCGGTTGATGCAATATGAAATTGAAGTAAGTAATTCTGCAGTTTACTCTGGCTGCATGATGATATCCTTTTTGCTATCCCGGTTGATATACCCCCGATTGTAGCCACCGCAGAAATGCAAATTGGAACTACGACCGGGGCAATCATTGTAACCGATGCAAGTATTATTCCGGCGCCAGCGAGAACGCTTGACACCGAGTACATAGTAATATCAATTGCGGTGATTCTTCGTCGGTAGTTTTTTATTTTTATTTGATACTCCTCAGTGAGGGTTTTGAGTCTATTTTGAAATTCTCTGACCTGATCATAGCGACATTGAGTTGATGAAATCATTGTTATTTTAAAAACGCTAGCGTTTTCAATTGTGAAATCCGAACGATTTTCCTTTCAATTTAGTTATTTACTTAAATCCGCTACGAATTCCACATACCATGTTGTTGAAACCCCAACCAAATTTTTATCAGTAGCTGTTATAGTGAACTTTTCAGTTGTATCCTTGTCGATGATCGTTGAAATCGTATTATTGACCCCGGATGAACTCGACGATGATATATTAAATTGAGTTAATGGTGTTACTAGTGTTAATCGATAAATACCCTTAACGGTTGCAGTGATATCTAATTTGTTGTTTGCAGGTGTCCACTCAAATGATCCGTGTTGGATTGTATATACTACGCTGTTCGTTTTCTCATGAGGAATTTTTGTTTTTTCAATGATTGTTATCATCCTCGAAAAATCACCTTTGACGGCTTCGATGAAGTTTTTCGTCTCATCGATGGATTTTTTAATATCCGGGAGTTTTATTTCAATTTTATCCAACTGGGTTCCAATAAATTTATCAATGATATTTCTACGAAAAACTGAAAACTGTTTTCCGTTTTCTTCAATTCTAGATTCAAGTGTTGTTAGTACAAACACAGAATTGTTTAACTCATCGTTGAGAGTTTTTAATCGATCTGTAATCGTCGAAACGAGTACACCCGGGTTGAGTTTACCCTGATCGGAAAATAGCGCGATAGTATTCTCGATTGCGTTTTGTTGTTTAACTAAAATATCATTCAATGACACATCACTAGTTTTCAATTTACCCTGATCCGAAAATAACGCAACGGTGTTCTCGATTGCGTTTTGTTGTTTAACTAAAATATCATCCAGAGAAATATTACTGGTTTTCAATTTACCCTGATCCGAAAATAACGCGATAGTATTCTCGATTGCGTTTCGTTGTTTAACTAAAATATCATCCAATGACACATCACTGGATTTCAATTTACCCTGTTTGTCTTGAAATACAACTATTTCATTAGGATCAACATTTGTTAAGTTCAACGTCTCAGCTATTTCATCTTTGATTAGTTTTTTTACATCCTTGACAGAATCAGGTGGTGCAGTGCCATCGGGTTTGGGTTTCAAAGATCTCCCCCAAATATCAATCATGTTATTGTAAAACTCTTTCTCTCTCTAAAATCGTTTCGATTTCCAGCGATTACTAGTGTATTCATTAACGACAACATGTGGTGGTTTTCCGCTTGGGTTACTCAAGGAGTTAGAAATAGCGTCAAGGACATTTAATACTTCGCTGCCACATATTGGTGGGTCAATCATCGTTTGTGTTGGTAGCGTAGAATACCAAGTCTTCATTGGAAGGGTTTTTATATACCGCATAAACTCTTTTGGTGGGGCTAATCCATATGAATCGAAATAAACAATCCCACGTGGATCAATAGCGTATGCAACCCAGTGAGTTCCAGGTCCGGTGCTGTTATCTAAATTAATGATTCCGGTTTCAACGCTGTTTGGTTGATGTGGTAATTGATCTTTCATAAAGACACCTCTGAAGTTTTTAATCGCTAGTTTTTTAGCAGCATCCATTAAATCAAAATTGGACATAGGAATCTTCGATTCCTCAATTAATAAATCGTTCCTGGTAGTCTTAGACCCTTTCCGCTGTACCACGAATACGGGGTTCCTGGTAGTCTTATACCCTTTCCGCTGTACCACGAATACGGGGTTCCTGGTAGTCTTAGACCCTTTCCCTTTTTTTATATCCTTTCCCAGTTGCTTTCTTTAGTGCCATTCCTGCTGCAGTACCAACGGCTCCTAACGCTGCCGCTTTAGCCACCGCTGGGGCTGCTGCTGCAATCAATGCTGGAATCGCAGCTAACAACGGAAATATACCGCCTGTTTTAATCATATTTTTGATAGCAGCCGCAGAGAGAGTAATCTGAACACCTTTTTTGGCTGCAAGTGCATCATTGAATGTTTTATTTGACGAGTTGTCAGCGATAGTTTATTTGCACCACCAGTCATTTGGTTGGGTTTCAACGTGATTGTGGTTCCACATTTTTTAGCTGATTCCGATTGCAATTTTTTTAATTGACCGGGATTTAACGCAACACTAATAACACTATATGACATTATATATAATTGATTGATTCTAATTCAATGAAAAATCGAGAAAATCAATCAAAGATTTTCTACTGGTGCATCTACCACTCTCATTCTTCCTCCAACACCTTCGAGTAGCATTGATTTATCACTGAGAATGACAGCAACCGCTCTATAATCAGCAATAGCACCACGAGTCACATTAGCTCTAAAGTGTATATCAACAACAGATTGTCTCATCAAATCGAGATGTTCCAGTGAGAAGTAATAGATCGGATGCAGATTTTTAAAATCATATTGTGATATTTTCAAACCAGTATCGACATTTTGATCGCGTGCCATAAATGACAACAGACGATGATAAACTCGTGCAATATGATTTTCTGTGTAATTAAGTTGTATATCCTCGGATGGTTCCTGTTGGCCGTTTATTCTCAGTGAGACGTCTTTCACACCTAATTGATTAAATATCATATGACTGGAGAGTTGATTGCCAACTCGTGTGTTATCCTGTAACGCAATAAATATATGACGTGGCGCAGAAACGCCTTGTTTTGATGCTAGGTTCCAAGTGAATAACCCGTTGATATTTGATTGTTTAACATCTGTACTCACGGTTAGCCAACTTAGTAATGATTTTCCTCCTTGGTCCATAAATGATAGTAATCGTTCTTCTGCGGTAATTGCTGGAGTCAACACTGGCATCCACAATGATATTTTTGTTAAATTGACTTTACCAGCGTCAGCATTGGGATTTGCAGCATCTGCTGGAATCCTCCAGATTGCGTCGTTATCATCACTTTTTCGTACAAGCGATACTGTATGCTTCGCCCCGTAGATAACTTTTCTGACGTTTCTACAGAATCCAAATATATGATGCAGTGGAATCGCGCATGAAAATGATTTACGCGCTCCTTGCAACATTGAGTTTTGTGTTGCAGCTCCTAGATTGAAATTAGCATCATTGTTTATAATCATGTTCTCGACATCAGCATCACTATTATCACGTTTTTTTGGTCGTCTTACAACAAATTGATTTCCACCAGCGGTATTTGTAACATCTTTTGCAAACATCATAGAGGGTCCTTCTGATCTTGTATAATCATCGGAATATCTCGCTAACCCTATTATTGTTGTAGCCACATCAACATCGCGATCTATCGACTCGATTTCTTTTCCATCAATGAGATATCTAGCACTCTCAAATAGCGCCATGATACCATTATTGACAAACCCGACTTGAGTACCAGCTGGATACGGTGCTGGTACAGCAGGAGTATCATCAGCTGTTACAAGTTCTCCTTCGATTTCGATAAACGCTTCACAGGGTAAAAAATATTTACTGGTATCATGGACTTGAAGATCAATTCTTGTTCGACTATTTGAGTCTATGGCATGATAGGCATAATATTGATAATCGCGAACAGAATCATCCTTGCGAACTGGGGCATCTATATCAAACGCTGGATCAGGTGACTGTTTGAAAATTTTATTCTATTTATCAGAGTCTAAATAGTGAAATCGTAAACGATTTTTCCATTCTCATCGTCGTAGTTTTTTAAAGCCACTTCCTGCTATCATATTTGCAATATTGCTTTGGTCGGGGGTTAAAGCCATCGACGCTAATTTTTCGTCTACTGCGTTATTTATAATTCTACTAACACTTGCAGGCATTTCCGCTGTAGATGGCAATAGTACCGGTTTCTTTTTTCGTCTCACTAATGATGTTATTTTATTCTTCGCAGTTGAAAACGCTTTTCCAGCAAGATCTCCAACAGCACCAATACCCTTATCACGAATAACATCAATGGCTTTCATTCCTAGTTGTTTAGCTAACGGCATCACTTTTGGAGCCATTCTCGCAAATAACCCTGCAATAGTATTGCCTAAACCATCTCTGTAGTATGCTCTATAAACCGGAAACCGTGAATTAACTACGTAGACGGGGTTGGTTTATCATGATTGTAGTGTATGATCATTATTTGAAATCAGAAACAATTTTTCAATTGGAAACGCTAGCGTTTTTATTCAGTCCCGGTGATTAATCACTGTGATAATCCTCCACTAACTCGTCAATGAAATCTCGATATGTGCTGATATCCATGATACCACCCTGAAATAATCGTCTACAGATATCAGCTGCTTCATTAATTATTTCCGGTGAGTTATTTCCAGCTCGGAACCCTCCTACAAGAACCTCTAATCGTGATATATCATTGATAACACTACCAGGACAGAAACCCGAAGAGTTTCCAACTAAACCACTGCCTGAAAATCCTTTGGTTTTATCAGTGATACCGGTTGCACCTTTTTTATGATCAGCTTCTCTCGTTATTTTCATCGGTTGGGGGGATTGTGTTATATCAATAAATTTTGATTGTTCTGGTAGTCTAAGAAATCCGGTATCCGATTGCTCCCCTATAGATGATTTAGCTTTTTTTATTGCTGCCATATATTCCTGAAATGTTTTATCATCTCCTTTTGCTTGAGAGGAACCTGATAGTATACGATATAACCCCCTATACCAATCTTTTTTAGGGGGGAGATTATAATCATCGTAAATATATTTTCTTCTCTGATGAAAACTCCTAGTGACAAATTGGGCTAATTCTTCCACAGAATCAAATTTTTTATTTCTCAATTCATCTAATTTACCGGGAAGAAGTTTTTCATTGAATGCAACTCGTCCACTAGTAGTAGTATCCTCCCCTTCTTCTTGAAATTCGGGTGGGGGATATCTTCTTGAAGTTCTCGTTGTTGTTCTGAAGCGGTTGATATATCCTGAGGAAGTGTTTTCAATGATTTTTTTGTTTGTTTAGTTCTTTTTGCTATTTTTTCTAACACAGGAAGAAAAGACTCTTCTTGTTTTTTTCCTTCTTCAGAGATTGTTGACACTATCTGTTTCGTTGCTGTGGTTACTGGTTTAAACACTTCTTCAGACCCCACAGCAAAATCAGTTTGTAAACTCTGTCGTTGTTGCAGTTTATTCCTGACAGAGTCTTGAATTGGTATAAATTTCTTGATTGCATCAAGTCGTTCACGAGCCAATCGGGTCGTTAATGCTTCATTGACCATTATTTGAAATCGCAAACAATTTTTCAATTGCAAAACAATTAATACCACACTTTTCCCATCAATGACATGTCGGATGATTTTTAACACGATCATGGAAGCGTTTTAAGGGTGTTATCAGGTATGAGGAAAGTGTCCAAATTGTATATAAAATAATAATACTGTCACTTTCCTCACTTTTGTTACATGTCATACATGTAGGATGATTTTTAACACGATCATGGAAGTCTTATTTGATATTCTGAGGGTGTTATCAGGTATGAGGAAAGTGTCCAAATTGTATATAAAATAATAATACTGTCACTTTCCTCATTGTCATTTGATCATCCATTAACGGTCTATCGATTTTTTATTCAGTGTGTGTGAAATATTTTTCATTCACTGATTTTGACATTTTTAATCAAAAAATGCTAAAAAAAATTAAAATCTCTCTGAGGGACGGTCACAATCAAATAATGATAAATGGTTGGTCAATCAAATAATGATAAATGGTCAATCAAAATTGTTCATTTTCTTGAATTAACGCCCGTAGGTTTCTAACTTTAGAATTAACCTCCTTTTTCAATTCGTATTCGTACCCCAATTCTTTACGTATTCGTTCTACGATGGTATACAACGGAGCGAACACACTTACGTCACTGGAAAATGCGAGAGAGTCCTTAATAGAATTCTGAATTCTTTTGATGAGCGCATACTTCTTTGGTAGCATATACTTGTTAGTGCTGACTCCGTATTCTATATCCTGAAAATCAGACATGATTTGATCAGGATTTAACCCATCTGATAGTTCAATATCCCAACTTTTCAATTTTGAAATCTCGGATATGATGCTATTCATGTTTTCAGAATTCATTATTCTATAATAATGATATATTTCTAAATGAAAAATATGACGCATTAGACATAACTAAATTTAATTTTCTGTCCGCGATTTTTTGAAAACGCAGATCGATAAACCCCCTCTGCAACATATCGTACTGAGGCTCTACAAATATCGAAGTGCCTACCGGCTTCATATAATGATTGAAATATTTTTTCTTCGTTAGTTATCGTATTCAAAGATTTTACGGGTCTCGCTTTATTTGAACAAGTGCCAGTCCTTCCTCGTTTGGTATTCTCACTCTGTGTGATAGCTTGCAGATTTGATAAAGAATTGTTTTTCGGATTAGAATCCTTGTGATCAATGACAGAATCATCCTCGATCAATCCATGGAAACACTCGTACACGAAACGATGGCAGTAATATGTCTTCTTTCCAGCACCAAACATCAAATACCCTTGATTATTCACAACACCAACTGGTTTCTTCAGTCTGCGGTTTCTTACAACACCATCACTTGATGCTTCATAATTTGTGATCACAGGGTGTGGTCTGAATTCTTGGTTCATTTATATATTATACTATTGTTTGTCTAATTCATCGTTTGGTTCAATAATGAATCTTTCAATGTAGTCTTGAGGGGTTCTTATGATTTTATCCTTGATGTTGTCAGGGTCAAGGACCTTTTCAGGGTCAAAATTTCTGATTGATTGTCCATTTTTTATTCTTTTATCATAATATCGCTTCAACTCCCTGTATCGCTTACCACCGCAATTTAGACACAACTGAGATTTTCCCCTGACCCCAACTCCACATAGAATACAGGGTAACGGACCAAGGCTTCCACGACGAAAGCTTTGCATATGATACCCACAAAACTCATTTCTGCATGATTTGTTACACGGGGTTACTGATCCAATCATAAGCCACTTGCAGTGATTCATTATATAAAAATCTTTCATTTAAATGCTTGTTTTAATTATAGCATGAGGGAATTAAGGAGAACGCCTTCGAAAAATGCTGATAAGGAGTTTAAGAGATTATTAAAAATCAATCCTAGATTTAATCTCGATAGACCCAAAAAACGTCCAATAGACGGAAACATGAAAGAGTTTAAGAGATTATTAAAAATCAATCCTAGATTTAATCTCGATAAACCCAAAAAACGTAATAAACGTCCAAGAGACGGAAACATGAAAGAGTTTAAGAGATTATTAAAAATTAGTCCTAAATTTAATATCGATAGACCCAAAAAACGTAATAAACGTCCAAGAGACGGAAACATGAAAGAGTTTAAGAGATTATTAAAAATTAGTTCTAAATTTAATCTCGATAAACCAAAAAAACGTAACAAAATTAGTCCTAAATTTAATCTCGATAGACCCAAAAAACGTCAAAGAGACGGAAACATGAAAGAGTTTAAGAGATTATTAAAAATTAGTCCTAAATTTAATCTCGATAAACCAAAAAAAACGTCCAAGAGATTACCCTGGAAAGATGCTCAATTCAATCTCGATATAGTTTCTAATACACCAAAGAATACAATTCTTGATAAAGCTATGATTAGTAAAATCAGAGACTGTTTTAATGAATTCAAGCGTGATGGAGCATCTTATTGTTGGTCAACATTTCGAATTGATGGTGTTGTTGACGCTATCATGAATGATGAAAAAGCAGCAGTGATAATTTCACGTGTTGGGGAAAAACGGCATTTTTTCCGAATCAAATTCATTATCGAAGTCGATGGTAAATGGATTATTAGGGATAAATTTGAACCAATCCTCAAGAATAAAAAAGCTGTCATTGTGAGTAGAGATTCCAAACCAGGAATTCTAACCGGCATTGACAAACCATACTACGAAAGATCTTATCCCGTAACAGCAATGGTTTATGGGATATATCCGTTAAATGATAAACCCGATATCGCAAAACTAGCTCCTATGAAATATTCTAGTTCACTGAATTGTGTAGCAGAACGAATAATAGAACACTTCACAAATGCATCCCGAGGAAATAAACTAACTGATCTGCGACGTAGGAAAATAACCGAGTGGGAATTAACGGTAAAACAGCACGGTGCAAAGATTTCTGATATAGCTAAATTAGAAGCATCATTAAAATTCCCAATATCAGTAACAACAATAACCGGAGAAGTATTATACGAACCGAAATATCAATCGCGAGGAGCCCCAATACAGATTATTGATCATAACAAACACGCGTGGACACCTGCGGTAACAATATTTCCACGAGAACGAACCGTGAAATATATCCCTAAGGAGTTCGTCGGGGATGTTTTCTATGAAGAGAGATTATTCGATGCTATTCATGCGTTGTGTAAGGATGATCCTGTGTCAGTGTGGTTACTTAGAAGTGATGAAGAATTCGATCAATTTGTAAAACCAAATGGTGAATTATATCGCATTGAAGAATTAGATAACAGAATGAGAAAAATCGCTAGTGATTTTTCACCGGAGAATTCCCATGAAAAACTACTCACGGATAGTTTTACTATTTCATCAGTGGTAGCTCACTTCGCAAGAGAAAAAAACTCATGGCGTCCAACACGAAGTGATTTTCTCGAGGATGTTAAATTGAGCTGCGTCGAATTTGGTCATGGAGGACTGTGGAATACGAAATACTCACGTGATGGAATGATTTCAATTGATATAGCCGCGTGTTATCCCGGAAGTTTTCTCGGATATGGGGAATGCGCTGAGTACTTCAAACGATTTGGACACCCCACGCATGAAATGACTCGTGTTGCGATTAATGGACCATTGCCTGATTTTGATTTAACCGGATTCGCTCGTGTGATATCATTTGAATTAGCGTCAGGATTACATCCGTGTAGTTATGTTTGGCTCGGTAGACACCTATCTGAAAAACACTGGATGCCAATAGTGCTATTGAGATATATGATTGATTGTGGTATGCTAATATCGTTGATTGTTTCCAAGGCTATTATATGCTATCGAGCTCAGAAAGAAGTTTGGCTACCACAACCCGATCTAGATAGAATAATCAACGAACTACGAAAACAGTTTCCAGATTTCAGTGAAGAAGAAATCATAAATTGGTCTAAGAAGTTATTTGAAATTAAAAAAGAACAAGCAAAAGATCTCGGAAGAAGAATAATCGGTAAATTTACCCAGGGTGGACGATACGACAACGCAAAATACTCTTCGCGGTTGATCATAGATGTCGCTGAAAACGATTTTATTGTAGCGGATTTAATGAAACAGGGAAAACTTGTATCCCATAAGGATGCTTTTCTATCCAATGGTGAGAAATTAGGTACGGTTGTTACCTACTGTGATGGATATAATTCCCAGTACACACATTTGAGAAGTTCAATGCTAGCCTATGCTTCTATTAATCTATTTTCGATGATAAATAGATTTCCTAATACCGCGGTTAGAGTGGCCACTGATTCGATGTATATACATAATAAGTACAAATCAGCTGTAGCGGCATTCACAGATCCCGAAGAAAATTGGGCGCGTTGGCGATTTAAATAGGAGATGCTACATGAGTATTGTGAATCCGCAGACGTTGCCATGGATGATAAATATCTTTGTTGTAACCGTATTGAAATTCAATCAGAATTTTCTAATGCACCACCGGTATCTGATCCAGTATGTAGATATAAGACAGTTTATTTAAAGGGTTGTGGTGGGTCAGGAAAGACAACTCGTGCAATTGAATTATTTCGTCGTGGAAACGCTAGCGTTTCTAACATGATTGTGCTAACACCGACTCACAGACTCGCCAGAGAGATGATACAACGAAGGGTAAATGCTTGCACTTATCACAGTTTTTTTCGATGGAAAGGTGACAAATGAACTCCTGAGCGTATGGGTGATAAATTCATTCCTGTAATCATAATTTGGGATGAAATATGCACAGTGTCATTAGATGTATTAAAAACATTTCTTGAGTGGTTGTTAAACAAAAACACAAAAGTCGTCATGTGCGGGGATCACAGCCAACCACCACCATTTGTCGGTGCATCTCCACATGAATGGCTAAAGGGTTTTGTAGACTACTATGAAGAAATCACCACTGATTATAGATCACTTGATGAACGATTACGCGAGTTCAAAGCGCTAATTAGATTACAACCGGATAGAATCCAATGCGAAATAGCGCGTGAAGTGATTTCAGAAACCCCAATGAATGATTTCTGGGAAGCGTGGAGACCAAACGATTTGATCATTGCAAGTAGAAAAATAGTCAGGGATACACTTCAGATGAAGTTATTTGAATTGCATAAAGAAAAATTTGCAACGCTTCCAGTACCCCTTTGTTATAGGCCATCGGATACACGAAAACAGAATATTGAAGTTGATATTCCAGGACAGAGTGAAAAACAAATTCTCGTATTAAATGATATTGTGCTGGTTGATATCAATGTCGTTGAAGATGCATTGCGTGCTAATAAATCCCAGTGGACGCTAGGATACGCAGCAACAATACACTCTTCACAGGGATTGACTATATCGAATACAATTGTTTGGATGGTGGATAATCACATCGAATGGTCAAATTTAGTCTATCTCGCAGTATCCAGAGTACGAAACATAAATCAACTTCGAAGAGTTGTTTTCGATGATAATGACACAACAATAAGTGATATTGATGTTAGTATCATTATTAAAAAACTCTCCGGTTACAAACAACAGGACAAAAAAAAACAACGAGAATTTGATATTGATGCTGAACTAATAATCACTTTGAAGAAACAACAGAATAATCACTGCGCGAGTTGCAATTGTATAATGCGTTGGCAGTATTCGGATAAGGATCCTCGCCAATTCACCGTAGACAGAAAAAATAACAATCTCGGTCATGTCAGAAATAATGTGATGTTGACTTGTCTTGAGTGCAATAGACGCAACGGTGCTAGTTAAGACCATGCGGTGGCAATTGAGTATCCTCGGGAATCACTTGTAGTTGTTGTCGAGTAAAACCCCGCTGAGGGGCAGTTGAATCCAGTTTATAGACTGGAGGTCTACCAGTTGATCGTGTTATACTAGATATCTTATGCGTAGTGATGCTCCAAATACGATCAGTAGCCCTTTTTCTACCCCCTTCAAGCTCTCCTGGTTCGTATAAGTACCTCACAATGACATTACTACCAAGAATTGGTTCTTTGAAATCTTTTTGTGGTTGTACGGGTATTGACTTCTTTTTAATCGCGTTGATAGGTTTCATGTTGATTGTTCTAGTAATCTCGTTATTCAGTGCAGTAATCACAGATGGTAATCTTTTAACCCATTCACGGGATCGCTTTTCTTGAATGAATTCTTTTGCGTATTGATATCCAAATAACCGCTCAGCAATCGTCCGATTAAATCGTTCTACAATTGCCTGATCGCGATGTAACGCAGTATGCCCTCGTCGTATTGTGACATTGTGATGTTTCATTGTTGATAACACTACACCCTGAAATTCCTTGCCAGGATCAACTTGTAACAGATTTGGCTAACGCAGAGGACCTCGTCGATAAATCCTCTCAAATGCAGAAGCGACTTCAGTGGCCGATTTTGTTTTCAGCGGTTCTGCTTCTTTGTATCGACTTGCAATATCAACTACGGTTAGCGCGTATTTGTAACCACGATCATGTGGCAGAAATAATATATCAGCCTGATGAACTTCATTAGGAGCGGTCACATCAAAATGCGAGAATTGAATTTGTTTAGGCGGTGGTAGATAAATTTGCCATAGTGCCTGTTTGGATAACCAATTAGCCGCAGTGGTTTTTTCACTTTTGCAGCACTAGCGAGTTTATGGACTGCTGATTTACCCCTCCAGTATCCTCTTGGGGAATAATAAATTTATTCCATATTATTAATTACCAGCACCTAACATCAATTTACTTTTCATAGCCGATTTTATCAAAAATGAAGACAATTTTTCTTTGAAGGATTTATCAGGAATAGCATTTAACGCATGAATTAATTTCACATCCGCGAGATGCCTGTTTTGCAGATTGCTGCTTTTATAAGCAACATCATGAAGGTGACAGGCCTTATCAATGGCGTTTATTGGTTCTTCACCGGGGTTGGGTTGATTTTGATTATTGAGTCTGATATCAAGTCTGGTTCCTGGTCCACAGTAGCTATATCCTGGGAGGTGCTTTTCTCCGGGGTACTTTGCCCATGGGGTTCCAGGGAGCTTTGCCAATTTGGCTGCGATATCACCTCCTCGTTTTTTTTTAAATCAGATCTCATAGACACAAATCTAAATTTCTTTGTACCACATTGCACGCATTTACCAGAAAGCGCTGATCGGTTATTTTTAGTTGTAACCGTCGTCACATCATCTGTGCCAGTACGCGTTTTACACTTCACACAATATAGATCCATAATTTATGTATAGAAATATGGATATAATTGATTTTTCAGCGACTAAAACAAGAGAACCAATTAAGAATCATGCAGCGCTACCAAACTCTATCCGGATGATTATAATCGGGCCATCTGGATCCGGTAAAACGCAATTGTTGCTCAATTTAATAATGAGATGGATGAAGTGGGATAAGTTGTATTTAATTGCCCCTAGCGTAGATAATCAACGATGTTATGAAGTGTTAAAGGATTTTAACGAGAATGCATCAGAAATTAAGGGTGAGAACGCCATTGATTTTATAACCGATATCGATGAAGCACCGAGTATTGATGATATTGATGGAGATATTAACAATTTAGTCGTTTACGACGATATAATGTTGGATAAACAAAAAAATCCTGCTAGAATATTTTCCCGTGGGCGTCACAAAAACACTGACGTGATATATGTCACTCAACGCTACACTCAGGTTCCAAAAGTGATCAGAGATAACTGCAATTTATTGTCTGTATTCAACGGAGTTGATACTCATACTCTTAGAAATATATGGCAGACATGGTGTTCTGATATGGACTTCAATCAATTTCGAGATTTCTTTAGTCATGCTCAGTCGACTCCGCACGGATTCGCAACAATAAATCTACATGATCCTCGGACACGATATCGTATCGGACTTGATCAAATATTCGGTTAAAATCGTAAAAGAATTATTAACCCAGAACTGAAAACTTGTATCAGCAGAGAGGGTGGATGACCACATCGTTGCGAGCAAAATCGTAAAATCTCCGTTTTTGCAAAAATGGAGACTTTTTTTTTGGTTAAATGAGATTTGTTGGAAATCTGATATTTTGTTCGAAAACGTTATCTATAGGCCATATTTTGCTCGAAAACGTGATCTGGAAGCCTTATTTTTGCTTGAAAACGTGGTCTGTTCACCCACTCTGCTGCTTCAGGTGACCGTTTGAACATTTTATTATATATATCACTTTGATTTATTAGCGTCTAAATCATCGACGCCGTCGTGTTTTTTTTAAGCCACTTCCCGCTATCATATTTGCGGTTATGGTATCTTGGGTGTTAGTCATCAACGACGATAGTTTCTGATCTACTACGTTATTTACTATTTTACTAACACTCGCAGGCATTGCTGCTGTAGATGGTAACGGTCCCGGTTTTTTTCGCCGTCGAACTAGCGCTGTTAGTTTATCCCGAGCGGCCGAAAATGCTTTTTCGGCAGCATCTCCAACGGCGCTAATACCCTTATCACGAATAACATCAATGGCTTTCATCGATATCTGTTTTGCTAGCGGCGCTACTTTTGGAGCCATTCTTGCAAATAACCCTGCAATGGTATTACCGAGACCATAACCATAGTATGTTCTATAAACTGGAAACTGCGAGTTTACTACATATACGCTGGTTGGTTTATCATGGTTGTAGTGTATGATCATCTTATTTAAATGATATTTATCTAATGTGGAAATGATTTCCAATCCGAAGGATTTTCGACTTCGTCATCGGATTAATTACTATGATAACCACCATGGTGATCCGTATGATTTTCCACTAACTCGTGGATGAAATCTCGATATGTTGCAATGTTCATGATACCACCTTGAAATAACCGCATGCAGATATCAGCTGCTTCAATAATTATTTCCGGTGATTTATTTCCGGCTCGTTTTCCTCCGATGAGAACCTCTAATCGTGCTATATCACCGAGAATATTACCAGGACATGAAACGCTAGCGTTTTCAACTAGACCTGAAAATCTTCGATTTTCACCTGAAAAAGCCTTTTGATATCCATCTCCGCTTTTACTAGTTGCACCCTTTTCAGAATCAGCTTCTGATATTTCCTGGAGAGGTTGGGGTACAAAAGGTGCAACTGGTGTCGGTGGATTTTCTATTTGCTTTATTAACTTTTCAAGTTTCTTAAATCCTTCATCGTTGGGTGGTAGTTTAGACTTACCGATTTTTGCACAATATAGTTTTCTTCTCCAATCCTTCTTATTAGTTATAGCATCTTCATATCCTTGTTTCATATACTGTTCTCGCTAATCCTTTGGAAATGAATCAACGATAAATTGAGCAAATTTTTTATCAATCTTAAACTTTTTAATATCATGTATCACATCACTTTTAATTATCTTTTCAGGGTCAAGATCTCTTCGTTCTGTTTTACTCTCTTCTTCTTGTTGTTGAAATTCAGGTGGTGGGATAAGTGGTGGTCTACTAGCACTACTACTAGTTCTTCTTCAAGTTCTTCACGAAGTTCTCGTTCTTGTTGTTCTTGTTCTTGTTGAAGTTTTCGTTCTTGTTGTTCTTGTTGTTTTACAGCGGTTATTATATCACCAGGAAGTGTTTTTAAAGATTGTGTTTGTTTGTTTGGATCTTTTTGCTATTTTTTCAAGTACACCAAGAAGAGGCTCTTCTTTTCTTGGTTCGTCCTTAGGAACATCTCCCCATATAGCTCGCTCAGTAGCTGATATTATCCCTTTTGCTGCTTCCTTTGTTGCTATAGTAACTTGTTGAAATAACTGTTCAGATCCCACGGAAACGTCAGTCTGAAGACTCTGCCGATTTTTTAATTTACTCCTGACAGAATCACGGACGGGTATATATTTTTTGATAGCCGCCAGCCTCTCTCTCGCCAATCGAATGGTTAATACTTCATTTACCATTATTGAAATCGTAAACAATCTTCCAATTTGAATCTTGAAAGCGTCGAATTCAATGTTAAGTGAAAAAGTCTACGGGAAATCCTATGTTAAATCGGGCATTTGACCCGACTGAGACCACGTTGATATTTTGGTGTTCCGTGGTGATATTTTGGTCGAATTTGCTGATTTTTGTTAAATTTTGTCAAAAAAAGCGTCGAATTCAATGTTAAGTGAAAAAGTCTACGGTAAATCCCATGCAAAATAGGGCTTTTGACCCGACCGAGACCACTAAAAAAAGTTTCGAAAAACCATCAGCGCGGACGAAAAAGCACCAAAATTAGACAAAAAAGCACCAAAATCAGACAAAAAAGAGTATTCACTATGAAAATTTCAGTAATAAAAAAATAATTTACAACTTCCTTGTAGTAAAACACTCATTTATAAATGCCAGTATATAATTTCACCGCTATTATTGACTAAAAACCGCTATCTGAAAGGGTTTTTTCATTTTCTTGAATTTACGCCCGTATATTTCTAATCTTCGAATTAACCTCTTTTTTCAATTCATAATCCCTACCCAGTTCTTTTCGCGTTCCTTCCTCGATAGTAAATAACGGGACAAACACACTTACGTCACTACAACATGCAAGAGAGTCCCGAATAGAATTCTGGATTTTTTTTTTATCAGCGCATACTTCTTTGGCAACATATATTTATTTGTTAGTGTTAATACCGTATTCTATATCTTGAAAGTCAGACATAATTTGGTCAGAGTTCAAATTGTCAGATAGTTTAATCTCTTGATTTTTCAATTTTGAAATTTCAGCTATAATCCTATTCATTTTTTCAGAATTCATATATGATAATACATATTTCTAATACAAAACAAAATTGAGGTCAATTTTTAATGATCATATCATGGCAGCCGACTGAGACCACGGTGATATTTTGATGTCTTTTGACTGATTTTTGTCTGATTTTCAACGATAAAATGAAAAAAAAATATCGCAAAAAATGATTTTCATGAAAAAGTCTACGAGAAATCCCATGCAGCATCGACTGCTTGACCCGACTGAAAGCACTGAAAATCAGTCAAAAATGAACCAAAATTAATTAAAAAAATCGACTAAAATCAGTCAAAAAAAATAGTAAATTTATTTAATTTTTGTAAACCAATCAAAAGATAGCCCATCAAATATTTATCAACGATATGATGAAACGGTCCAAAATATTATTTAATAATAATTTGAATCATTTCCTCAAAATGAATACAACTATCTATGATTTAATCTAACTATATTATCAAGAGAACCTTCTATTAACACTCCATACATGAAATTTAAGTATTGTAGTTTTATCATCAACTGCAGTAATATTATTTCCGCCGTAGAATCTATTATCTGTTGATGTTATATAAAACATGATTAGACATACGAAAATCGAATTTTTTGTCCATTCCATTTGGAAATCGCTAATCGGGTTCTTCCCTTTGCTACAAACCATATTGAGGATTTGCAAATATCGAAATATCTACCGGCTTCATTCATAGGCTTAAATATAATTTCTTCGTTAGTTGCTGTATTAAATGATCTTCTAGGTCTCTTCCCAACTGTTTTACAATTGCCAGTCCTACCTCGTTTTAAATTCTCACTTTGATAAATAGCTTCTAGATTATCCAATTTGTTATTACGCGGATTGGAATCAATGTGATCGATAACAAAACCATCCTTGATCAATCCGTTATGACATTCATACACGAAACGATGACAATAATAATTCTTCTTACCAGCGCCAAACCTCAAATATCCCATACCATTGTCAAAACCGACTGACTTTTTCAATCTACGGTGTCTGATAATACCATCACGGGACGCTTCATAGTATGGAATCACAGGGTGTGGTCGGAATTCTTGGTTCATTTATATACTATACTATTGTTTGTCTAATTCATTGTTTGGTTGAATTATTACATTACTTGGAAACCTTCCGATGTAGTCTTGAGGAGTTCTTATAACTTTGTCAAGGACACTGTCAGGGTCAGAGTTATTGATGGAATTCTTAGCTCGTTTATCATATTAACGCTTCAACTCTCTGTATCTTTTACCACCACAACCGAGACATAATTGTGATATTCCTCTCACCCCTACCCCACATTGTATGCAAGGTAGGGGTCCATTAATTCCTCGACGAAAATTTTGCATATGATACCCACAGAACTCCTTTCTGCATGATTTGTTACACGGGGTTACTGATCCAATCATAAGCCATTTGCAATGATTCATTATATAATATATTCTCTATTTAAATACTTGTTTTAATTATAACATGAAGGAGTTCGAGAGATTATCGAAAATTACGCCTTGGAAAAATGCTAAATTTAATCTCGATAGAGTCTCTGATAAACCAAAGAGTCTAATAAGTGATAGAACCATGATAAACAAAATCATTGACTGTTTTAATGAATTCAAGCACTATGGAGCATCTCATTGTTGGTCAACATTTCGAATTCATGGTAGTTTTGATGCTACCATGAATGACGAAAACGCAGCCAAGATAATCTCACATCTTACGCGGAAAAGGTAATTTTTGTAGAGTAAAATTCATTATTCGTTCAGACAATGGAAATTGGATTATCAGGGATAAATTTGAACCTATCTTGAAGGATTAAAGAACCGTCGTTGTGAGTCGAGATTCCAAACCAGGAATTTTGACTGGAATTGACAAACCGTACTACGAAAGATCTTATCCTGTAACAGCAGTTGTTTATGGGATATATCTGTTAAATGATAAACCGAGTATTGAAAAACTAAAAACCATGAAACTGTCGTCGTTGATTTTATTAACGAAAATGAATTGTGTTGCATAACGAATAATAGAACACTTCACAAATGCATCCCGGGGGAAAAAATTGACTGATCTAAGACGCCAAAAAATAAATGAATGGGGATTAACAGTTAAAAAGAACGGAGCATCGATTCAGGATATAGCTGAATTAGAAAAATCATTAAGATTTCCAATAACCGTAGCGACGATAACCGGTGAAGAATTATACGAATCGAAATATAAATCACAAGGAACTTCAATCAAAATTATTGATCATAACGAACACGCATGGACACCTGCGGTAACAATATTTCCGCGAACACGAACAGTAAAGTATATACCCGAAGAATCTTCCACTCCAGAATTCTCTGAGAAAAAATTGTTCGATGCTATTTACCAGTTGAGTATAAACGATCTGGTGTCAGTGTGTTTACTTCACAGTGCTGAAACTTCGAGTGTGGATTCGATCAGTTTGTAAGACCCAATGGAGAATTATATCGTACTGAAGCCCTCCATGACAAGATGAAAAAACTAGCTAGTAGTTTCTCGAAGAGTTTCGACGATGAACAATTACTAACAAATTGCTTTACAATTCCGTCGGTTGCGGCTCATTTTGCGAGAAAGAGAAACTCATGGAAACCAACACGAGCTGAATTTCTCACAGACATCAAATCAGGTTGCATTGAATATAATCATGGTGGATTATGGAATACAAAATACAACCCTGAAACTATTATTTCGGTTGATATAGTCGCGTGTCATCCCGGGAGTTTTCTCGGGTACGGAGAATGCGCTGAATACTTCAAGCAATTTGGACATCCCACCCATGAGATGGCACGTGTTGCGATTAATGGACCACTGCCTGATTTTGATTTAACCGGATTCGCTCGTGTGGTATCATTTGAATTGGCTAAAGAACTTCATCCGTGCTGTTATGTCTGGATTGGTAGACACATGTCTGCGAAACATCGGATACCAATAGTGCTGTTACGGTATATGATTGATTGTGACATGCTGATATCGCTGATTGTCAGTAAAGCGATTATATCATATCGAGCACAGACTGAGGTCTGGTTGCCACAACCTGATATAGATAGTATAATCAGCGAACAACGAAAACAATTTCCCGATCTCGACGAGGATTATATCATGAATTGGTCCAAACTGTTATTTGAAATCAAAAACAATGACGCAAAATATCTTGGTAGA
Organism: Unio delphinus; assembly: GCA_029339505.1. Lineage (NCBI taxonomy): Eukaryota > Metazoa > Mollusca > Bivalvia > Unionida > Unionidae > Unio > Unio delphinus. Next base: position 9,894,520 of record JAQISU010000210.1, on the reverse strand, counting down.
AGAATAATTGGTAAATTTACTCAAGGTGGAAAATACGACAATGGACGATATTCTTCACGGTTGATTATAGATAACGTCGAATACGATTTTATAATCGCGGATATAACATCTAAGGGTATATATGTCGATCGTAAAGACGCTTTCTTGTCCGATGGGACCAAATTGGGTACAATTGTTACTTACAATGATGGACACAGTCTTCAGTATACACATTTGAGGGCATCTATGCTGGCTTATGCTTCTATCAATTTATTTTCGATGATAAATAGATTTCCTGATACCGCAGTTAGAGTCGCCACTGATTCATTTTACATAGACGCGAAACACAGCAATGCAGTAGCTGAATTCACAAATTTCGATGAGAGTTGGGGATCATAGAGAATTAAGCGGGAAATACCTTGTGATTATTCAAAATCAGCAGATGTTACGATTGAGGATAAATACTTGAAAAGCAATCAGTGTTCAGAACTATCTAACGCACCGCAGATATCTGATCCAATATGTATATATAAAACAGTTTATTTAAACGATTGTGGCGGGTCAGGAAAGACGACTCGCGCAATTGAGTTATTTCGTGGGAAAAATCCTACCGATTTCACAAACATAATTGTGTTAACATCAACACACAGACTTGCCAGAGATGAAACAAAGAGGGTTTAATGCTTGCACTTATCATAGTTTCTTTCGATGGAAAGGCGATGAATGGACTCCTGGTCGAATGGGTGAGAAATCTATCCCTGATGTCATAATTTGGGATGAGATATGCACGGTGTCATTAGATGTATTACAAACGTTTCTCGAGTGGTTATTGCACGCGAATACAAAGGTCTTCATATGCGGAGATCATGGCCAACCACCACCATTTGTCGGTTTATCCCCGCATGATTGACTAAAGAATTTTATATACTACTATAAAGAAATTAACACCGATCATAGAGCACTTGATGAACAATTACGCGAGTTCAAGAAACTAATCAGATTACAACCGGATAGAATCAAATGTGAGATAGCGCGTGAAATAATTTCAGAAATTCCCATGGAGGAATTTTGGGAAACATGGAGACCAAACGATTTGATAATCGCAAGTAAAAAAATAGTCAGAGACACACTTCAGATGAAGTTATTTGAAACGTATAAAGAAAAATTTTCAACACTTCCAGTACCGTTATGTTATAGGCCTTCGGATACACGAAAACAGAATATTGAAGTTGATATTCCAGGACAGAGTGAAAAGCAGAATTAAGTGCTAAATGATATTGTGCTGGTTGATGTCAGCGTCCTCGAAGATGCATTGCGTGCTAATAAATCTCCATGGACGCTAGGATACGCAGCGACGATACAATCTTCACAGGGATCGACTACATCGGATACAATTGTTTGGATAGTCGATAATCGCATTGAGTGGTCAAATTTAGTCTATCTTGCATTATCCATAGTACGGCGAATAAATCAACTTCGAAGAGTTGTCCTGATAGAGTCAGGAGATGATAATGACACTACAATCAATGATATTGTCACTGGTGATTTCATCACTAAGGATATAATCAAAAAAAACTATCTGGTTATAAACAACAGGATTAAAAAAATAACAGAGAATTTGATATTGATGCTGAATTAATAATCACACTGAAACAACAACAGAATAATCACTGCGCGAGTTGCAATTGTATAATGAGTTGGTGTTGGTCGGATCCTCGACAATTTACCGTAGACAGAAAAAAAAACAGCGTTGGCCATACTAACGATAATGTGATGCTGACTTGTCTTGAGTGCAAAAGACGAAGAGGGGCTAGTTAAGAACACGTGGTGGTAATTGAGTATCCTCGGGTATAACTTGTAGTTGTTGTCTAGTAAATTAGCGTTGAGGGGCAGTTGAATCCAATCTATAGATTGCTGGTCTTACCCGTTGATCGTGTTATACCGGATATTTTATGCGCGGTGACACTCCAAATAGGATCAGTAGCCCTTTTTTTGCCACCTTCGATCTCTCCTGGTTCATATAAATACCTAACAGTGACATTACCGAGAATTGGTTCTTTTGAAAAATCTTTTTGCGGTTGTACGGGTATATACTTCTTTTTAATGGCATTGTTAGGTTTCATGTTGATTGTTCGAGAAATCTCGTTATTCAGCGCAGTAATCACAGCTGGTAATCTCTTGACCCATTCACGAGATCGTTTATATTGAACAAATTCTTTCGCGTATTGATATCCAAATAACCGCTCGGCAAGTGTGCGATTAAATCGTTCAACAATTGCCTGATCGCGATGTAGTGCAGTATGTCCTCGTCGTATCGCGGTATTATGATTCTCCAACGTTGATAGAACCGCATCTTGAAATTCCTTTGCAGGATCAACTTGTAATAGATTTGGCCAGCGCAGAGGACCTCTTCGATAAATCCTTTCAAACGCAGAAGCCACTTCAGTTGATGATTTTGTTTTTAACGGTTCTGCTTGTTTGTATCGACACGAAACATCAACTATGGTTAGCGCGTATTTGTAACCTCCATCATGCGGCAGAAATAATATATCAGCTTGATGAACTTAATTGGGAACGGTCACATCAAAATGCGAGTAGTTAATTTGTTTAGGCGGCGGTAGATAACTTTGCCATATTGCCTGTTTGGATAACCAATTAGGCGCAGTGGTATATTTTACATTCGCGGTGCTAGCGAGTTTACCAATTGCTGCCTTACCCCGCCAGTATCCGCTTGGAGAATAGTAAATAGATTCCATGTTGTTATTAATTACCAGCACCTAACATCAATTTACCTCTCATAACTGATTTTACTAACCATGAAGCCAATTTTTCTTTGAAAGATTTATCAGTGATAGAATTCAACGCATGAATTAATTTTACATCTGCGATATGTCTGTTTTGCAAATTACTACTTTTATAAGCGACATCATGAACATGACACGCCTTATCAATGGCGTTTATCGGATATTCACCCGGTTGAGGTTGGTTTTGGTCATCGAGTCTGATATCGAGTCTAGTCCCGGGTCCACAGTAACTATATCCTGGAAGGTGTTTTTCTCCTGGATACTTCGCCCACGGTGTCCCTGGAAGTTTAGTTAACTTGGCTGCAATATCACCTCCTCGTTTTTTTTAAACCCTTTGATTTATCGAGAGAAACAAATCTAAATGTCTTTGTACTGCATTGTATACACTTACCAGAAAGTGCTGATCGGTTATTTTTGGTTGTAATCGTCGTGAAGTCGTTTGTGCCAGTACGCGTCTTTCACTTCACACAATATAGATCCATAATCTATATATAATAACATGAATGTGATTGATTATTCAGCTACCCGTCGACTGGAACCTATCAAACATCATACGATGTTGCCGAATTAAATTAGAATGATTATAATCGGACCATCTGGAAGTGACAAGACACAACTGTTACTTAATTTAATAACGAGATGGATGAAATGGGACAAGTTGTATTTGATAGCTCCTAGTGTAGACGATCAGCGATGTTACGATGTGTTAAAAGATTTTAATGAAAGCGCGGTAGAAAAATCCGGCGAGGGTATTATTAAATTTATAACTGATATCGAAGAAGCACCGAGCATTGATGATATTGATGGAGATATTAACAATTTAGTCGTATACGACGATATCATGTTAGACAATCAAAAAAATCCTGCTAGGATATTTTCCAGAGGTAGACATAAAAGCATCGACGTGATATATGTCATCAACGATACACTCAAATACCAAAAGTGATCAGAGATAACTGCAATTTGTTATGTATGTTTAACGGAGTTGATACTCATACTCTTAGAAATATTTGGCAAACTTGGTGCTGCGGTGATATGGATTATTATCAATTTAGAAATTTCTTTAGTCGCGCTCAGTCAATCCAACATGGATTCGTGACGATAAATTTATCAGACCCTCGGACGCGATATCGTGTCGGACTTGATAAAATATCAGGTTAACTCATAGCAGCAGAGGGAGTGAATGACAACGACCATGGCATATATTTTTTTACGATTTCTTTTGCCGAATAGACGCTTCTATTTAGCATTTTCGGGGAAGCCTCAGATTGCCGAACTGACGAAAAAAAAATATTTTGCTTGAAAACCATGTTTTTCTAGGAAGCCTCAGATCGCCGAATAGACGGTTTAAATTAAAATTTGCCTAAAAGTTGTCTGGTTCACCCCCTCTTCTGCTCCTTGGGAACAATGAGTATACACATGGGTGAGGCTGGATAGGTATGTTGGACTGCAGTCTGTCATTGAAACATAGCCTAGAGAACAAATTTTGTGTTTGATTCTGTATCGAATCGATGGCCAGTGTCGGGTACAGAGCAGTGGTGAGGTGTGCTCTGATCGAGGTACTCTAAAGATGATCCAAGCAGCTGTGTTTTGAACTTTTTTGAAGTTTCTAGAGTAAATATTGTGACGAACCAGACAGAATTAAGTTACAATAGTCCAGTCTTGAAAGTACTAATGAACACACAAGTGTTTTAGTGGCATCAGCTGAAAGATATTTACGAATGGAACTGATGCGTCTCAATTCAAGATATGTAGCCTTGCATATGTTCGTGGCATGTTGTGAGAGTACTGTCTAGTGCAACGCCTAGGTTTCGTACTGACTGTGAGAATTTAATGTTGGTGTTGCTGATATTTATTGTCTGAGGTAAAGGATGTGAATGAGAAAGTCTTTGTGTTGTGATCAGAATAGCCTCAGTTTTATCATCATTCATCTGCAGCTTGTTACATGTCATCCATGATTTCACATCAGAAATGCACTTCTCTACTCCATGGATAGTATCATCAACTTCAGATGGGCGGCTAGACTTGTATATTTGGGTGTCATCAGCATACAATTGGTGCGACACTGGGTGATGATCTATGACACTTGAAAGCGGCTGAGTATACAGAATGAAGAGAACAGATCCAAGTACATATCCCTGTGGAACACCAGAACATACGTCAACTGGGCTGGATTGTATTCCATTTGCAGATACAATTTGTGTTCTGTTAACTAAGTAGGACTTGAACCACTGTAAAGCTATATTTTGAATGACTAATACATGCTTGAGACGGCGAAGTAATATATCATGATCTATTGTGTCAAATGCTGCAGACGAATCCAGGAGAGTGAGGACTGTAATCTTTCCACTATTTAGTTAATTAATTTATTTAAATTTATTTATTGATTTAAATTTTCTACTTTATTGATTGTCTCCATAGATAGTAATGGCACTTTTAGTAAGATTCCTTAGGATTTTAGATTTAAGTTTATTTAAAGCAAAAATTACTCCTAAACATTATTTCAGAAAGTGTTTTTTTCCAATGAACCATGGTTTGAAGGAATGTTGATGACATTTGCTAATGCAAGAAATATTTAATAAACAATTTAATGGTATCGGTAAAGCACAACCGCAAATAAATCCTGGTAAAAGAATTTGCGTTAAAAAAAAACAACGTAGTGTTAAAGTGTTTAGTGAGATGGAATCAGGACCAGAAGGATGGTTGTTCGATATTTGAAGTGTGCCTGGTAAAGATGGTTATTCGATCCTTGATGTGTATCTGATGTTACGGCTATTGGATTTAAATTATTTATTTTGTCAAATCCAAATTTGTCATTTAGGGTTTAATATTCATTAATTGGGAAATTATTCTGGAAAGTTCAGGCTGACCTAGACTCTAGCTGTAAACACAGGTTGACCTTGGCTTGTTGACCTCATTTCTGACTCTTCTTTAGAGAGTATAAACAAGCCTTGGAAATGACTGGCTAGATCGAAAAATATCTTTTTATTTTTAGTAATTAGTGGCTGTTTTTCTGGATCATTTTATTATTACGTGACTTGGTGAAGGTAGCTTCGTTCTTTGACATTCCAGAAAATCACTTGATCCCTTTGTTTACATTAGAAAACGGGTATTTAAATCATTGTATTGGAAGCTAACATTAGTAGAATCTGGGCTTTTAAAGTTAATAGTTGTGTTTTCTGTTTGAGTTATAATTTTAATTACCTTGTACTGGACATTGTGTCAATTCGTTGGAGCAAGAGAATTTATTGTATTTATCTGGAAAACGACATGTGTTTCATAATTTCATTTGGATGATTATAAAACAAGAACTGCATCAGGTGACATCGTCCGCCATTTTGGATTACAACGTCAAAATTCGAACCTGGAACTATTAGAACATTTATTTATCAGGACTTGCAATTCCATTAGTGGATTATTTTGTGAATTCTATATTGGATTAATGTTGAATTTGATTCTCTAAAACCGTAAGTTTTTTTCATTTGATGAAAATAATTGTACTTAATAAAATCATTGTTAACGTTTACAAGCTTGTTAGTTTTCACTCTTTCTGTGTTGCTGCTTATTCGAGCCTAAGCACGTAACACTGATAAGTCACTTTACAGCAAATGACATTAGATACCCTATTGATGGAAACTGGAAATTTGAATCTTAAATCGATTATTGAAGATTATTTGAATCTTATTTTGGTTCCAAGAAGTTATCTGAGTCTCGGTTTCATTGCACGAAATTGTGAGATTTTTTGAATATTTACTCCCATTAAGTGAGATTATATAAATGTTACCGTAATACATTGTATATGAACCATATTTCTGGTTTTCTATGTGTGAATGTTTGGATAGTATTGAAAAAGACGCATGTTTTAGAGCGTGACAGACGCGTTGTATTCGTAGAATATATATTTTGTCATAATCCAATCCATACAATTCTATCTTTCACATTGTGTTGTGTTGGCATTTGATTCAAGCATCCATTGAGCGTTACAAACAGTATAAGATGCTAATAAATGATAATAAAACTGAGGCAGACTATCATCGTTTACTTCAATAAATATCAGCATCACCAACATTAAATTCAGTCGATACGAAATCTAGGTATTTCTCTGGAAAGTACTCTCACATTCCATCAACATGTCATGAACTTTTGCAAGGCTTCATATCATGAGCTGAGAAGCATCAGCTCTATTCACAAATATATTTCAGTTGATGCCACTTGCGTGTTCTGTAGTATTTTCAAGACTCGACTATTGTAAGTCAGATTGGTCTGGTTTGTCTCAATATCTACTCCAGAAACTTCAAAAATGTTATAAATACATCTGCCTGGATGTTTCACTGAGGGACTACAGTACAACATACCTATCCGACCTCACCCATGTGTATACACAAGATACTTACGCTCCTCTTCTGTCAATCGTTGACTTATTATTCTCACTATGAAAACGAAATGCCATTGACAACTTTCTTTTGCATACAGGACCCAGCAAAGTAGGACAAATTGCCCTTTGAAATTAAGAGCAAAAGACACCTTGATCCCTATCAAGAGTGTGCTTAAAACTCACCTTTTTCGAATGCAAGCACAAATTAAAAATAAACTAATAACAAATATCAAAGGATAAACAATCTTAAATGTTTTCAAAATGTTTTTGTTTTTATAAAAAAAATGTTACAGATAATATGTAAGGTTGTAAAGCACTTAGATCTTCTAGAGATTAGGCGATATACTAAGTTCTCATTATTTATTCTAAATATGAATGGAATAAAAATGTAATTTCTATTTAAAAAAATTGAAAACTCCTAAAGGATTCTGACTATAATGGAAACACAGTAGACAACGAAGCCCAGTCTCCAGAGAGCGTGTTTTCGTAACGTCACAAATTCTAATGAGTTATAGCATATATCTCTATTGTTCATATATTTAATATTGTGTTTAGCCTATATTCTCCCTATTTCAAAACCCACCTTGATATCCACAGTGCAAAACATATTTCGTTTACCAGGGACTATCTCGGCCTGACCTAGACCAACAAAATGGTCTCAGCCTTTTTTATAGTTTGAATGGAGGTAGTAGAGAACAACGTTTTGGCCTAAGAGCTATTTATACTAGGCTTTGATTGAGATTTAGTCTAAAGTCTGTCAAATAATAATCGTATACCAGTCCAGCTTTAAACATACCAGGTACACATGACCAGGAAGAAATACCAGCGTAATCAGTGCAAGGCTTATGAGAGTACATTTACATGCAAAGTTATACCTCAATAGTAATTAGAAACTAAAGGGATTTACTTCATAATGGCGACTGCTATAACACATACTGAAGACGAACCAACTTGCCCTATTTGTTTGGGATTATTTAACGTACCGAGACAGCTGCCATGTGCCCACACATTCTGTCAGAGTTGTCTACAGTCATACATCACAAGCAAGGCTTTAGAACACGAGAAAAAGAGATGCATTGAGTGTCCGGTATGTAGAAAAACAGCAGGGCATTTTAAACAGAATAAATCAACTAGTGAATGGGCGTCTCTATTTCCAGTCGACACTGTGATACAATCCATGTTACCGACGAAGTCGAAAATAGATCGTGTATGTGATGCTTGTACCTCTGACGGCTCCTCTGTCATAGCTACAGGCTTCTGTGTAGTATGCGAGGAAGCAATGTGTTATGACTGTCTAAAGTTCCACAGGAAACAGAAGATATTAAAATCTCACTCTATACTTACAATGGAGGAGTTATTGAACAACCCACAAAATATGATGAAATTTGCTGAAGGTTTTACTTGTTTTGATCACGATGATGAAGATCTAAAATTTTACTGCAAAAATCACAAGATTGCCTGTTGTGGAATGTGCTTTTTAAAAAACCATAAATCTTGTGCTAATGTGAGAAAGTTGAAGGAGGAACTCCCTGCTCTGTTACGTGAAACGAAACCAAGTGAAATCATTGAAGAGTTGAAGAAACTGGAAACTCACTTGAAGGTGTTTATCGATGTAAAGGAGTCTGATATGAAGGATCGAGAGACCCAAGTTAATGGACTGACTGATCAAATCAGAGAAATGAGAAAGAAAATCAACACAGCTTTGGATGAATTAGAGAAGAAAGTTAAGATGGAGGCACGGAGAATCCACAAAGAAGTTGCTATTAGGACACAAGAAGAGAACCATCAATGTTTGTCACTGATTCATGCCATAAGAAATTCTCAGCTTCAATGTGAAACGGTTCACAAATATGGAATTGATATACAAAAATATCTGACTGCAGAAAAGATAAAGTCACAAATACCTTTATATTACTCTCAGATCAGAGAAAAGTATGACAGGCTAGACACACTGACAGTGCAGGTGAAATTCGCCCCACTCTTAGAATCTATTTTATCATTCTCATCATCCGATATCGGAAAACTTGTGACCATGACTAGCTCAACCCTATCTATGCCTTGTTTAAAGAAACCAACAAAGAAATGCCAGGTTGAGAAAGTTGAAACATTTAGTGTTAACATCAGTGGATGTATACCACTTTACACTGGTGTCACTATTCTCCCTAGAGACAGAGTGATGCTTGTTGATAGAAACAATAGTGAGTGCATTCTTCTAAACAATTCACATCAAGTAGTTACAACATACAAACTCACAGGAAAGTCTAGTGACATTTGTGTGATTGGTGATGAGGAAGTGGCTATATCTGTGTATGCTCAAAAGAAAATTCAGATTCTATCAGTCAGGGATGACGTCATCAGTCCAGTCAGAACAATAACAACTGAATATGAGTGCTATGGAATTACAGCTACTGGGAAGGGAGAGATGGTTGTGGTTCGGGAGTGTGGTTATAAGAAGCATTGCTGGAGTCTGATCAGAGATGGGAGAGAGGTCAATTATTCTGATCAGTATGACTCATTATCTGGATACTACAACTACATAGCACTGAATAAATCTAAAACACGAGTCTATGTTAATGTGCCTAATAAAAATTCCCTTCTGTGTTTCAATATGGAAGGCAAGAAGCAGTATACCTACAGTCCAGACAACCTCAGATATCCTTTAGGGCTAGCTGTGGACAGGGATGACAACATCTATGTTGTTGGAGGTAATTCTCGTAACATTCATCAGTTATCACCAGAAGGGTGCATATTACAGGTCATAACTACAGGAGTGCCAAATGACCCATGGGCAATCAGTTTTGATAACAAAAGAGATACATTTATCATTACAAACTCTTCTGAAAGGCAAAAGTTACACATTTACCAACTGAAATAAAAGTTGAAAACTGGAAATCTAATCATCATAGATCTTATCATAAATGTCTTTTGCAGAAATAGATAGTAGACGTTTCTAATAATTGAATCTCAAGCTGTTATATTGTGATGATTTGTATAACACAATAATGACAATAATATTTTGGATAATTTTATACATGAGAGAATAACATCTGTTGGTATTCATGGACACTGAAATTTCTTCCCCTTTTGTATATATATAGTATATCCTTTTTCTTATCGGCAATATAATATAACTATGTAACGGAAAGTGGAGAATGGTATTTTTTGGATTCTACTCTGAATTTCATACCTGAATTGAGAATATTAATGTAAACATAAATATATAAAACACATATAATAAGGCTTTGACCTAAAATGATATATAGCACATATAGTATTTTCATAATTCCTCATAATTTGAAATCTACATAATTTGAATGTACAAGCCTGTTTGGCAATTAAAAATTATTTTTCAAATGAAACTTTTGTTGTTTTATCTTATTTGCATGATATTTATTGTTAGATTAATAATGCTCAATTAATTCAATGAGAAAATAAATATTTGGAGGTTTCAATCGTGCTTATTTCTTTTGTATTATTTACATATCACTTGTTAAATATTAAATGTTCTTTGAACATGCATATTCATTACACATCATTTGTTGAATCTATGTATCTGCAGGTAGCACTCATCCATTTCTTTTCAACCTTTTACTACTCTGATTTCTTCACCTCTAATAGTACTGTTCTACTGCTAGGATTACCCCTATGCCATTTAAATTTCTTCACTTCTAATGTTACAACTAGGACTACCACTTCTAATATTTCAATTTAGTCATTTATAATGGCACAACTTGGATTACCAGTCCTACTACATGTAGTACTATCTGAATTTTGCAAAACATAAGCAAATCCAAGTCAAATTATAAATGTTTAAGAAGACTATGTACCCTGTATGTACTAAATAAATGTATCAAACTCTTTCATATTCTTTTAATTCTCTTTTTAAGTAGATTTCGTCTTTAAATTCTCTTTTTTCGTAATGATTCATTTCTGAAATAGTCTTTCATTAGCAAATTCTTAACAATTAACATCAAGTAGTTACGACATATGAACTCACAGGAAAGCCTTGTGACATTTGTGTGGTGGGTGATGAGGAAGTGACTGTATCTGTGTATAATGAAAATAAAGTTTGGATTCTATCAGTCAGGTATGACATCATCAATCCAGTCATAACAATAAGAAGTAAGTAAAAGTGCTTTGGATTTACAGCAGCTAGGAAGGGAGAAATCGTTGTGGCTGGAGACTGTGGAAATAACAAGTGTTGCTGGAGTCGGATCAGATATGGGAGAGAGGTCAATTATTCTGATACGTATGATTCAATATCTGGATACGTAAACTACATAGCATTGAATAAATCTAAAACATGAGTCTGTTATTGTGCCTGATACAGATTCGCTTCTGTGTTTCAATATGAAAGGTATGAAGCAGTATATCTACAGTCCAGACAACCTCAAATGGCCTTTAGGAGTAGATGCGGACAGGGATGACAACATCTATGCTGTTGGATATAATTCTCATAACATTCATCAGTTATCACCAGAAGGGTGCATAATACAGGTCATAACTACAGGAGTCCCACAGAAGTCATTGGCAGTCGGTTTTGACAACAGTAAAGATACTTTTATCAGCACAAACTATTCTGAAAACCATAAAATACACATTTACCAACTGAAATAAAACTTAAAAACGGAAATATAATCATTATAGATCATATAATAAATTTCATTTGCAAAAATAGATCCTTATACGTAAAAGCCTGTTAGTGCCACCTTGCACTTACTATCTCGTAATTGTGAGTTCGCTATCTCGTAATTGCGACTTACTATCTCGTAATTACGACTTACTATCTCGTGATTTCGAGTTAGCTATCTCGTAATTACGACTTACTATCTCCTAATTACGAGTTAGCTATCTCGTAATTATGACTTACTATCACTTACTATCTCGTAATTAGGAGTTAGCTATCTCGCAATTACGACTTATTATCTCGTAATTACGACTTACTATCTCGTAATTACGACTTGCTATCTCGTAGTTACGAGTTAGTTATCTCGTAATTATGACTTACTATCTCGTAATTACGAGTTAGCTATCTCGTAATTACGACTTAATAACTCGTAATTACGAGTTAGCTATCTTGTAATTACGATTTAACGTCGACCGGAAAGATAATAATTCACGTGGTCCTAAGTCACAAGTAAGTAGATGAAAAAGTTTGATTCCATACCTAATGGTATTAATTTAATCATTTCTTGTTATTTAGGATGGACCGTGCGAGAATATGCATATTTTATTCTTTTTGTGGAATTCACAGCATCAAGCACCAACTAGGAGTATAGTATTCAACGTCTTTGTTTTGTCTCTTGATTCTTGGAGCGAGAATGAGTTTAGACCAGATGGGCTATGGAAGGGGGTGGATGACACGGTACCTCTCTGTCTATCTATCAACGAAGCCATGTATATGTCTATCGAACGAACTATTTTACTATCTATCTGCCTCCATATCTGTTAGCATAACTATATGTCATACAACTTTACAAAAAGATGCATGGCTGATTATGATGCAATTTAACGTACAGATGAAACCATTGAATTAAAACAGAATATCACAGTGTCATTACATTTAATTTTGACGACATGAATTCTTGTGTATTTTGTGTCCTGGTATACTATGTACAAACTGTTGTTAAACATGAATCATAATGATCTATATGGAATGGTCTTGTCTGCTGTGTAAGTTTTTAAATGTTTAAAAGGCATGATTTAAATCTCTTAGAGAAACATATCAACATAAATTTCTTAGCCGATAAGGTACGAGAGAGAGAGAGAGAGAGAGAGAGAGAGAGAGAGAGAGAGAGAGAGAGAGAGAGAGAGAGAGAGAGAGAGAGAGAGAGAAATTTTTGAACTTGCATTTCAGTATACAACATTTTACACGGATCTATGGTGATGCACGAATGTCACTTGCACATATTTACAAATGCCAGTCTGATCATACTCGTATATAAATAGATTAGGTATAAGTGCAAGCGGCATTGAACAAAATATTTTTTTATTATTGGGAATTGCTTACAGATATATGTATTTTTCTACTTTCATATTCTTTCCTTTCTCATTGATTGATTGAAATTATCTTCCACCACTTGAATTGATGTTATAAAATATAGGAAGTATGTGAGAGCATTAATTTGAAATAATATCACCTAAGTAGTCATGACTATATACATAATATAATACACGTGTGTGTGTGTGTGTGTGTGTGTGTCAGAGAGAGAGAGAGAGAGAGAGAGAGAGAGAGAGAGTCAACTGTTAGAAAGAATTTTTAATTGTTTTTAGTTATTTCATGGGAATGTACATACTAAATAAATTAATTTTATTTTATAAATGATTCATTACTTTATCGATTAAATCATAATAATTGATATAGTTTTAATGACAAGAACAACCGTACCAAAAATGCTTTTAAAATAATATTGAAGTTCTGTAATACTTAATCAGTTCAGTTTTCGAACTTAAACATATCCTAATACCATTTTCAGAACTTATACCATCTGTAAATTATAACAGATATCTACTGCACTATTTGCAAATAGTTGAAAATTGCATTTTCTTGTACCTTTTACTGAATGCTGATACAGCGGTAAGTTTGTACGGTATAACTTATGACTTGTTTACAATATCTTGAATCAGACATCATATTTTCTTTTTTAAAAATGTTACTCTTTTATATTAATAATTATCATCATTGTTTAATTTGTCAACATGAAAACAAATGTCATCCACCCATTTCTAACTCGGTCCAATGAATAGCGGGAGAACTCGCCCCATGGAGAACTCTTCCGGGAGAACTCATCCCATGTGTCAGGAGAAGTCGCCCCATGGTGGTCGGAGAAGTCGCCCAAGGATCATATATAGTACTTCTGAGATGTCGCCATATGTTTGTTAAGTCTTTAGTTATTGTTGTTTTTCTTCTACTTAATAACTTATTAAATATGTACAATTTGCGATGTTTCAACTTTTCCATTTGAACAACTCACAGGTGCTCGACGCGAGCTTAATGTGAAGAAAAAAATAATAATTATATAAAAAGAGATAGTAATATAGAGGGGGTCATATGTCTGAATGGGTCATGGGGGTACTCTAAGGTATTTTTCTCACTCTGTATGGTTTTTTTTCTTTAAATTATTATTTTTTTCTTCACATCAAGCTCGCGTCGAGCACCTGTGGAACAACTCGGCTTCTTTCTGTACTTTACGAAAAATAGGTGTTATCTGTCCTTTTTGTTCTGCTTTTCAAATTATCATTTGCATTTTATTTGGAAAAATATGGTGTAAGCATGATATGATGTCTGCAGTTTTATATATGAAAGAGTTCCAACCTAATAACCAAAGTCATCCTGAGATGACTTTATTTTATGAGTTTTAGGTAATTTGTAGAATTAAGGTGTACGTATCTAAGAGGGAAAGTATAAATTTGTCATACGGAATTTTTATCTTTAGCAATCACATTAATTTACACCATCTATCACTCACACACACAGAGACACACACAAATGTTTTAGATTATGTACAATAATATACGGTAGTGTGAAAGTAATTTTCATTTTCCTTGTGATATTAACACAATATCAGATCTTCATTTAAAAATTAAAAATGGGAAATGTCAAATTTTAAAATTGAATTCTAGCAGGATGTTACTACAGCTAGCACCACAGCACAGGGGCTCATATTGTTGCTTACAATTGACCAGTCACACATATATAGTACCTGTATGACAGATCATTTGTAAATAACTATTATATAGTACATGTATTTTATATATATATATATATATATATATATATATATATATATATATATATATATATATATATATGCTATATATAGTACCTGTATGACAATTGTAAATAACTGTTATATAGTACATGTATGACAGATCAATTGTAAATAAATATTATATAGCACATGTATGACAGGTCAGTTGTAAACAATGATATAAGCCCTTATGAGGATGGTAAGTGAAATCCCTCTTCTTTGCATTTGTAACATTAAATCCTTCCGTACACTCACATTTTGTATATTAATCCCAGTTCAAACAGAACACCTGTATAACCATTGGCAGTTTGCCCTTTTTTCAAACTGTTGACACATGTGTAGAAGGCAGCATCAATCCATGGGATGAGAAATGCTTTTACTGTGTCTAGCAAGAACTATATAAGTAGGAATCTATCATTATTCATGTATAATAAAACTATTAACTATTGACTCTAGACTTTTGTTAACGCATCATCTTAAACGTCAGACCACATATAAGCAGGATGTCATGAGGGGGGGGGGCAGCATCCGCCCTCCCCTCTCCTCGAATTTGCATGTGCTGTAAAATTGCTGAAGCCTATATACAAAAATTAACAAGCCCATCAAGTTCCCCCCCCCCCCCCGAAAGATTGAAATGATGTCCCTGCATATAGCTGTGTATCTTAGTTGACCCAATAGCTCATGCAGTAATAATATAATGTGCAAATTTCTTTTTAAATATCTACTTTGAAAAATACAGTCATAATATACATGTGTTGCAATTCTTTCCAGACATTATGAATGAAGAACTGAGGCAGTTTCTTTGCAACAGGGGCATCAGTGAAGAAACTGTGAAGAAAATGGGAGAGGATAAGGTTAGTCATTTAAATATCCTATCGTACATGAAGGAGAAGAAAAATAATATGAAGAATTTAGAGCAGCAACACATTTGATGCAGAGTTTCTACAAATGTATCCCATTCTCATGCACAAAATTTTGCAGATTGTGTATATGTTTGCAGATGTCCAAATATGCATACAGTTGTATTAGCAAGATGACATATGTTCACATATATTTTAACCAGAGTATGCAAATTTAGTGAGGTTGGTGCAAATTATTTTCTTTATTGTCTTTATACCCCACTTGTGACAGCAAGAGCATGCCAATTTTCATGTCCAATTGAATATTGGACTGTGCATCTGAATATTTGTCTGCAGTTCTGTCTGTCTATCCCGAGGAGTTTGTTTGCAAGATTGTCCAAACCCATAACATAGCTTGATAATTTGTATCCATATGTAGATAAGGTGTTTAGATTTTCAGGCTGTCGCTCTTTGTTTTGTTCTGTCATCACAACTTGCATTGGTGGCATCTTTATTTGTCCAGTCTGTTCTTGCTTTTGTTTGTCTTCCAAAGAAGCAAAACATTTTAACAAGATTGTGTGAAAATCTTAGGCTATATCAAATTAAATCAAATTTAATGATGTGATAAGATTTTGGGACTGGTACCAATCTGTGAATTATTTTCTTTTCTTTTACAGTAGAACCTGACCTGAAAGACCCTCTTTTTTGCCAAATATCATGGTCTCTCAAGACTGGTGGTCTCTTTTAACAGGTCACAGTGCTTTATAATCAGTAAATTTGTGCACAGAGAATGTAGTTTCTCATGACAGGTGGTCTCACATAGTAGTGGTCTTTCATGACAGGTTTTACTGTATTGCAAAACTTTCAACTTTTATGGATATACAATGTCTTGCCTTGTCAAAACTTCATGAGTAATATTAACCAACGGTCAAGCAAAGCGATTCCCATCACATATATACATAGCATGTAATCATGGAGAAATGTTAGCACACAATACAAATTAATTATACACAACAATTCATTGAAAGACATTCTGGATTATATCATTAAGACTTAGTTCATAAGCCTATTCAGGACTTCTGGTACATCAGCGTGTTCAGTATTGGATTTCATTCAGAACACTATATACTTTGGACTTGTGTTAGAACTTTTAGAATTATTTGATATTTAGTTCACAATACTGTCAGTTCCTCTTGAATTTACACTTTGTAAGTTAGATAAATAGATTTATATGTTGGTAACTTAGAGAATATTTTTTTTCTTGATTTTTATTTGTTGCTTCTTTCTTTTAGTTTAAAACCATAGTTATAACTTCACTTACAGAGCTTTTGTCTTTCAGCTTGACAGATACGTGATTGAGGTTGCAGATGACACGACACTGACCAAATATCTGCCCCAGATAGGTGACACAGTTGATGTTAAAGAATTTTGCAAATCTGTGACAGCATCCAAAGGAGACTTGTTTGCTAAAGAAAAAAGAAAAAACCAACTACTATTCAGGAGAGCAACACATGCTCAGAAAATTCAGATTCAGATGGGGAAAGCTCATTAATCACTAAAGTCAGGAGAAGTATTTTAGCTGGTAATAAAAATGCAAAAAAAGGAAGCAGGAAGATGGAAATAGGATGGTTGCATTTTGATACCACTATCCAGATGTACCAACAGGTACGAAAGAAACGTGGGTGAAGCACCCGTAGAGTAGACATATTAAAGAGTCCACTATTAAAGAAGTTGAAGAAGTGGCAAAGCCCTTATTTTTCCCTAATGGAACTTCCCCAAATGGATTGATAGAGGACTTTGATTTTGAAATCAGATATTTTTCTGAGGAAAAGACAGAGTGCAAAGAAACTATTGGCGAGATGTATGACAGGACAGTGATGAATATACTTAGATTTTGTCTTGCATCAAAGCAAAAGAATCCTCCACCACAATATACAAGCATCAAAGAGATGAGGCAAATACCAACTCTGGCTGAACCTGTAGATAAACCACACACAGAGTTTGACAAAACACAAGGAATTCGAATGCAAGAAAAGAATGAGACTGAAACCTTTATCAAGTACACCAGATGATCATTTTGGCCATTCTATACCTTCTTTTCTAGATGATTCAGAAACTGAGAGTTTCTTTAAGAATACCAGTTCACCAAATATTGCTCGTGATATCGACGTTACTCTGCCATATATTCCTCCACTCATTCCTGCTGAACACTTACAAATAGATATTCACAGAGGTGTCTTTGCATTTCAAGAACTGTGTAATTACTTTAAAGATCCCAATATTTTAAATAGGCATCTTATCATCATCCGCATTTTGGCAAATGGAGAGAAAGAAAGAGCAGAAGATACATGGGTGTTTTGAGGGATCTGTTTACTGAATTGTGGACATTTTGGAATTTTTTTATTGTAAGTGCACCGTTGGCAGAGATATGAAGGTTCCAGGTCTGTGCTATGATTTCGACATGTAATGATGGAAATCAATTGGGCATTTTCTTGCATATGGATGGCAAAATGTTGGATACTGGCCAATAAAACTTGCAAAAACATTCATGAAACACTGTCTCTTTCCGGATACTGATGTTACCAGTAATGAGCTTTTAGAGGATTTTTATCAGTTTGTTTCACTGCCAGATAGAGATGTGTTCGAGAAGGGATTCACTGACAACTCTTCAGTTGGTCTCGAAGACTTGTTGGATGCTCTGGATGCCCAATAATGCCTGACTAAGGTCAGTGGGGAAAATTTTAAGACTGTCCTTCTGGAAATAGCACATAAGGAGATGATTTAGAAGCCTATGTATGTATGTGACTGCTGGCGAGATATCCTGAAGGGACTCTGCATCAGCACTGAAAATCCTAATGATGTTTACTCGACTCTGATTCCGAGTAACAGAAAAGTTGTACAGATGCATTCAGATTCCAGAATCTCTGAATGCCCAAACTAATGAAGTTTCAAAATATCTGCCCAAACTAATGAAGTTTAAAAATATCTGAAGAGATAAGTCAGAGGACTTTATTTGAAGGCTGTGTGTCTTTTCCTTCGCTTCTGCACAGGTTCTGACCTTATTACAGTGCCCAACATAACTGTAGAATTTGTCAATATGACTGGCTTATCAAGAAGGCCAATAGAGCATACTTGCGGTTGTGTCCTTCAATTTGGTGATTATTGTACTTTTATGGAATTTAGATCTGGATTTGACAGTGTCCTAGAAAGTAACATCTGGATCATGGATATAATTTAAGTTTTGTTACAATCAATGATCAGGATATTTCATTTGTCATGCTGACGAGTCATATCACACTACGATTGGGTTTCATGGCCTTTTCCCCCATCGGGTGGTGTTACGGAAGCTACTTTCAACACACATGTATAATAATAGATGGACATGTTTGTAAAGATTTTGCATTTAGTTCAAAATTTTTCCATATTGTTTATGGAGTCATGTAACTTGAAGAGTGTAAGAGTGGATCCATCTTGACAAGCACTACATCTACCTTTCAAAATTAGGACACTTTGTGTCACATGTAACATTTTACAGATTTTGGTCAAAGGTATTGTTGGAAGTTTATTTCTAAAGTTCAGCTTAGAATCATTCGACAATATGATAGTATGCATTTGTGATAATACCAAACCCAAATTACTTAAGAAGGCCAATGTGTCCATTATTTCGCATGTTACTTGCATAATTTTTAAGTTGTATTTAAAGTCAACTCGTGACCACATAGCTTTTTATCTTCTGTATTCATACTGTCACACCTTTAAAAATGAAACATTTTAAGATGATGCATCTTGATGAGAATTATACCCTCATAATGTAAGATAGGTCACTGCAATCCATATTGAATGCTTCACAGACTTTGGTTCAGTTTTCCCATTTAAAGGGTTTAAATTGAAGTTTTTATCACAAGCTCATTATTGGATTGTTTTTTTTTCATGCTACATACATATTGTTCTATCCAAATTCAATACAGTTGTTGACTGGATGCATTTTGTTAAATAAATAATACATACTTGTTGTAAACAGAGGTCTTCTGTAACAAATATTTTATGCTTTATTGGTTGTTTTGTAAATTTGTGTTTCAAGTTCATTTTGTGTTTCTAGTTCATTTTGTGGTTTTAGTTAATTTTGTGTTTCTAGTTCATTTTGTGAAATTTGGTGCTTCAAGTTCATTTATTGGATGCTGTTTATGACAAGATCATGAAACATGATAATTGCATGCTTCTTTGTTAGACGTTCACCTTTATCATCAAAGATCTCACTCACCTTCATGTTATGCTTTAGTGATGTGTTAAATATGTATATCTTGGTTATTAATACATGAGCATTTTCTATGCTATGTACATCTTAGCCTGCATAGAGAGCCCTTTCTGATCATGCACTTGAAATTAGTGATAAATATGTTTATTCATTGGTAAACTATCTATTTGCCTGATTAAAATTTATGTATTATGATGGGTTAGGTCCAACAGGTTAACTGTGTATTGCTTATGAATATATCAATTAGATGACAAGACTGCGTGCATTTAGCAAGCTTTTTAAGTAAGGTCTTAACAGTAGTTGACTTTTCAAAGTGATTGCAGATACAGGAATAATGTTTGTACTTTTAGCAATAACCCAGAGCACCTGACTTTCACCCAGTAAAGTCTGGACTCTATGGGTGGGTAGTAAACAGTAATTGAAAAATAAAACAGGCAAACAAAAGCAAAGTGGAATTACTCTCAGGTTGTTATCTACTCATTATAGTACCTGCATTTTCATATACACAATTATGTTATTTTGATTTCTTTCTTTTTTTGGTTCTTGTGGGTCTTGTATGCCCAGTAGTTATGTAGGTAGATCTATGGTTTATCAGCACAATACTAAACAGAAAATGAATAGAAAAGTAACCAATATTTTATAATCATGATTACTCTAGTTTGAATTAATTTTTCACCAGATAATTAACATTCATAGTGGAGATTATTAAACCTTGGTACAGGCAATTGATGATCAAACTCGGGTTGATCCATTGCAATGATATCAGTACAGGTACTTTTGAAAACTGATATCTTGTTGGTTCATCAGCATTGGAAATTTTCTTTCCTTTTAGATTGCTATCTGTGATTATTCATAATGACTTCCAACTTCACCTTTAAGATATTTTCAGGTTAGGAAAAGAAAATACTTGACCAAAATTTAAAACATAAATTGGTTTAAATAGGGGACACCTGGAAGGACTCTAGATTGCCTGGATTCCAGAGATGATCATTCTTATAGTGTTTTGAAATTGACCTATACTTTAATGTTATAAACAATTTCATTAATTATCAACAGATCAGCATTGAATTAATGTTAATTATTATTACCATTCAGCATGCGACATACTGTTACATTTTTCACTGCTAGAAATATCAAGACAGATATTATGTATTTTAGTTGTTGGTATTGGATACTATCAGATTATCAATTCAAGTGATTGTTTTGCCAATTCTGTTTTGAAATCATCAGTGTCAACAACGTATAGGGGTGACAGTAAGCTCAAGAGAGAGCTAATTTTTCATTTTGTTAAATATTTATTTTCATCTCTACTCTTTATATCCTTCAATTCTCTTGGGTACACAAAACATGTCGTGGACATTATGACATTTATGTACAAGAACATGAAGAAATACATTGGCAGTGCATTTGTATCATTCACACATGTACTGCTGAGAACTAGTTTAGGAAATAATTCTATAATAATCATGGATTCTGTCAGTGATCTAGAACATGAGATTTTGGTTAAAATTTTAAAGTTTTGATAATATGTAGTTGTGATAGTTGTTGCAATGATGATGCACTGAGAATATCTCTTTGAGAGGACGAATAAGGGAATAAAAGATATTTAAATCATTTTGTGACTTTGTTTTAATTATTATTCATGGACATACCTTGGGTACATGTTATTTTGTTCAAAGTGTGCTTTGATGGTGATTGTAAACTGTAACATCGCCCTCTTAGTAAGAGAGGTGGTTAATTGGATTTGGCTGGAGAGAACTGTGCAAGAATACTGGGAGGAAATAAAGCAATCCTTAGACAAGAAAAATAACAAATTTAATTAAAACAAATTAAATGTGTCAATTCCAATTACAATTCTAAATTATGTCAACAGAATTAATAGCAGTGTTCTATTTGGATTTATTCCACCAAAATAACGAATGGTGAAAACAGCTCAATGTCCACGACCAATTTTCATAATCGTCCTCCCTTGACCATGCGTGTATCAACATCTTCCATTTTTCTGGACTTCCTATTCCCTACGCTTCATCCCTTACTGGACTTGCTAGTCCTTTATTATGACCTCGTCCTTTTTCTTCTGGGACTTCCATCTTTGTACAGTCCCGTATCTCTCCCAGAAAGCTGTTCCTTTAAAGACAAAATTACCCGTAAAATTCCATCACTTCGTTACTCAGAAGCATATTAGCTATCCACACACTGCGTAAATTCTGACTTAGTACGATAGAACATTATCCTCGCTTCACAGGGACAGGAGAAAAGCAGAAAGATAGAAGTGACTTTTCTGGCTTAAATGCGATAACATTTTAATGCTCAATGCATTCAAATTTAAGGTTCAATACAATTCAACATTCGACACCTGGAATGCCTAACACTCGTTTTAATACAATGGCTTTAAACTACTGTTGAAAAGACTTGAGGCTTGAAGTATTCTACTTTGTCAGGTTAACAGGAAAATGAAAATCAGAATTCATGGTATGGTCACTTTTGACCATTTGTTTGTACCAACATGACAAAATCCGTGACAAACTAATGCACAAAGTGATTGTTTTAAACAATGTAAAAATTGCTTAAAGCTGTACTATGCACAATGCAAAAGAATGATGAGAATACATGCACACAGATCTCTCGATTGCTCGTTAAAGACGCAAAAATTCCACTTTTCCTAAAAGTGTGAAGAGATTATATAGATTATCATGTCTGTCTGTCCATCCATAGACAGTGTGTATCCACAACAATACTTGAGTTTACTGTTGTGTTTTGTTTAAACCTTAAAATTCATTTAACCATGGATGGAGGCAGCAGCCTATTGATTTGATGAATGCTAGGTCGAAGGTCAAGCCCTGATTAAAAAATATAAAAGGGCAGGTCAATTTATTTTTTGCACATCTTTGTCAACCTTCATATTTTATTTTTTTTGTATTTATTTTTATGTCAAACTGAACACTAATTTAACATTTCATTTGCTGAAAGAAGATTAAAAATAAATCGTATTTAGGTTTGTTTATATATGCGATGCTTTTTCTTCCATGTAGAGAGTACACATATACATCTCTGTCATCTCGAAATACACATTCATTTTGGCAGGTTTCTATTTTGTCTTCGTCCACTGACTGGAGGTAGCTCCGGGTTCCATAAATCATTGGTAATTTGTAAATCACAATAGGTCGGTCATTTGGGCAATTTTGGATTTTGGTTGGTCTTATACGATGCACATTCCAGACCTGGATCATACCATCGATGTCATTCTGCAAAGAAATCGGTTGTTAATTGGCATTTCTTTAGTGGAAAATACCCATTCCCACTGCAAAAAGAAGAAAGAATATTTCAAAGATCATAGTTTCTCTGACACTATTTTATTTTAAACGTTCCCGCATGTCTGGACATTAATTAAATAAAGAAGTTCTCTCTCTCTCTCTCTCTCTCTCTCTCTCTCTCTCTCTCTCTCTCTCTCTCTCTGTCTCTCTCTCTCTCTCTCTCTCTGTCTCTCTCTCTCTCTCTCTCTCTCTCTCTCTCTGTTTGCATTTCCCTAATGGTTGCCTTGCCTGAATGATTCATTGAAAACTTGTTCAACGTTTAGATTGATTTGATCACTTGTATCAGGACAATATCGGACGGAAAACAGTAGAACCTATTCAAACAAATTTTAAGTCCTACATAACTGTCTACACCAAAACCGAAATGCTTACATTTCTAAGATTTCCTCCATATTTAACCTTTAATTATTCATTGTTCAGGAGCCGTAGTAATTAATGTACTTCAAATTTGCAATACCCATTCCTACAAATATGAATCAAATTATTCACAACTGCCAATAGGTTCATTCATAAAACCTTCATCATTTATTGTATAAAAGGGACAACTCTATCTATCTCTTTAACCCGTTCATCCGTTTGGGCATCACTGTAATGGTAATATTTGTTGTTTAATTGTCATGATACACTCCAAAATCTTCAAATTGTAATCTGACGTCTCTAAACCTTCCAGAGATCCACTCGAAGCAAAGATACATGAAGAACATTAGTTTACGTCCTTTTCTTTTAAAATCAATTTTAACGAGACGGAAATAATGAAGTTTGATATCATTTTCTTTAAGATTACATCCAAAGGACAAAACGGCAGATTTTTTTGTTTAAAAACTACTTTTTTCCCAAAGGATGGGATCAAAGAGATTTAACTTGTAGTTTGCACACTTTCTGCTGTTTAAAAAAGGAGAAATAATGCTTTTTCGAAAAGCGACAAAAGTATGTAGGTGTGAGAATAATGATAGCAGAAATTATGAACTAATTATAAATATTACGATATACCACTACTCGCGAAATTATTTCATGACAGATTCCAATCACGTTTAAGAGGACTATTAAAGGTAAAACAAATTTATATTTATATGTACGTAATAATAAATAAATAAATAAATAATAATAATAACAATAAAAAAACTGAATCAAGCTGATATCTATAAAATCCCTTGTGAAGTGGCGGATTTCCTTCAACATTCCCAAGGTGTCAATCCAGAACTCGCAACATTGGCTCCGCAGAAAATTCCAAAACATTTATATTCGCTGATTGGCTGTGCTTCTTCAATAATTGAAGCTTTCCTTTCCCGCCATAAAATCTTGCATCTGAGCAACATGACCGTTTTCTGCGCCACGATCAACTCTCATTAAGGCCGGACATCCGTGACGCATCTGCACTGCGTCGACATAATAACCAGCGATTACGTGTGGATTGCTGCTTGTTATGTAAACATTAAGCCAAATAACCTGCCTTGAAAAAACATCAATGCATCCGTTTATACAGAGCCCATATTGTTTGAGTTTATCAAAAGAATAGACATACCAAATGTAATCCGGTCCTTGTCAAAAGTTTTGTCGTCTCCTTAGTCGCAATTGTATACCAGCAGGGTCGAGAAACTGCAGAGTTCATATACTAATGCATAATTTATGTATCTGAGCAAGAAAACTAAGAATTTCTGAGTAACTCAATCCCAAGTGAAAATAAAAGCTGCATAACATTGAACGATCCATTCAAAATGACATAAAGGTTCCACAATTCAAAGACACAGTAAGTCGTAATTACGAGATAGCTAAGTCGCAATTACAAGATAGTAACTCGTAATTACGAGACAGTATGTCGTAATTGCGAGATAAAAAAAAACTGATTTCAATGTGGCACTAACTGGATTCCGTATCCTTGAGATTTCTTTAAGGTGCGAATAATTCAATCTCAATAAAACGTTTTGAGTCTTATATTGGTCTCGTGGATGGTAACACTCCAATAAAACTGAAAATAATGAGGCATTCTAGATTTCGTCAGTTTTGAGTCCACCACAAAAAGCAATAACCTCTTGGGTTTATATTGTAGGGTATTTAGTGAGAGGTTGATAAAATATGTTTGTGGCTTGAGACTTGATGTTGTTAGAATTGGATATTATTTCTTGATATTGCACTAGTCTATTCGTATTTGATTGCAAAGAGAACTATTAGCAAGAGCAGAGTCATAAAGATCTGAAGACCTTAATATAATATAAAGAGACATTTTGGACGACATTTTCTCATTAAAATTTAAATACTTGCAAAACATACAAAACATTCAAAATAAAAAAAATAATTTTAAACCATTTCAGGTAATACTGAATAATGTTTACGTTTTGTTTACATTTGTTCAGAGTCCAGGTAAGCAGGTTAACCTATCCAATCTCTTTGACAGTCAACAATAGAAACTAATTTTTTTTAAATGTTTCCGCTAAGGGTGTTCATAATAAATTTTCTTTTCTTTCATCCTTTGCTACATTCTCTCACTTATTACGCCTTAGTTTTGAGAAATAGTTTGGAAATTGGCACTTTGTAACTAAGTGTGATTGGAAATTGTACATAATGACACTTCAAGCTATGAAATCATTATGTGATTGGAAATGGTGTATAACGGCAGTTAAAAACTATGAACTCTTGTTTGATCGAAAATAGTATATGATGGCACTTCAAAGCTATGAACTCTACTGTGACTGCAAATAGTCTATAATGGTACTTCCAATATATGAACTCTTGTTCAGCGTCGATATTTTAGTTTTACTGAGCATCAGCACCAATTGTCATTGCAGAGGTTCGAATTCGGGTTTACATAAACATTTTCTAATATTTTTCAAGAAGGAACCCTAACAGTGGTGTTGAATTCATGTCCGAAGTATATGACAATGGAAGTTCCGAAATACTTTTATCACTACCTGATACAAGAGTGGTGATGTGTCCTCATGGATCTATGCTACTGGGTAAGTGGGCTTCTGAACTCCTTCTTGTCCATTGTCTCTTTTTCCCCTCCTAGCACACTTTTTGATGGCGTTGTGTCCATGAGCTAGTGTGTGAATGCCATCGGTGGAATATCGTTTATCATCAAAGGGGGATAATCCTTGTTGCGAATGAGTGTTGTGGATAGCTGGTGTCGTGAACGGAACGTTCTCATATAGTTCTTGATACGGCAATGTAGAGATTGTGTGCAATGCTGGTTGGTACAATGGTGTCAGAAGTGGGATCACTTCAGATTTTACGGAACACTAATATTATTTCATTATATGTCTATGTTCTTTATTGCGTTTCCGACGCGCTTGACAAAACAGTGAGGTTAAGTACACACATACAATTACTTTTAATTTGTGTATACATTTCACTTTTTTTGGTGCCTTTCGTGAGAGTAAAAATACAGTTTGATAAAATAGTAATAATGCATTTAGTATAATACTGCACTTTAAATTGGTCACACCAAACGTTTGAAAATGTCATCAATGAAAGAACTTGTTGAACTGGGAAAACAGTCTTGTTACGAAAGGGAGTCCCTTAGAAATTTTCGTTCGTAAAGAACAGGCTAGGGAAAGGGACCAGAAGGAAAAAGAAAGGGAAGGTAAGAGAGTTGATTGAATTAGAAAAGAAACCGAAAGGGATATATTAGAACTAGGAAGGGAAGCCGAAAAAAGAAAACTAGCTTTTGAAAGGGAAAATATAAAATTAGAAAAACAAACGGAGAGGGAAAAGATTGAAATTAGAAATATAAGCAGAGAGAGAAAAGATAGAATGGGAACTGGGAACAGAAAGGGAAACGATGTAACTGCTAAAAGAAGCACAATATATAGAGTTAGAAAGCGAAAAACAGGTGGGATTAAAGCTTTGCAGATAGAAAATAGAAATAGGGAGAGTTGGTATCAAATAAATTGTGAGCTATTGCAAACTAACAGGTAGGGGAAACATGATTTAAATTGAGAGGTCCGAAAATGCCCCCATTTGAAGATGACAAAGATAACATGGGTAGTTATCTAAACAGGTTTAAATGGTATGCTACTGTACAAAAATGGAAATAAAAGAGTGATCGTTTCATCTTATTTCGGAAACGTTAAATGTATAGGGAATACTGTACCTTTAAAAGGAAGTTCTTGAAATTAGTGGTCCCTCAGAAACTCAGGTGGAATGTACTAAAGGTCGCGCACAAATGAGTTTGGTGGGTCATTAGGTATGAAGAAAATAACTGATAGAGTATTAAGATAATTGTATTGGCCTGGTGTCAATGGCGACATAGGGCGGTTTTGATGCTCGTGCGATTTTTCCCATAATACGTATCTCTAAGGGCAGGGTAAATAGAGTACTCTTAGGTCAGATGCCTTTGATGTGTACTCCGTTTGAAAGAGTGGCCGTTGACATTGTAGGATATTGGACACAACTCGAGCAGCTGGTGGATGAAAAAGACCGCCGTTACAAATAATATTTACATGATCCAAAGTCCACTGCAAATAAATATGCCTTCAAAAACAGCCGTATGACTCTTGAACAGAAAATGCGGCAAATGCAGGACACTTGACTGAGTAACAAAGCTGAGGAGATAAAAAGCCAGTCTGTTTATCACAATGTTGTTGTTGTAGGGTTTAACGTAATTGTTCAGCACACGATACACTATACATGGCGGCCAGCATTAATGGTGGAGGAAGAACCCAGGAAATCATAAGAAAGAACCACCAAACCACGAGAAGCTACTGGGCATGGCAAGCTTTCCCACATGTCAACATAGGCCGAATCTGAGACTCGAACCCACGTAGAGAGAGGTGAGATGGAAGTGAACCGTAACGGAGAGCGCTTTAGACCAGTCTGCCTCTCAGAACCCCTTTGTCCATAATGATATGAAGAGGTTAAATGATGCGGCGAATATGGCCAGTCATCATCATGATCATACCCTCTCTGAGAAAATTCCAAAACATTTCTATTCGCTGATTGGCTGTGCTTCTTCAATAATTGAAGCTTTCCTTTCCCGCCATAAAATCTTGCATCTGAGCAACATGGCCGTTTTCTGTGCCACGATCACCTCTCATTTAGGCCGGACATCCGTGACGCATCTGCACTGCGTCGACATAATAACCAGCGATTACGTGTGGATTGCTGCTTGTTATGTAAACATTAAGCCAAAAAACCTGCCTTGAAAAATCATCAATGCATCCGTTTATACAGAGCCCATATTGTTTGAGTTTATCTAAAAAATCGACATACCAAATGTAATCCGGTCCTTGTCAAAAGTATTGTCGTCTCCTAAGACGTCTCCTTAGTCGCAATTGAATACCAGCAGGGTCAAGTAACTGCATAAGTATCGCCACGGTATCCCTTGATACCATCATTCCATGTTGAAGACATCGTAAATGCATACAACGATAGCCTTGTTGATTACCTGAATAACTAACATTCTCTTCGATAAACTGGGCTACCTCTAATACATCAGAATGAAATCTTCTTCTAAACAGACACAGAGTACGCAGTATTCGCATAATCCATGTATTTGAGCTAAAAACCTAAGAATTTCTGAGTAACTCAATCCCAAGTGAAAATAAATGCTGCATAACCTTGAAAACTCCATTCAAAATGACAAAAAGGTTCCACAATTCAAAGACACTGTAAGTCGTAATTATGAGATAGCTAACTCGTAATTACGAGACAGTAAGTCGTAATTACGAGATATTAAGTCGTAATTACGAGATAGTAAGTCGTAATTATGAGATAGTAAGTCGTTATTACGAGATAGCATGTCGTTATTACGAGATATCTAACTCGTAATTACGAGACAGTAAGTCGTAATTACGAGATATTAAGTCGTAATTACGAGATAGTAAGTCGTAATTACGAGAGAGTAAGTCGTAATTACGAGATGGTAAATCGTTATTACGAGATAGTATGTCGTTTTTACGAGATATCTAACTCGTAATTACGAGACAGTAAGTCGTTATTACGAGATATTAAGTCGTAATTACGAGATAGTAAGTCGTAATTACGAGATAGCTAACTCATAATTACGAGATAGCTAACTCGTAATTACGAGATAGTAAGTCCTAATTACGAGATAGCTAACTCGTAATTACTAGATAACAAGTCGTAATTGGGAGATAGTAACTCGTAATTACGAGATAGTATGTCGTAATTACGAGATAAAAATAAATGATTTCAATGTGGCACTAACCGGATTCCGTATCCTTGAGATTTGTTTGAAGGTGCAAATAATTCAATCTCAATAAAACGTTTTGAGTCTTAGATTGGTCTCGTGGATGGTAACACTCCAATAAAATTGAGAATCATGAGGTATTCTAGATTTCGTCAGTTTTGAGTCCACCACAAAAAGCAATAACCTCTTGGGTTTATATTGTAGGGTATTTAGTGAGAGGTTGATAAAATATGTTTGTGGCTTGAGACTTGATGTTGTTAGAATTGGATATTATTTCTTGATATTGCACTAGTCTATTCGTATTTGATTGCAAAGAGAACTATTAGCAAGAGCAGAGTCAAAAAGATTTGAAGACCTTAAAATAAAATAAAGAGACATTTTGGACGACATTTTTTCATTAAAAATTTAAATACTTGCAAAACCTACAAAACATTCAAAATAAAATAAAACAATTTTAAAACATTTCAGGTAATAAAGAGTAATGTTTACGTTTTATTTACCTTTGTTCAAAGTCCAGGTAAGTAGGTCAACCTATCCAATCTCTTTGACATTCAACAATAGAAACTAATTTTTTTAAATGTTTCCTCAAAGGGTGTTCATAATGAATTTTCTTTTCTTTCATCCTTTGCTACATTCTCTCACTTATTACGCCTTAGTTTTGAGAAATAGTTTGGAAATTGGCACTTTGTAACTAAGTGTGATTGGAAATTGTACATAATGACACTTCAAGCTATGAAATCATTACGTGATTGCAAATGGTGTACAACGGCAATTGAAAACTATGAACTCTTGTTTGATCGAAAATAGTATATGATGGCACTTCAAAGCTATGAACTCAATTGTGACTGCAAATCGTCTGTAATGGTACTTCCAATATATGAACTCTTGTTCAGCGTCGATATTTTAGTTTTACTGAGCATCAGCACCAATTGTCATTGCAGAGGTTAGAATTCGGGTTTCCATAAATATTTACTAATATTTTTCAAGAAGGAGTCCTAACAGTGGTGTTGAATTCATGTCCGAAGTATATGACAATGGAAGTTCTGAATACTTTTATCACTACCTGATACAAGAGTGGTGATGTGTCCTCATGGATCTATACTACTGGGTAAGTGGGCTTCTGAACCAGGACTGGCTCCTTCTTGTACATTGTTTCTTTTTACCCTCCAAGCTCACGTTTTGATGGCGTTGTGTCCATGAGCTAGTGTGTGAATGCCATCGGTGAAATATCGTTTATCATCAAAGGGGGATAATCCTTGTTGCGAATGAGTGTTGTGGATAGCTGGTGTCGTGAACGGAACGTTCTCATATAGTTCTTGATACGGCAATGTAGAGATTGTGTGCAATGCTGGTTGGTACAATGGTGTCAGAAGTGGGATCACTTCAGATTTTACGGAACACTAATATTATTTCATTATATGTCTATGTTCTTTATTGCGTTTCCGACGCGCTTGACAAAACAGTAAGGTTAAGTACACACATACAATTACTTTTAATTTGTGTATACATTTCACTTTTTTTGGTGCCTTTCGTGAGAGTAAAAATACAGTTTGATAAAATAGTAATAATGCATTTAGTATAATACTGCACTTTAAATTAGTCACACCAAACGTTTGAAAATGTCATCAATGAAAGAACTTGTTGAACTGGGAAAACAGTCTTGCTAGGAAGGGGAGTCCCTTAGAAATTTTCGTTCGTAAAGAACAGGCTAGGGAAAGGGACCAGAAGGAAAAAGAAAGGGAAGGTAAGAGAGTTGATTGAATTAGAAAAGAAACCGAAAGGGATATATTAGAACTAGGAAGGGAAGCCGAAAAAAGAAAACTAGCTTTTGAAAGGGAAAATATAGAATTAGAAAAACAAACGGAGAGGGAAAAAATTGAAATTATAATTATCAGCAGAGAGAAAAAAGATAGAATGGCAACGGGGAACAGAAAGGAAACGATATAACTGCTAAAAGAAGCACACTATAGGAAGTTAGAAAGCGAAAAACAGGTGGGATTAAAGCTTTGCAGATAGAAGATATAAATAGGGTCAGCTAGTATCAAATAAATTTTGAGCTATTGCAAACTAACGGGTAGGGGAAACATGATTTTAAATTGAGAGGTCCAAAAATGCCCCCATTTAAAGATGACAAAGATAACATGGGTAGTTATCTAAACAGGTTTAAATGGTATGCTACTGTACAAAAATAAAAAAAAACGATTGATCGTTTCATCTTATTTCGGAAACGTTAAATGCATAGGGAATACTGTACCTTTAAAAGAAAGTTCGTGAAATTAGTGGTCTCTCAGGAATTCAGGTCGAATGTATTAAAGGTCGTGCACAAATGAGTTTGGCGGGTCATTAGGTATGAAGAAAATAACTTATAGGGTATTAAGATAATTGTATTGGCCTGGTGTCAATGGCGACATAGGGCGGTTTTGATGCTCGTGTGATTTTTGCCATAATACTTATCTCTAAGGGCAGGGTAAATAGAGTACTCTTAGGTCAGATGCCTTTGATGTGTACTCCGTTTGAAAGAGTGGCCGTTGACATTGTAGGACATTGGACACAACTCGAGCAGCTGGTGGATGAAAAAGACCTCCGTTACAAATAATATTTACATGATCCAAAGTCCACTGCAAATAAATATGCCTTCAAAAACAGCCGTATCACTCTTGAACAGAAAATGCGGCAAATGCAGGACTCTTGGCTGAGTAACAAAGCTGAGGAGATCAAAAGCCAGTCTGTTTATCACAATGTTGTTGTTGTAGGGTTTAACGTCATTTTTCAGCACACGATACACTATACATGGCGGCCAGCATTAATGGTGGAGGAAGAACCCAGGAAATCATAAGAAAGAACCACCGACCCACGAGAAGCTACTGGGCATGGCAAGCTTTCCCACATACCAGCATAGGCCGAATCTGAGACTCGAACCCACGCAGAGAGAGGTGAGATGGCAGTGAACCGTAACGGAGAGCGCTTTAGACCACTCTGACACTCAGGACCCCTTTGTCCATAATGATATGAAGAGGTTAAATGATGCGGCGAATATGGCCAGTCATCATCATGAGCATCCCCTCTCTTTAGTGCTGAAACACTGATCACATAGAAATAGAAGATCCTAAAAAGGTGGGCTGAACACTTCAACTGTTTGTAAACCGCCCAACATCTATCAATGATAGAGCATTGATCGGCTGCACAGAGTGCCATTAAAACATTACTAGACGACAAACCAACGAGGTTATGGACACAGGAAGCCATACGTCTGCTCTCAATATACAAGGAAGCGTTGTAGCTCTGACTGAAAACAAATATCAGTTTCACCTCATGTAGCAAAAGGAGACGTTTTCAAAAGAAATTAGTGATGCTATAATTACAAAACTGTATTCGCGCAAAGGAAATATCCAGTCTTGTGACAACCACTGAGGTATATCTTTACTCTTCATAGCAGAAAGATATTCGCCAGCTATACCCATTACCCGACTTACATCAAAACTGGACCACGGACTCCTACCAGAAACCCAGCGTGAATTACGAAATGAGTGTGCTAGGTATTTGCAAGAGAAAAGCCAAAAGCTGAATATTGTACTTTTTCTCTATGTTGACCTGGACAATGCCTTCAACTGTTAGCAGGGATGGGCTTTGCAAGATTATAGATCTGTACGGATGCTTAAGGAAATGTATTACCATGGCACAAACATTCCTCGACATTATGGAATATATAGTCTGGAACAATGGCGAAACAACAACTTCCTTTATTGTCTAAAACGGAGTGAAGCTGGCTGAGAACTGGCTCCAACACCTTTCAGTCTCATATTCTCATCCACGTTCGCTGATGACTTCAGATATGGTGCTTTGGGAATCAGCATCTGATACCAAATTGAACGAAAACTTTACAACCTTATGTGGATCCAAGGAAGCACTACGGTTACAACAGACATCATCAGAGACTTTTTATCTGCTGCTGACTGCGCCCTCAACGCTGGATCTGAAGCTGACATGCAACCCAGCGTCGAAAATCTCTCAGATGCGTGCACAAATCAGCCTTATGATCAACAAAATGTAGATTGAACTAATATATTTGCTGTCTCAGGAAATTGATATGCTGAGCCAAAACTCAGTCAAAAGCTGTAAAGTTAGGGCAGTGAATTGACCTATATAGTCTGAATTTTGTCCCAGAACGTTCTTATCGATGACGAAGTAAATGCCAGGATTACTAAAGCTAGACTAGAAGAGGCATCAGTCTACAAAATTTATGGTTTACATAGCGATAGTTCTGCTATTGTACTCTTTCTAAACCTGAACAGTTTATCAGCGCCATGCAAAGAAGTTGAACCACACCCAACCCTCAGAATACTCCTAATTATCAAGTAGCGAGACAGGATCCCGGATACGGAGTGCTTGCCAAAACTAACATTTCCAACATCTACACCATCTTATTAAATCGCAGGTGCTTTGGGCAGGCCATGTAACTCGCATGCCAGACCTTCGTCGTCCAAAAATCTAGTTGATGGTGGATCTTGAACAAGATAAGTGCAACGAAAGAGGCCAGAACAAATGATAGTACACTCTGAAGATTGAAGAACCTGCTCATTAGCTATGACACAGCAGACTACCCAGGCAGAGCATGCTTCCATCACTAAGCATTCTGCAGTTTTCGAAGCCATCAGGATGGCTTTGGCAGATCTATGGAGGCAGGCTATTGTATCATGAGCCACTCACCTCACGACTAGCGTTGAAACCATCCTATGTATACAATGCAACAGCACATTCAAGGCGCACATCGGTCTCGTCGGCACCGAAAAGTTACTAGTGCCCGCTAAAACACTGGATGCCTAATGTGCTCCTCATCGAACATACGCTAAATAATTATGTCTATTATTATCAACCATTCCCCTATGAGGAACATCATGGATAGTTTGTTGGTTGTGTTTGGAGTATATTTATAATTCATTATAATTAATATTATAGAATCGGGATTGAATCTGGGTCTAGTGTGTGCAGGCGATTCGATGGTGACATTTACTCACGAACCTGAGTTAGAGTATCGCTAGAGTACGACATAAAATTCGTAATGTTTAAAAATGATCTATAGAAAACTAATAACGTGTGCGGATCACCTTTCAAGTTAAATGCTGAAATAACAACTATTATTGATTCCCTTCAATTGCATGTATAGCTATCGGAACTGGTTTGACATGACATTCATAACGCAGGGCTGTATGTGGTGTCTCGGAGTGTCAAATACCTCTTACTGGCTAAGCAGTTATACTCATTCACGAATGGATCGCCCATCTTTTGTCTACACTTGACACTCATATCTCACCTGTTGCTCCAAGAAGATATGGCATGCTCAGCAACCACATTCCGGAAAACGTTCTTGACTGGCCGGCTAAACAAGCTGAGGGTACTCGATGGGTCTTCAACCTTAGGTGAGTTAAGCTGTCTCTACCAAGCATGTGAAGAGTGGATTATGCAGCCTGCACGGAGAAACTACCAGCTGGTCAACGGGGAGAAAGGCGATTCCCAGGAAAGCTCCGTGGAGCGCTAAGAGCACGACGAGATACGTATGACGTCCTGGCCATCCACTGCACTCAACTCTGTCTCGACGATGTCGTGCGGCAGGACCCAGATGGTTTGGGGCGAGAGAGTGAGGTCGAC
This sequence comes from Unio delphinus, assembly GCA_029339505.1. Lineage (NCBI taxonomy): Eukaryota > Metazoa > Mollusca > Bivalvia > Unionida > Unionidae > Unio > Unio delphinus. The sequence continues at coordinate 9,859,412 of JAQISU010000210.1, read as the reverse complement.
GAATTGCGCAACTCTTACGCAAGTTATTCTTACCATGCATCCCATTTTATCACCTACTAAAGTCATGTTTCCATTCATAACATATATAGAAAGTCTCTGGTGTTGATTCACATTCATGGCCTATATAACATTAATAATTGGTGTTAATTTCCAGTCATGACCATGCCGATTTCCATTCATGGCATTTTTTAAATTCTAATTCATGGCATTTGTTATTCCATTTATGGCATATATAGCAATATAAATTGATGTTGAATCAGACTTTATATTTTTGTACTGAATGTTCGTGTTTGCCATCTGTTGTCATGTTCAATCATTGTTCATATTACAAAATAATATACTATGATTATCCTTCCCAATCACGAGAGACAATCCGGTCTATATCCTACCACAGTCACCACCACATAAATAAAATATAGCAAACTGTAAAGAAAACGAAGTTGTTATGACGCAAAATTACTACGTTTCCAAATGTGTTTTAAATGAATATGTGCTACAATGGTATGATAAGACACTATACAGGTGGGTACGCTTCCATCAAATAGGACACGCGCTTGTACGACACTAATTTTGGTATATTGTCATTCAATATAACAAGCGATGGTAAGACACTATAGTGTATGTTTCGTTGACAACAAATGTGACAAACGATGGTAAGACATTTGCTACAATCATAAGCTTGTTGGCTATAATGAAATAATCTATCAAATTCACAAATATTTTAAAAAACAAATGCAGATATAGCATTGTTATCATATGATGGCTTATGTAAACGATCTGATTATCACACCAAATATTTGGTCAGAATGTCTTTATACGCCATTTCATTATTACACCTTGTATTTGGTCAGTATGTCTTTATACGCCACTTCATTATTACACCTTGTATTCGGTCAGTATGTCTTTAACGCCACTTCATTATTATACCTTTTATTGGTCAGCATGTCTTTATACGCCATTTCATTATTATACCTTGTATTTGGTCTGTATGTCTATATACGCCACTTCATTATTATACCTTTTATTGGTCAGCATGTCTTTATACGCCACTTCATTATTATACCTTGTATTCGGTCAGTATGTCTATATACGCCACTTCATTATTATACCTTGTATTCGGTCAGTATGCATTTATACGCCACTTCATCATTATACCTTATATTTGGTCAGTATATCTTTATACGCCACTTCATTATTATACATTGTATTCAGTCAGTATGTATTTATACGCCACTTCAGTATTATACCTTGTATTTGGTCAGTATGTCTTTATACGTCACTTCATTATTATACCTTTTGTTTGGTCAGTATATCTTTATACGCCACTTGATTATTAGACCTTGTATTTTGACCGAATGGCTTTTTTGTCCGAGTTTCACTATTATGTGAGACTTTTGGCTTTATATAACAGGTTACTTTATTACGTCATTGTTTCGGATTATTTGAATTTTGCATACAGAATTTCATTAATACAAAATTTATATGTGCCGAATGGCTTAAAATGCGCACATCAAAACGTATGCATTGTATATACCGGTAATAGTACCACACACACAAGGAATTCTATGTTATTTATTGGCTAATGATATTCCGTCAAAAACAAACAACTGACACTGGAACAACCAAAGTTAGCTTTGTAATATAGTTACAACATTCGTGTTGCTACTCCGCTAAATTAGTCTTTAAAATTTCTCCAAAGATCATACAATTTAAAACATTAAAGTATTTTTAAACAACACTTACAGAATCTATATAAATATAAATGTACAGTGATCTATATAGCATAACGGCATGCTGTTGTGGGGTAGCAACATGTTTGTTTGTTTGATTAGGAATTTTAACATAGGAATTGTATAGCCTTAACAATTTTTTTCAGTCGTATAGGTACGATGTCTGCAGCGATGCAGTTTATAACGATGTCTAGCACTGGGGCATCATACCGCAGACATGTAGCATGATGTCCCACCCAATCACATTATCCTAACACCAGGTTGACCAGTCCTAACACTAATCTCTTAATGCTGAGCATCAAGCGAGGCAGCAGTTAGTACCATTTTTGTACGTCTTTGGTATGACTCGGCCGGGAATCAAACCCACGACCTCCCGCCTCCGCGGCGGATGCTCTAACCACTAGGCCACCGGAGCGGTCGGAGTAGCAGCACGAATGTTGTAACTATATTCAAAACAAACTATAAGATTGTGGACGAGTGACTATGCATCAGAATTACCTGCATTTTAAACACACGTTGTGTTTGTGGACCAGAGACTTGAGCATTATAACTACGCGTTTACGAGATTGAATTCAAACTAACTGTGACACTTTAGGACTTAAATCAATTTATTGTGATGTTTAAGGAAGTAAACAAAATTTTGAAATGTTTATTCTAATGATGACATTTTAAATAATTTGTACTTCGCTTCTCTTTCTGTTATGTAATTAATATACATTAGATAGTGGAAACCCCTCAATTACAGTATCAATTAGGTAGTTTAAACAAGATCCATTATCTCGTTACAGTTATTTTACTGTAAAAAAAAAATATGAAATATCTATCTATAATTATAAATTTTCTTTTTCTTTATATTGCTTATAACAAACTTATTCGTCGCATGTCCCTGTGCATTTATAATATATATTGTAATAAATTTGGAGTTGCTAGCCCGAGATAGTTAGCCAGTTAGTAGGAGCAAACATCACAGGAGTGTTAGTGAATTTGAACCATGCTGGGGTCGTTAGTAGTGATTTTAGGCCCTTTCAGTAACATAGTCCATATTAAAATTCCGCGGTGTATACAAGTATTGTGATTGAAAAGGCAGCATTTATGGTTGGAAATTAGTAAATTATAGAATGCAATCAATAAGTTGGAACTTGGTAGGTACCGTTTATGTTGCCATAGTGGAAAATGGGCGTATGTATAAGAGCGTGATACGCCGGAAATTCTGTGGATTGACTGGCCTAGGGTCGCGCAGTTAAATATTTCCCAGTTAGTAAGGGAATACTGGTGTAATTTCTATGGCAGGACGGGCTTGCGGTACGGAATTAGGATGATAATGAAGAAAAACCATGCAAAGGTGCAGTTAATGGACGTTTGGGCAAGTTGTCTCCTCTGGGTCGCCAATTGATTAGAGCAAAGATTATTAGTTATAGCAGACACGTCTTTCTTTCCATTTTACAACTCAATTTGTATGGAAGTTTTTGGAAATTTGGGGAAAACTTATGACTTCCAGCGTGACTCGCGCCAGGGTTTTGACACCGCTCGGTCAAGTGAATACCCCTGTGCGTGTAACAATATTTTAATAATTCATAAGATGATAAATCGTTTTACTTTCGCTGCATGGTACATGCAATGTTACAGCAGAGATGCGCAGTGACTGACAAATTCACATTTAACGTCTCAGACTAGGTTTTCAAGATTGATTGTTTTCAAGATTGATTGTTTTCAAGATTGATTGATTTTTCAATTTTAAAATTAAGATTGATTGTTTTCAAGATTGATTGATTTTTCAAAATCTGAGGGTGTTACTATATTACTGGAGAGAGACCTTCATCCATATAATGCTATTAATTTAAGTCAGTGACAGTTCTCTTGTGCTGATCTGAATGCATACAGATAGAATACATGGTAGAATGTTCAAAGTGTGGTCATAAATGTTAGAACAATAATATCAACATACATTTAATGGGCCGTACGCACGTTCCAGGACCGGTGCTAGACAGCATAACATAAGCAATGGAAATAAACTTTCCTTGATGTTGAATGTTTAATTTTAACTTGCACGCCATTTAATTATTAAAGTGAATACACGAGAGGAAAGACCGTATGTTTAAATACATACACGCATTTGCGAAGTTTAATTAAAAACGATCCTTTCAAATACAGATAACAATTTACCCATATTTAAATGCATCACTAAACATAATGAGTCAAGCATCTTTACTTGCTTCTCGTCAACGTAAACAAACGTATTATATTTAACTGATTATTCTTTTTCGTGATGGTAGATATATTTCGATGATTGCAAATTATATGCACTAGACAGCAACAGGAAAGTCTAAACAAATCATACATCATTCATTCGAATGAACATTTATAGATAATGCAAAATAACTTCCGTTGATTTCTTTCATAATTTGTGTACTGGTTAGTGCGTAATGTAAGTTTGGTGAATTTCTCACATTTGGCTAATGCTATCAATTTCATGCAAATGTTAAACAGAAAAAAAAGAAAAAAAAAAAAAGAAAAAAAAATATATAGCAACTTGGTGTGTAAGTACGGATATCAATTTAAATCCGGTCACCACCATACAGTGCTTTGCCTGTTCTAGCGATATATATTCGATATGTTTAGTTACATCACCGAATGAGTTGATGTGTTTCCCACATCTCTCTCCTGAAGTGACATAAAGAAGGATAATTTACCACAAAGAAAGCGACCTTTTCTCGTCATTTCAAACCCCCTACAATAAGCTTTTGTGAAACATTTATTTCGGTAGTTCCCGAGTCGTGTCGAGGTTATGCTAGCACTTGCTATTACGTTAAACCCCAACATACCAATACTAGTACAACGCACATTTTTTGAGGATCTAAAATGTCCCAAAATATGACGCAGTCAGAAGGATTTCACAGTTATTTTAAAGCGACATTTGCTAATGTACTTGAATACAAATGCAGTTATATATACAGTGTAATACCATGCATTCACAACATATTCTGATGTTGTGAGTGAGTGACCTTAATTTTAAAACTATCTGTATATGAAATATTTTGATATTGTGAGGAGTAACAAGATATCATAACTACATGGTGTAACAACGGACACGACTCCACACACAGCCGGTGTGTAATGGTATATTTAATTTCTGTTTAGAAAAGTCCATGTGCACGCATATAACGTACTTTAATTTTACAAGCCGTCTCAGCTACACTGGTTTTGATGATGGCTTGTCCATAAATCCTTTAGGCACGTTTTAAATATATATAAAATTTAAAAATGGAAAACCAAAACTGCAAAGCATTATTTTATGAAAACCTTTTTGAGGATTTGTATGAAATGTTTTATGAAGAACTTCAAGAAGAAGTTTCCTTCATAAAGTCATAGATGTATTCATTTTGGAATCCGGAATGACATAGAGAAGAGAAGAACGAATGAGCTCCTTAAAAGAAGGTGTCACTACGATGATGGAATACCGCTACATCTGTAATGAAAAAGACAAGCCTCTTGCTAGCTCTAGATATGAGGAATTAATTTAAATAATAAACACATATATTATTTCATTCTAGAAATACATCTATAAACTTTATATTCAAAATACATGAAATACATATAAAATTACACTTTCTTTCTATGCTTTCCAACTTCATTCATTCGTATAATTTCTGCATTTTAGAATATTATACAAATAGTTAATTCTCGATCAATTTCATGATAGCCAAAAATTATAAAACAGAAACAAAGGTTATAAAGGATTTTTAGTTCATATGTTAGGAATTGATTTTTTAGTAAAATAAATAAGATTGCTATTTTCTTTAAATCATATTAATGTTTTATTTGCTTATATTCTAAAAGATATTAAAAGTAATTTGATTTGTTTTTGTAACACAACAATATAAAATAGAAATGGTTGCTGAGCAAGTGGAAGAAAAGGCAATGTATATAACTATACTCCATAACATCAGTAAAAATAACTAATGTACAGTGTTGTGTAAGATCGTATACTATAATACATGCGTTTGCCGACTTAGCTACAGTTCTAGGTTCCATCAGTAAAAATATGTTTCGTAACCTAGTAATTGGCCTAATTCCAATTCAGTTAATAAAGGTGAAGTAACCTTTCTTTGAGAAACTTCTAGACGACACAGAAACAAAATGGCTTCCAACTAACGGATATCCATATTTGGTCTGACGTCGTCAAACGAATATAAATAACTACAAAATTAAGTCTTATGACGTAAGATAAAGTGGTTTTCACCTGTTGAAACTGGTTGCTCTTGGAAGAGAGAGTCAGCATTTTTCTGACTGGTACTTGGAGGGTATGACCTTGTCTAACCCTGAATCTGGCCGTGTGTGTATAAATACAGATGCGCAAATCAGGTCAGATTCAGTTCTTCGTACCAGCAGAAAAAAAGATTCTCGCTTCTTTAGTCCAGGTAAGCAACTGTATATGTCGTAACTTCTTTTAGGAATAAGTATTTTTAATGATTGAGATTTTAATGGTAAAATTGTTTTGTGTGCAACATTGCTATTGAATTCTTTAATTTATAATATATTGTAATGGAATGTTTAAAAGTTTTAAAGAATTTATATTTAATTATATTTATGATATTTTTATTGTAAAGGTTGAATTCGCTACCAACTTCATGTTTTGATTTAATGATTGAAATAAAGTATTCTTTAAGTAAGAAAGAGTAATATCTAGCAATATATACTAAATCAATATTCTACTTTAAAATAAGTAAAATGTATTCTTTAAATTAATTGTTGCATCAATTACAGTACTACATTTTATACTTTTGGCTATCTTGAAATTGATTGAGAATTAACTATTGTATAATATTCTAAGGTGCAGAAGTTATATGAATAAAATGAAGTTGGAAAGCTTAATAGGAAAATGTAATATGTATTACAAGAATTTTTATTATAAAGCTTTTAGATGTGTTTCTAGAATGTAGTGATATATATGTGTGATTATTTAAATAAAGTTCTTCGTATCAGCAGAAAAAAGATTCTGGCTTCTTTATTCCAGATTTAGCTGTCTTATCATCGCGGCGACACGCTTTTAAGAGAGCCTTCTCTTCCTTCTTCTCTCTCTCTCCCTTGTTATGTTACCAAATTTTTTCATCATAACAGATAGACGGATAAAGTTCAACAAGGACGTGAAAGCGTGTTATTATTACAAGTGGCGAAACCACGAGTGACAATACAGCAAGTAAAATGCTTCTTATATCTACTCATATATACATAGATATAATTTTAAAAGGAAAAAGCGTCCATTTTCACGGAATTTTTCCTAAATGTAGAAATTTGATTAATAGTTTAATTTGCAATCGCTGCTAGCCTCATCGCTGCATCGTTAAACAGCAGTTGTTACATTTCACAATAACTGTTTGGAGAAAGACGTTTTACAAATTTAGCTTCTGCATATATTTTGCTTAAAATCGAGTGTAATATCAAAATAATAGTATACATCAGATATCGGTTGTTTGTGACAGACACAAAAGCATCGGAGATTTATAAATAACATTTTGATCATCATCATCATCATCATCATCATCATCATCATCATCATCATCACTTCCTACGGTAGAAGCTTGATATGATATAACAATAAATTATCTGAATACAATCAATAAATAAGTACCAAAACAAAGAAATGAAATACAAAACAAACAAAAACCAGAAGAATAGAGAAAACAATTGAATATAAGAATACCAGTTCTGACAATGAATAAGTATTCCTCAAGTACAAAAGTTCTAATTTGCAGAAAACACACAATATGACAAAGTATGCTTAATACAGGCCTAATAGTTCAAAGTATTCCTTTTTGTATGGCGTTAGCAAGCTTGCAGTCTAGTACGGTTACATATAAGTCTAGTACGGTTACATATACTGTATCAAATTTATATTTTCTTTTAAGTTTGGTTTGCAAGCAACACGAATCAACATCCGCTTTATTAATAGTTTTTAAACACGATTGTGATTTGAATTGAAATTGCTACTTTAAAAAAAATATATTACTATATTTAATCTAACTATTACAAAGCTAAGTCCTGAAGATTGCGTTTTGCTGTTCGATGTTCCTTTTCATGCATTTCTTGATTGTAATTGATATCATAAATGTACACTAGAGAGTCTACACCGTACACCTTTTAAGACCCATGCATCCTTTCGAGGGAGAGAAACAGGAAAGGGATGGCATTTTAAAAAGGGAGTCAAAGAAGAAGATAATGAACTAGATGGAAAATCGAAATTCATGCTTGAATTATATTATATTATATTATATTATATTATATTATATTATATTATATTATATTAAATTATATTATATTATATTATATTATATTATATTATATTATATTATATTATATTATATTATATTATATTATATTATATTATATTATATTATATTATATATGTAAGATGTATTTCCTAAGTGGTAAAAAAGACACCTCCCAGAAGCTGTATCATTTCTTTCGCATGGATATATTTCAATATCTCAATATGAAGATATTTTCATGAATTGCTTACATGTATAAGCGAACTGTTATTTTTCCATATCAGTAAGTCCTTTCAATAAACTTTTGAAATAAATAATAGTTCCCTTGTCGTGTCCGAGAAGGATGAAGGGGTGCTATGAAGGATATCATGATTGTAGTGGACTGAAATCTCATAATAATGGGCGGCCATGAAGGATGTTTCGATTGTAGTGTACTACACTATCTGGGGTGAAAGGGATGTCCTCGGAGGGGGATATTATCTTTTGCTGGGGGAAGCAAACGTACTCCTTTGGGGGGTAGCTCGCCAACCTTTGGTCCCGACTTGGCACTCAACCCTCACCTGTAGCTCCAAGAAGCTGTGACATGCGCAGCGGCCACATCCCTGCAAATGGTCTCAACTGGCCGACTAAATAAGGCTGAGTGTAGCAAAAGGGATTTAAACCCTCGTTGAGTTAGGTTTCGTCTACATAGCATGTCAAAACTGGATTCGGCAGCCTGCGTGGAGGAACTACCAGCTGGTCAACTGGCAGAAAGCCGATTCCCAACAAAGCTTCACGGAGAGTTAAGAGGTCGACGAGACACGTATGACGTCCTGGTCATCCACTGCACTCAACTCCGTCTCAGGCTGTCTTGACAATTTCAAGCTGCTGGTTTCGAATTGTTTTTGGGGCGCGTGAGTGAAGTCGAAAATCTGAGCAACGTTTTCTCTCTTACAAAAAGGTCACAATATAAGTCATTCCTGTCATTCATCCATCCCATTTCATCGCCCACTAAAGTCCTGTGGCACCAGGCACGCGACAAAGCGGCAGGTGTGGTTAAACTCTCAGCCGTAGCTGTAAAATGGCACGCAAGCGTCTAGGGCCATTAGGGTCGTTCATGACTGACAAAAAGCAGTCTGTAGTTTCGCAGCCCCCTTAGCGACTGAGCAGTCCTCTGCATGAATGCAAGGCCTGCGACAACCACCGGGGGATATCCTTACACTCAATTGCAGGAAGGATATTCCCCAGAATCCCACTGAACCATCGCACTACACACCTTCACCAAGGATACTTTCATAAAGTCAGTGTCGATTCCGAAAATAACGTGAGACCATCGACATGGTATTTGCTGCGAGGCAGCTTCAATAGAAATGTCAAGAGCGAGACACCGAACACTTCTACAGCTACTTCAATTTTACAAATGCCGTTAATACTGTCAGCAGAAAAGGGTTGTGGAAGTTAATGGTCAAGTACGGATGCATGCACACGACAGCATGCACACACACACATCCAGGGCAATGTAGAGACATCTGAGTCGATCGCAGTAACCAATGACGTCAAGCAGGGTTGTGTTCTTGCACCGACACTGTTCAGTCTAGTGTTCCTCGCAATACTAATGCTTTCAGAGACGGAGAGGTTGTAGAGTCGGCATCAGGTATCATACGGATGGAACATTATTCAAACCCAGGAGGCTTCAAGTGAAAACATGGTTATGACAGACACCATCCAGGGTTTCTTATTTGCTGATGACTGAGCCATCAATGCTTGCTCAAAAGTCGACCTGCAATGCAGCGTTGACAAGTTCTACAGCTCTTGTACACGTTTATGTCTGGCCATCATTACCGAGAAGACTGAAGTCTTACATCAGCTGGCCACTCGAAAGCCTTTGAAGGAGCCCAACATCACAGTCAATGGACCAAAGGCTCAACGAAGAAAACCACCTCACCGATCTTGGCAGTACAGTGTCACATAGCATCACGGTTGATGACGAGGTGAATCTTTGCATTGCCAGAGCCAGTGTATGTGAAAGTCTACAACAACAGAGGCATCAGCATGCAAACCAAACTAAAGGTCTACAGGGCAGTTGTGCTCGCCACGCGACTTTAGCATGCGAAATTCGGACGCTGTACCAACGCCACACCAGGAAGCTAATCCACTTTAACACCACAAGTTTCAGGAAAATCCTCAATATCAAGTGGCATGACAAGGTTCCAGATACTGAGGTACTCGACCAAGCAGGTCTCCCCAGCATCCACTCCAATCTGATGCAGTCGCAGCTTAGCTCGGCGGGACATGTTGTATCCATGGCAAACCATATCGGCTGGTTGAGAGACTCTTCTTCGGCGAGCTACAGCAGGGAAGGCGATCCCATGGAGTTCAGACGAAACGCTTCAAAGACAATCCGAGAGCTGCATTGAAAGCGCTCAACATAAACCCTGATTACTGGGAGCAAACAGCAAGAGACCGAGTCACTAGGCGTTCCTCCGTGCACAAAGGTTTCAAGTTGTGCGAGTTTATCAGGACAGAGGCTGCAGAGCTGAAAAGACAAGCCGGATATACACGTACCATCAACCAATTTGGAGGTGTCCCACTCATATCATGACTTATGCAAATGAACATTCTGTGCAAGGGTTGGCCTCGTTAGCCAACTACGAACGCAAAAAACAGAACCAACCACTCCAACCCTCGAATGGTTGACTAGAGTGGTTCTCGTAGAATTGACGGACGAACAACATGTAACGAAAAGTTCATAATAAAGGGGCAATATGAAATATATTTTGTTGATAGTGTACTAAAATCTCATAATAAAGGGGCGATATGAGATATATTTTGCTGATAGTGTACTAAAATCTCATAATAAAGGGGCGATATGAGATATATTTTGCTGATAGTGTACTAAAATCTCATAATAAAGGGGCGATATGAGGGATAATCGATTATATTACTAAAATCTCATATTATGTTCAGCAGTTGCTGTTGCAAAGAAACTGTTAGGTAATTCAAATTGTGTTGTTCCATTTTTTTAGGCGATTTAATCTCTAAATAGTGTCAAGGAAATATTATATATTTTCCATTTTTATGGACTCACCTATGCGACTAAGATGAGCTGAAACAATCCAATGTAAAAAGGAAACAAACTAGTTTATTTTTGGCAAAGAACGAGAAAACATCTTGCGCTTGTAAAACATATACATGTAAACAGGAACAGAATTGAAATGATTCCTGTCCACAAATGATATTTATGAAAAAGATAAACAAAATATGTCCTCACTAACGCTGTTATGGGTTGTTGCGCCTACATCGAGTTAAACAATTTCTTCAATCAAGACTGTCTACTATGATTGAAAAAAAAAGAAGTAGAAGCACAGTTTTTGTCTAGAAATGCAAGCCAATACAAAATCAAAAATCCTTGGTCAACATCAACACTTTCTAGCGAAAATATATTTACCCACATTTAGTAGGTGATGATGGGGCTCACCATACAAGTGCAACTTTGAGACGGACGGGTGAAAATACATGTACACAGACAGACATGATAGTTAAAATATAAAATTATATGTTAGGATATAATAACCCTCGGTTTTCTATGTAAAACTATAACGTGAATATTAGTGATGAGGTGGACTAAGGTCCCCGTGTTCTGTGAATGTCGGCAGTGTCACATGGCTCCTACATTCACATAGATACTTACACCCTTACGGCCAGGCAGGGTCATACATCCTGTCATCATATAAACGAACATACAGAAAGGTACTCACACACTCATGCATTCAGGCACTGTAACATAGTCCTGTATCAATGCGCATACTCTCTCACAAAATGTGTCCACGCACCTCATGCTAGGTCAGACAGGGATTCCATAGTCCCGTCACTATGACAATCAGTGTCACGTAGTTCTATGCATACATACACTCACATGAACTAAGGTGCCCATACAAGTATGCCGGGTCAGATGGTGTCACGTGGTCCCGTCACTTTCATCTCAACTCGTTAATGGAGAATTATAAATGATGTTACACCTACATAATTCCTTTACATGTACATCTTGATAAGCGTGTACCTAGAGTTAATAAACTGTAGGTACATAAAGGTATATAATGGTGATGATGATAATGACAAATATTTTCCTTACTTGAGAATGTCTACAGTTTATAGTAAGCTTTTGAAGTATATATTTATTACATTTTCCAATCTTGTTGCAAAAAAAATTAGTATCGCTAATTAGAGCCAATACGTATCTCCTATGAAGGCATGATGAAATACATATACACGTACACATACCTTTACCAATATTATTACCGAAGAAGCCATGTACCACACACACAAGTACACACACAAGTAATAAAGCTATAAAACCAATAAAACTATGTACTGTACACACACTTAAAAATGTTATCACGGATGAAACCATGTGCCGTGCAGTGATGTACACAATCTTTACGAATCCTATTACAAATAAAACCGGGGGCCCCCGAGTGACCCAGTGGTCCAAAGAGCGTACCGTTCCATATCACTGCCATCTCACCTCTGTCTGCATGGGTTTGAGTCTCAGGCTCGGCTAATGTGGGTATGTGAGAAAGCTTGCCAGTAGCTTCTCGTAGATCGGTGGTTCTTCCCGAGGTTTTCCAGGGTTCTTCCTCCACCATATACTAGCAACATGTATATATATATATATATATATATATATATATATATATATATATCTTATGCTGAAAAATGGTGTTAAAACCATACAACTACATAACTGTACCAATATTATTTCCGATGAAACCATGTACCGTGCTCACACTGACACATACTTTACCAATGTTATTCAATATAAAATCAAGTACCGCGAACACACGGTCACAAAGTGTATCAAGAAACAAGGTAAGATAAATATGCTATTAGTGGTTGGTCAATTATTATCAAACACTTTTGATACCCCATCCTTTTAGACCGTACGAAAATCCGCCTACTACCCTAATCACAGAGAGTCAATTTCAGATGTATCGTAGTGAATAACCAAGCGAATTATTATTCTTCAATACATACTAATAGATCATATTCTATGTAAGATTGCGCGCGATCCTGTCGAAGTCATTGCAAATGGACAAATAAATATATTTAAATGAAAGAAAAACATGAAATAAATTCATCACATTATGGGTGCATTTTCACTAGTAATCAGGATTTGAACAATAGGGAGTGGACTGCATGGAGTCCGAGAAAAGCACACCTAAATGACGGTGATGATAAAGTTGAAAGTTATATAATTTGGTTTAAATATTTTCCAGTAAATGTGATCAGACGAGAACATATATAAATGAGGCAGACGGAAAAATAGGGACATGGAGAGTGACCGGGATGGAATGTGATGGGAATTTCCTATACATCAGCAAAATATTATAGGCGAAATGCAGCATGTTGGTAGCGTACTTACCGCACACATCCACCCTGCATTTGTGATAACTGTAACATATTCTTTAGCTTCCATCAAATGTTGTTCAAGATTTTTCACTGATCAAATACAAATATTTATAAACGTACACAAATGTGTGATCTCTTTTATAGCAACCCCGGAATGTAACCCTATCAGTGGAAAACCAAAAGAGATTTATTCTTGCATTGATGCCTTGATTATATACGCCTGCCTATTTGGGAAATTCTCCTTCCCGAAAGCAAACATTTCAAAGGTACTTCACAAAAGTTATTTCCCTATCCACTCACCGAAAAGAAATACCATGTGATAATGAATTCTGCTTCATGCGGGTAAACAATGACACCATAGCTTAAAGAAATAAATGCATACACGCTATTATTATCGGCTTGAATTGAACATTGTAATCTTCATATTTAAGATTAAAAAATAGGATAAATAAAGAAATCCACGCCTTTCGATCCGCTAAACAACGATTGTCAGTATTACCGTATTAGCTCGTGTACAGATATGCCCCCTCATATATATATATATATATATATATATATATATATATATATATATATATATATATATATATATATATATATATATATATATATATATATATATATAATTTAAAGTCGAGAAGGTCAAATATTACTCTCTTGGTATGCTTTTTGAAAATTACCGAAAAATATATTAACTGCTCAAATATTATTAGTTTGTTCTTGATATTGCAAATCATACTGGTAAAATCTTTGATTGCAGTAAATCTTTGTATCTTAAGAAACATATGAATACGTCTGTTTCTGACGAACTTGAGTAAATTTAATTATAAAACGCTTCATGATTAATATTTATTATTTGCGTTTCTTTCAGAGGAAACATATTGATGTATTATTTTTTTTTTCATAATCAACGAATGTTTTAATAGGATCTGTTAACCGTCAAAATATTATATGTGATTGCTTTCATTTTGGTAATTGATAATTCTTCTGAAATATTAATTCTCCAAGGCGACAAGAAAAATTAAACCATAGATTAAATTAATAAAGTCTCTTATGTGGCTGGTTCCGAATGAAAATTAAAAGGCAGCTTGATTTATTTACCAATACATATTTATGTATCAACAAATATTTCCTATTTATATATTTTGGATAGAAATGGTAACTCACTGATGAATGGGGGTTAAAATTAATGAATAATATTACTCTCTGGTAATAATTCTCGGAGACGAAAATACATTTATTTTGATCTTAATTTACCTTGCGTCGTTTATACAAATCTTGCATAAAAACTCATTTACGTGATGTGATCTAGGTTAAAGGGGTTCGTGATTACGGAGAACAGCAATCTTGGTAGGGTGAGATCGTAACCTTGTTAGGGTGAGATCGTAACCTTGGTAGGGTGAGATCGTAACCTTGGTAGGGTGAGATCGTAACCTTCGTAGGGTGAGATCATAAGCTTGGTAGGGTGAGATCGTAACCTTCGTACTACTGCAACATACGCAGATAGTTTGAGTCACGTGGTCCTTGGGAATAAAGGTCTGCCTAAAACGTGTTATTTCAAGTGTCGGTACCATTGAATAAAAATTGGACTGTTGAGGATCAAAAGGAGGCTGTAAAATATTGCACTCTTAAGGTAAAACAAGAGTGAGGGAAATGCAGAAATACAAACCGTTTAAAATAAGGGCAATTATGATTTGTATATTTACTTGTTTCCTTTTGATTGTACAGTAAGACCTTTTAAGTAAGTATATGTACCCCGTAAAAGTAATGGACTGAAGGTAAACGGTCCCTGGACCGCCCACTTACTGAAAGGCATGCGTGCATATTTAACCGCAAACACGCAAAATAATATGCTGGTAACAGATTGTTCTGTCCAGTCTATGAATTTACAATTTTGTTATAAAACTTGAAGATGTATTCTTGCTGGTACACATGTTAGTAGCCTTCGGCAGTACTTTCATTTTGAAGATGACTCTCTAGAGTTTTGTTTCATTGTAACAGCCCACCGATCATTAAATAATGTTTGCTGTTTTACACGGAATACACATGTGTAGTTCTGCATTACAGGTATTTTTTTTCAACCACAGATTTTAGTCACGGAAAATCCATCGCAGTGATGTGAGTAGACTCTCTCTCTCTCTCTCTCTCTCTCTCTCTCTCTCTCTCTCTCTCTCTCTCTCTCTCTCTCTCTCTCTCTCTCTCTCTCTCTCTCTCTCTCTCTGCAATGAATCCTGCTCGTTTTCATACCAATTGTAGAAATTTCTTTTCCCAATATGACGTAAGCTCCATTTCTATGTTTAATATAAAAACGTAAATGTTACGTGTTGACGTCTTTAGAACGTGAATACATTACATGGTCACGCTACAGTAGAAAAGAGATAACGCTCAAAACGAAGCGTAGCAATTTCCATAATTTTATTCACTCAAAACTATTCGTCATATTAAACTGGAAAACTACATTCTTTAAGTATTTTGCAAACGTTGGTCAATGATGTAAAATTTAGCTAGCAATGACTCGCATAACATGGAAGTATCCAACACGTATTGTACTTTCATTGCAACAAATGTACATATCTTAAATCCTATATAAAATATGTTCCTTTACTGTTGTTCTCTTAATAATAAGATAAACATTTATAATAGGATAATAGAGAACGATGTTTAGTTCAATCTTACTATGTTATTGGAAAAATGTATACATTTAAATACTGCTAAAGACCATTTTATTTAATGACACCTGTTCAGTGACTGGTGTAGAAGTTATGATCCATGTCGATTGAAGACGAGATTAGTTTGTGATGCGCGAACATTTTCTTTCCCTCTTTCCATTATTTGATAAAATCTATTTGGTAAAAGTATATGAATGCTCCTCCAACACATGTGAAATAAAAAAAAAACACCTAGAAAACTGAGATAATCCTAAATTGAGACATGATCTATTAATCCGTTGAAATTGAAATCACCTTAAAATGCTGTTGTTGATGATTTGGGTTTAACGCCATTTCTTAGCTCTCGATGGAGGTAAACATGGCTGCTAGTATATATGGTCGAATACTTACCCAGGGAAAACCCCGATAAGAATCATTAACCCACCTTAAGCTCTTGGTAGCTTTTCGTATGGCAACATTGGCTGAGGCCGGGCTCGAGCCCACGTTGAAAGAGATGTTAGCCCACTCGTCCACCAAGGGCCCCGATACTTACGTCTACGAAAATTGTGATGTATGTTTTATTTATTTGTTTGTTAGTTTTAATACGTTGTTATTTCATTACATGCTATTGCAGTTTAATAATGTATGTTGGACTTGATATTGTCCAAAACTGAGTTCGTTTCTGTTTGAGCTTATTTAATTTTTTTAATTGGTTTTTTTTTTCAAATGTTGCAAACATCTATTAATAGCTTCATTATTCTATGTGTATAAGTTTATTATCATGTTTATTCAGTTATACAAAAAGTCGTACATATGTTGGTCATGGTCATGGCTTTGGAAATACCTAAGTGAATTGTGGAGGCTATTGTATTATAAATAAAGAAGGCTCACTAGACAATGCTAGAAGGTTATTTTCCGTTAGTTAATGATATTTTAAAAAAAAAAAATGCTAATTGTGACCTGAAGTCTAGCAGAGAACTATATTATCCCGTGGCTTTGAGGATTCTACAAGTCGTTCTTTAACATCTATCATTTTAAGTTGTATAATGTTGTGACCAGTTTGGGCTGAATTTTATTTTTTCAACCGCTTGACTTCAAGTGATTAATTTTTTGAAAAAAAAACAAAAGTAGTCAGATACAATTCTTGGATAAAGACATTCATTTGAATTATACTGAATTCAAATCTTGAATAATATATATGTGTTTAAAAAAGAAACTGTTGATACATCAGCACTTCGTAGGCTATAATATACACGCCATCTCCTTCAATTTCGGATATCTTCGGGACTTAAACTGATTGTTTTCAGGACCTTTTATTACTAGGATTAGTGTCTAAGGTTCTTGAATTATTTTTTGATATAATTAGTAATATCATAAATTCTTTTTCTCATTTGTAACTTTATATCCCAGAGAAATAAATTATTGTTCAATTTTACAAAGCTTGTTGTCTTCACTCTTTTCTGTTATTTATTTTGAGAGCATAGACTCCTAAAACAATGACACTCAGCCGAGTTTAATCATTCTTCCCAGTTCATTTCCATGTCGTTTGGGTTATATGTCATTTTTTTTAGCGCATGATTGATTGAACATGTCGGCCAGTATATCTGGTGGAAGAAATGCCAGTAAAACCAAGAGAAAAATCAACAATTTAGGGAAATCAAGCTTTCTCACAAACACACGCTGGCTGAACTTGAGATTCGAATACAAGCGGGCTGAGGTGAGATTTTAGGGATCTGTACAGGCGTATAGCTAGTCATAAATATACAAATAAATGAAGGTCAAAGAGTTGTGTCAGTGGAATAATTTAATTTACATCAGAACATTACATACATATATAATACAGTAAGAATTATAAAAGTGATGTTGGACAGAACTGACAGGAACATGTCAATTTTCAGCGCTATTGATTTGTAGAAGTAGGCCGCTTAATTTGAATGGGCAAGGCTAAGTCAGTACAGCAGTATAACATAACATGCTACATTACTGGCGGCCTAAGTGGGGAGAAAGACGATACTTTAGTTGGAGGCCAGTTGATAATGAAACGGCCAATTATTAATGAGAAACTTGATAACTAGGGGCGAAATTCTATAACATGAAAGGTAAACAACAATTGTGTAAGCAGAGAGGATAGCCCATACATGTTTGTACAATTTTCATTGTTTAGTTTAAAAAAATTAATTTTCCCTATCGTAAATAGAGTAATGTTATGTGTTATGTGACATTGTTGTTGTACTTGATAACATCTATCATGCGAGTACAATGAAATAACAAAATTACAATTTATACTCGGAGTTCTCTTTTATGGTATTTTTTCACATAATCGTTCCAATAAAATCTTTCTGACCATATAGCCACTATTCTGGGTTTCTGTAAAACTACTGCATACAGGCATTATGTATTTCCTATATTCATCTCTAGTTCATATACGAGAGTCTGGTGGGTTTTTATACCCCCAACATTGCCGTTCTTTATGTGTGTAATGTTTGCCAGTCAAGAAGGCATCCCAGTTGTTTTCTTCTTTTTAGTTTCATGTTCAAACTTTCTTTTAAACTCCCACATCCCATTTGTAAAAACTTTATTTGATACCTTTTATTTTTAAGATGAAAATTTTCTTATTTAATTAATTTGCTACCACCTTACTCGAAACGAAAGGTAGATTGATCACGTTTAGATTAAAGAAA
Organism: Unio delphinus; assembly: GCA_029339505.1. Classification (NCBI taxonomy): domain Eukaryota; kingdom Metazoa; phylum Mollusca; class Bivalvia; order Unionida; family Unionidae; genus Unio; species Unio delphinus. The sequence goes on along the minus strand of JAQISU010000210.1, from coordinate 9,840,699 downwards.
AAAAACAAACATTTATCTGAAATTTATAATTTGCATGCAAATTTTCCAATTTATTTTGTATAAATATTAATAATATTTACTTAACCGCCATATTATCTTATATTAAATACAAATATCAACATTCTTTTTGCGTGTTCGGGCCGCCAAATAAGTGGTCGAAAGTTTGAAACTCACCGCGGGATTAAAAATTTTTTTTCTAAGATTGTTGTTTGGGCTTTTAATATTGACACTTTCATTTAAACTAGCTTACAGCATTTTTATGTTAAGTCCGTCCTTAGATGGGCTTTTAAAATTCGATTTCGATACTCATGACGGCATTTTTGATATACCTTTGATATTTTGTGTTTCAAGACTGAACTCGGTCTTCCCGGTGTTTTTCTTTGAATTTGTTAGTTTTCTTTTTTGTTTTATTTCTGTCCTAGGACGGGCATTTCAAATAATATTGCCGATAAAACTGGTTTGCAAATGTACATAAATGTAATTGGATTTGCTGTGTTACATTGATAGTGTCAATACTCTGTTGCAACAAAAACATTCTGTCGTAATTATAATTACTGTCCGATATTGATAGTGTCAATACTCAGTTGCAAATAAAAAAACATTCTGTCGTAATTATAATTACTGTCTGATATTGATAGTGTCAATATTCTGTTGCAACAAAAACATTCGGTTGTAATTATAATTAATGTTCGTAATTATAATTAATGTCGAGATATTGATAGTGTCAATACTCTGTTGTAACAAAAACATTCTGTCGTAATTATAATTACTGTCGAGATATTGATATTGTCAATACTTTGTTGTAACAAAAACATTCTGTCGTAATTATAATTACTGTCGAGATATTGATATTGTCAATACTTTGTTGTAACAAAAACATTCTGTCGTAATTATAATTACTGTCGAGATATTGATATTGTCAATACTTTGTTGTAACAAAAACATTCTGTCGTAATTATAATTACTGTCGAGATATTGATATTGTCAATACTTTGTTGTAACAAAAACATTATGTCGTAATTATAATTACTGTCGAGATATTGATAGTGTCAATACTCTGTTGTAACAAAAACATTCTGTCGTAATTATAATTACTGTCGAGATATTGATATTGTCAATACTTTGTTGTAACAAAAACATTCTGTCGTAATTATAATTACTGTCGAGATATTGATAGTGTCAATACTCAGTTGCAACAAAAACATTCTGTCGTAATTATAATTACTGTCCGATATTGATAGTGTCAATACTCAGTTGCAACAAAAACATTCTGTCGTAATTATAATTACTGTCGAGATATTGATATTGTCAATACTTTGTTGTAACAAAAACATTCTGTCGTAATTATAATTACTGTCCGATATTGATAGTGTCAATACTCAGTTGCAACAAAAACATTCTGTCGTAATTATAATTACTGTCGAGATATTGATATTGTCAATACTTTGTTGTAACAAAAACATTCTGTCGTAATTATAATTACTGTCGAGATATTGATATTGTCAATACTTTGCTGTAACAAAAACATTCTGTCGTAATTATAATTACTGTCGAGATATTGATATTGTCAATACTTTGTTGTAACAAAAACATTCTGTCGTAATTATAATTACTGTCGAGATATTGATAGTGTCAATACTCAGTTGCAACAAAAAGTAAAGATTGTTGTTAATTGCATGTCATTTGTTAACATTCGGATGATTCTCAACTTTCGAGGTGAGAGCATCATTTCTTAGATAATAATTTTCAACAACTAGTCATAGAAAACAAAAGGTATTGAAAACAATGAGTACAATTTCAGAGTAATTACATATTTGCACATATTCTTTTGTAAATATCATTCCCTAAGAAATAAATATGCGTATCAATAAACATAGCGTTCGAAAATTATACCCTCTCTCTCTCTCTCTCTCTCTCTCTCTCTCTCTCTCTCTCTCTCTCAAATACACACACGTGCGTACTCGCGCAATTCACTTCTTTACTTGCATGGATTCGAGTATTACCAAACATTATGTAATTTTTCAATTTTAAAGCAACGTTAGTGAAAAATGTAACAATTCTAAAATCAGTAGGCTATATCTATCAAACATATAACCGATGAAAAGAAAAATCAGTTCAGAACTAATGCATTAAGGCTTTAATTATTATCATACTCGCTTCATAGAGGAGACCCCCTAGTTCTTAAAGTTGAAAGGGTTTTGTTTTTATCTTTTCCCACAACATGTATTTCATCTGTATCAAGATTTTATTAATTTGGATCTTGATAAATTTGGTTCTAAGGTTTGTGGACATTCCTACTTAGTATATAATGACTGCTTGACCTGGGCTGGAGTTTAGTGTACAGAAGTTTTCCGTGCCAGGGTGATCACTGTCGTCTAGTGTTTGCTACATGTTTAAGTTATTTGTTTTGTATGTTAACCCTGTATTTTTTTATGGACTGACTTGTAAAAGTCAAATTCTTCGAAATATTTTTTAATTATGGATAACGTTTAAATCATTGTTTGATTTTGTAAGAGAACTTTTAACTTAGATAAAAAAAAGACCCGAAAGCAAACGTTGTATTTCTTGATGTATAAGAAAAAGAACATGCATATGCTATCGCATGAATTCCACTTTGGGTCACTTAGCTGACCACGACAAAGCGCACACACTACGCTTCAAAACGCAGGTGAGCACGGTTCATCCTCAACACTCAGTGCTAGCTTTGAATACCAAATATTAGCTAGGCTACGTATAATTATATGACTAGTACAAATCTAAGATCAGGAAGTTCTGGTTACAAGTTATCTTGTTTGCCAATTTAGTAAAAAATCTTTTCTATTAGAAACATTTAGGAAACTATAAAACATTCTGGTAACAACATATAGTTACTTTTGTATGTTGTTTGCATGATTTCATATACATTAAAACGGTTATAATGAATAGGTCAGAGTAATACAGAAGTGAAGAAGTACAGAAGCGTTCGTACGGTATTACGAATGTTTTGCGTTCCATTATGATATAATATACGTGTCGTATTCATTTCAGTATTATAGTATACTTATTGTATACATCATTTACATTGTTAGTTATGTTTTCGAGATTTATCCTAAAATTCAGTATTCAGTATTACATTTCATAAACCATTTTTGAATCATAACCCTTTAATTCAGAGTCATTTCCATAATATTACACCTTTATATATTTGCTCACAAATACAAATTGCCCATTATCCGTTGTCTAGAAACTATGTTCGTCTAGTTGAGTTGTTAACATTGTAAAATACAGTTGACTTATGGTCTGTATTTATGATTCATTCTACGTGCCATTCAAGGTTAAGTTGGGTCAATCGCGAGAATAACACGTGACATCTATTTTAATAGTGTTCAAGATCTTTCCATCATCATAAAGCCAAGTCTATAATCGTTCCGAGTAGTTTCCTTTAACAGATTTCATCGGATCCGTAGTCTTGAATCTTAGTCCATAATCGTTCCATGTAGTTTCCTTTAACAAATTAAATTGGATCCGTAGTCTTGAATCTTAGTCCATATTCGTTCCAAGTAGTTTCCTTTAACAAATTAAATTGGATCCGTAGTCTTGAATCCTAGTCCATATTCGTTCCAAGTAGTTTCCTTTAACAAATTTTATTGGATCCGTAGTCTTGAATCCTAGTCCATATTCGTTCCAAGTAGTTTCCTTTAACAAATTAAATTGGATCCTTAGTCTTGAATCCTAGTCCATATTCGTTCCAAGTAGTTTCCTTTAACAAATTAAATTGGATCCGTAGTCTTGAATCCTAGTCCATATTCGTTCCAAGTAGTTTCCTTTAACAAATTTCATTGGATCCGTAGTCTTGAATCCTAGTTCATATTCGTTCCAAGTATATTCGTTCCAAGTAGTTTCCTTTAACAAATTTCATTGGATCCGTAGTCTTGAATCCTAGTCCATATTCGTTGCAAGTAGTTTCCTTTAACAGATTTCATTGGATCCGTAGTCTTGAATCCTTGTTCATATTCGTTCCAAGTAGTTTCCTTTAACAGATTTCATTGGATCCGTAGTCTTGAATCCTAGTCCATATTCGTTCAGTTCAAAATCGTTTATAATTAAAGTGTTTAATTATCTTAAATATATGTGATTCATTTTGCGCGCCGTTCATGGTAAAGTAAAGTCAAACACAATACAGTCCGCAATACGTTAATCAATCGCAGAAAATAATTGTTAGACTATACTTCACAAGAAGTATCAAAAGTCATCGTCCCCGTCCTTCCCATTGCTTGCTTGCTTGAGATGATAAATGCTTGATACCGTTCCCCTGGTTTAGGGGTTATAGCATCCCCCGCGGAAAAAGGAGGTCGTGGGTTCGATCCCTGGCCGAGTCATACCAATAACTTACAAAAATGGTACTAATAGCCGCGTCGCTTGGCGCTCAGCAATAACAGGTTAGTGTTAGGACTAGTCGACCTGGTCTCCTGATAATGTTACTGGGTGGGACATCCTGCTACATGTCTGCGGCATGATGACCCGGTGCTAGACATCGCTATAAACTGCCTCACTGCAGACATCGTAGTGATATGACTGAATTTTTTTAAAGCTAAAATCCTAATCACACACACACACACACACACACACACACACACGCACACACACACACACAAATGCTTCAGTTACAAGAAACTAAAAGTATCTGATTTTGAATCGTCAGGAATAGATTTGGCCTTTCAAAAAAAAAGAAGAAAAAATAGGTTGAGGTGTTCGACGATACGATCAGGTTGTAATGATTATTTCACCTGAACTATACAAGAAAAAGACGATACATGTAGCGTATAAAAAACTATCGGATAGATGAGCAGCGTAATCTAGGAGCCTGCAAATATTTTTCTTCATAACCATGAACTAATCTAGCCCAAATGTTTATCGTGCACGTTATGTGTGAACCTAGTTAAGGAGAGCATACCAATATTACCCTGTACCATACATTTATGACATTTATAAAGAGAAAGATGAGTTCGCTCATTATCATCTTATAAATCCTCAGATTTAACAGGCATGTGTTAAAATCATTACAATTTGTCTGAGCTAACAGCTTGAGCTGACACTCAGTGGCACATCTAAATTGTGCATACATGATTCAAGTGCATTCCTTTATTTGCTATAAATAATGTATCTTGCAGGCCTTCGGATAAATTTCCATATAATTGGATCTATCAGATTTTTGTCGCCTTTATTTATATAAACTGGCATAATAACACCTTTAGGCGGAAAATCTGAAACGATGCCAGATAGATGTTTACTTTCATATCAAACTATTTACATTCATATTGAGAGATTCAGTTATTGCGCTTTTATATTTTATTCAACTTTTTATCAATTGAACTGGCTTTCTGTGTTTAGTTCTTTCTCAAGATTTAATATATTTTTAGTAGTAGTTGCTCATTCATGCATGACCTCTCGACATAGAGCGCTTGTACCTTTTTGAAAATTATTTACTCGTCACCATTTGTGCTTATATATTTCTTGAACATATTAAAAATATTACTGCAATGCAATAAGTTGCATTGGTTTTTTCTTCATTCTGATACTATTTATCAAAATCCAGATTCTCGTCTGGGTCTTTTGACTAAATGTGCATATCGTCCTTTGAACTATATTTTTGTTTTAAACGAGAGTAAAGATTTGCACTAAGATCTTATACGGTGTACTAGCAGTTAGGATGTACATTTTACTCGCTGCATTTTTTCTAATTTCGTAAATTTTGCTAATGTTTGAAAAACTTTCTTGCCTGTTATCGTATAATATATATATATATATATATATATATATATATATATATATATATATATATATATATATATATATATATATATATATAATATTAGTCAAAACCGTGAATTATGATCCCTTATCCCTTATGCTGGCAACAATCCATTCTTGAAATACCTAAAATTAAATCTATGCGGTATTCACCAGTAAAAAAAATCTTTTTAATACATATCGGCCTTTAAATAGAATCTAGATACATATGTTACTTAAAAGGAATATTTCAATGTCATACTTTAAATTGATTTTTATTCTTTCTCTTGTTTGATAAGGAAGCTCGTGTAAAAGCATTTTATCACGGTAATAAATGGACGGATAATTTAGCTAACGTTATTCAAAGGGCATTACAAAGCAAACTGATCTGTATCATGCACATATTAATTGAAAATTGAATTATCACACCCTGATTAAATTAGTAATGACATGAGCACGTGACAAGCCACTCCTACTATACCAAGTGGAGGAAAATATATACCATGTCAATAATGTGTATCGATTCTTTCCGTTTGCTTTCTGTTTGAACAATTCGGTATTTTTGAATGAACCATCATAACATCTCAGATGATGATGTGGCTATCTCAATTGGGTGTGTTTGTATTTTCTGTCATGATATCTCAGATGGCGCTGTGGCTATCTCCATTGAGTATAAATACATCATAAATCTTGACATCTCAGATGGCGCTGTGGCAAGTATGAATCTAAGCAGCAGAGAGGGTGAATCCTACAACGTTTTTAGACAAAATTTGATTGAAATCCTAAAACGAGCCTTCCTACGATCAAAAAAAAATGTCTCAGGGGTGAACCCTACAACGTTTTCAGACAAAAAATTGATTGAAATCTCCCTACGAAATCATTTTAACAAAAAAAAATGAAAACGATTTTTTAATTAATTTTGGTCGCATCTTGTTGTCATCCACCCTCTCTGCTGCTAAAGTTTTCAGTTCTGGGTTAACAAAAAATAATAAAATGATTTTAACCGAATATTTGATCAAGTCCGATACGATATCGTGTCCGAGGATCATGTAAATTTATTGTTGCGAATCCGTGCGGAGTCGACTGAGCATGACTAAAGAAATCTCTAAATTGATTGAAGTCCATATCAGAACACCATGTCTGCCAAATATTTCGTAGCGTATGAGTATCAACTCCGTTGAATACAGACAATAAATTGCAGTTATCTCTGATGACTTTTGGAACCTGAGTGTAGCGTTGAGTGACATATATCACGTCAGTGTTTTTGTGACGCCCACGGGAAAATATTCTAGCAGGATTCTTTTGTTTATCCAACATTATATCGTCGTATACGACTAAATTGTTAATATCTCCATCAATATCATCAATACTCGGTGCTTCATCGATATCGGTTATAAAATCAATGGCGTTCTCACCCTTAATTTCTGATGCATTCTCGTTAAAATCTTTTAGCACTTCATAACATCGTTGATCATCTACGCTAGGGGCAATTAAATACAACTTATCCCACTTCATCCATCTCATTATTAAATTGAGCAGCAATTGCGTTTTACCGGATCCAGATGGCCCGATTATAATCATCCGGATAGAGTTTGGTAGCGCTGCATGATGCTTAATTGGTTCTCTTGTTTTAGTCGCTGAAAAATCAATTATATCCATATTTCTATACATAAATTATGGATCTATATTGTGTGAAGTGTAAAACGCGTACTGGCACAGATGATGTGACGACGATTACAACAAAAAATAACCGATCAGCGCTTTCTGGTAAATGCGTGCAATGTGGTACAAAGAAATTTAGATTTCTGTCTATGAAATCTGATTTAAAAAAAAACGAGGAGGTGATATCGCAGCCAAATTAGCAAAACTCCCTGGAACCCCATGGGCAAAGTACCCCGGAGAAAAGCACCTCCCAGGATATAGCTACTGTGGACCGGGAACCAGACTTGATATCAGACTCAATAATCAAAATCAACCCAACCCCGGTGAAGAACCAATAAACGCCATTGATAAGGCCTGTCACCTTCATGATGTTGCTTATAAAAGCAGCAATCTGCAACACAGGCATCTAGCAGATGTGAAATTAATTCATGCGTTAAATGCTATTCCTGATAAATCCTTCAAAGAAAAATTGGCTTCATTTTTAATAAAATCGGCTATGAAAAGTAAATTGATGTTAGGTGCCGGTAATTAATAATATGGAATCAATTTATTATTCCCCAAGAGGATACTGGAGGGGTAAATCAGCAGTCCGTAAACTCGCTAGTGCTGCAAAAGTGAAAAAAACCACTGCGGCTCATTGGTTATCCAAACAGGCACTATGGCAAATTTATCTACCACCGCCTAAACAAATTCAATTCTCGCATTTTGATGTGACCGCTCCTAATGAAGTTCATCAGGCTGATATATTATTTCTGCCACATGATCGTGGTTACAAATATGCGTTAACCGTAGTTGATGTTGCGAGTCGATACAAAGAAGCAGAACCGCTGAAAACAAAATCGGCCACTGAAGTCGCTTCTGCATTTGAAAGGATTTATCGACGAGGTCCTCTGCACTGGCCAAATCTGTTACAAGTTGATCCTGGCAAGGAATTTCAGGGTGCAGTGTTATCTACAATGAAACATCATAATGTCACCATACGACGAGGGCATACTGCGCTACATCGCGATCAGGCCATTGTAGAACGATTTAATCGGACGATTGCTGAGCGGTTATTTGGATATCAATACGCAAAAGAATTCATTCAAGAAAAGCGATCCAGTGAATGGGTTAAAAGATTACCATCTGTGATTACTGCACTGAATAACGAGATTACTAGAACAATCAACATGAAACCTATCAACGCGATTAAAAAGAAGTCAATACCCGTACAACCACAAAAAGATTTCCCTAGAAACGCTAGCGTTTCCCAACCAATTCTTGGTAGTAATGTCATTGTGAGGTACTTATACGAACCAGGAGAGCTTGAAGGAGGTAGAAAAAGGGCTACTGATCCTATTTGGAGCGTCACTACGCATAAGATATCTAGTATAACACGATCAACTGGTAGACCAGCAATCTATAAACTGGATTCAACTGCTCCTCAGCGGGGTTTTACTCGACAACAACTACAAGTGATTCCCGAGGATACTCAATTGCCACCGCATGGTCTTAACTAGCTCCGTTGCGTCTATTGCACTCAAGACAAGTCAACATCACATTATTTCTGACATGACCGAGATTGTTATTTTTTCTGTCTACGGTGAATTGGCGAGGATCCTTATCCGAATACTGCCAACGCATTATACAATTGCAACTCGCGCAGTGATTATTCTGTTGTTTCTTCAAAGTGATTATTAATTCAGCATCAATATCAAATTCTCGTTGTTTTTTTTTGTCCTGTTGTTTGTAACCGGAGAGTTTTTTATTAATGATGCTAACATGAATATCACTTATTGTTGTGTCATTATCATCGAAAACAACTCTTCGAAGTTGATTTATGTTTCGTACTCTGGATACTGCGAGATAGACTAAATTTGACCATTCGATGCGATTATCTACCATCCAAACAATTGTATCCGATATAGTCAATCCCTGTGAAGAGTGTATTGTTGCTGCGTATCCTAGCGTCCACGGGGATTTATTAGCACGCAATGCATCTTCAACGACATTGATATCAACCAGCACAATATCATTTAATACGAGAATTTGTTTTTCACTCTGTCCTGGAATATCAACTTCAATATTCTGTTTTCGTGTATCCGATGGCCTATAACAAAGGGGTACTGGAAGCGTTGCAAATTTTTCTTTATGCAATTCAAATAACTTCATCTGAAGTGTATCCCTGACTATTTTTCTACTTGCAATGATCAAATCGTTTGGTCTCCACGCTTCCCAGAAATCATTCATAGGGGTTTCTGAAATCACTTCACGCGTTATTTCGCATTGGATTCTATCCGGTTGTAATCTAATTAGCGCTTTGAACTCGCGTAATCGTTCATCAAGTGATCTATAATCAGTGGTGATTTCTTCATAGTAGTCTACAAAACCCTTTAGCCATTCATGTGGAGATGCACCGACAAATGGTGGTGGTTGGCCTTGATCCCCGCACATGACGACTTTTGTGTTTTTGGTTAACAACCACTCAAGAAATGTTTTTAATACATCTAATGACACTGTGCATATTTCATCCCAGATTATGATTTCAGGAATGAATTTATCACCCATTCGATCAGGAGTCCATTTGTCACCCTTCCATCGAAAGAAGCTGTGATAAGTGCAAGCATTTACCCCTCGTTGTATCATCTCTCTGGCGAGTCTGTGAGTCGGTGTTAGCACAATCATGTTAGTAGAAATACAAGTATTTCCACCACCACGATATAATTCAATTGCACGAGTTGTCTTTCCTGACCCACCACAGCCGTTTAAATAAACTGTCTTGTATCTACAGATTGGATCAGATACCGGTGGTGCATTAGAAAATTCTGATTGAATTTCAATACGGTTACAACAAATATATTTATCATCCATGGCAACGTCTGCGGATTCACAATACTCATGTAGCATCTCTTTTTTAAATCGCCAACGCCCCCAATTTTCTTCGGGATCTGTGAATGCCGCTACAGCTGATTTGTACTTATTGTGTATATACATCGAATCAGTGGCCACTCTAACCGCGGTATTAGGAAATCTATTTATCATCGAAAATAGATTAATAGAAGCATAGGCTAACATTGAACTTCTCAAATGTGTGTACTGGGAATTATATCCATCACAGTAGGTAACAACCGTACCTAATTTCTCACCATTGGATAGAAAAGCATCCTTACGGGATACAAGTTTTCCCTGTTTCATTAAATCCGCTACAATAAAATCGTATTCAGCGACATCTATGATCAACCGCGAAGAGTATTTCGCGTTATCGTATCGTCCACCCTGGGTAAATTTACCGATTATTCTTCTTCCGAGATCTTTTGTTTGTTCTTTTTTAATTTCAAATAACTTCTTAGACCAATTTATGATTTCTTCTTCACTGAAATCTGGAAACTGTTTTCGTAGTTCGTTGATTATTCTATCTAGATTGGGTTGTGGTAGCCAAACTTCTTTCTGAGCTCGATAGCATATAATAGCCTCGGAAACAATCAACGATATTAGCATACCACAATCAATCATATATCTCAATAGCACTATTGGCATCCAGTGTTTTTCAGATAGGTGTCTACCGAGCCAAACATAACTACACGGATGTAACCCTGTAGCTAATTCAAATGATATCACACGAGCGAATCCGGTTAAGTCAAAATCAGGCAATGGTCCATTAATCGCAACACGAGTCATTTCATGCGTGGGGTGTCCAAATCGTTTGAAGTACTCAGCGCATTCCCCATACCCGAGAAAACTTCCGGGATAACACGCGGATATATCAATTGAAATCATACCGTCACGATGGTATTTTGTATTCCACAGTCCTCCATGACCAAATTCGACGCAACTCAATTTAACATCCTCGAGAAAATCACTTCGTGTTGGACGCCATGAGTTTTTTTCTCTTGCGAAGTGAGCTACCACTGATGGAATAGTAAAACTATCCGTGAGTAGTTTTTCATGGGAATTCTGCGGTGAAAAATCACTAGCGATTTTTCTCATTCTGTTATCTAATTCTTCAATGCGATATAATTCACCATTTGGTTTTACAAATTGATCGAATTCTTCATCACTTCTAAGTAACCACACTGACACAGGATCATCCTTACACAACGCATGAATAGCATCGAATAATTTCTCTTCATAGAAAACATCCCCGACGAACTCCTTAGGGATATATTTCACGGTTCGTTCTCGTGGAAATATTGTTACCGCAGGTGTCCACGCGTGTTTGTTATGATCAATAATCTGTATTGGTGCTCCATTTTTGTTATATTTCGGTTCGTATAAAACCTCTCCCGTTATCGTCATAACGGTTATTGGGAATCGTAATGATGTTTCTAATTTAGCTATATCAGAAATCTTTGCACCATGCTGTTTCACTGTCAGTTCCCACTCGGTTATTTTCCTACGTCGCAGATCAGTTAGTTTATTTCCTCGGGATGCATTTGTGAAGTGTTCTATTATTCGTTCTGCTACACAATTAAGCCCTGACGAATATTTCATAGGAGCTAGTTTTGCGATATCGGGTTTATCATTTAACGGATATATCCCATAAACCATTGCTGTTACGGGATAAGATCTTTCGTAGTATGGTTTATCAATGCCGGTTAGAATCCCTGGTTTGGAATCTCTACTCACAATGACAGCTTTTTTATTCTTGAGGATTGGTTCAAATTTATCCTTAATAATCCATTTGCCATCGACTTCGATAATGAATTTGATTCGGAAAAAATGCCGTTTTTCCCCAACACGTGAAATTATCACTGCTGCTTTTTCATCATTCATGGTAGCGTCAACAACACCATCAATTCGAAATGTTGACCAACAATAAGATGCTCCATCACGCTTGAATTCATTAAAACAATCTCTGATTTTACTAATCATGGCTTTATCAAGAATTGTATTCTTTGGTGTATTAGAAACTATATCGAGATTGAATTGAACATCTTTCCAGGGGTAATCTCTCTTGGACGTTTTTTTTGGATTATCGCGATTAAATCTAGGATTGATTTTGTTACGTTTTTTGGGTCTATCGAGATTAAATCTAGGACTGATTTTTAATAATCTCTTAAACTCTTTCATGTTTCCGTCTCTTGGACGTTTGTTACGTTTTTTGGGTCTATCGAGATTAAATCTAGGACTGATTTTTAATAATCTCTTAAACTCTTTCATGTTTCCGTCTCTTGGACGTTTGTTACGTTTTTTGGGTCTATCGAGATTAAATCTAGGACTGATTTTTAATAATCTCTTAAACTCTTTCATGTTTCCGTCTCTTGGACGTTTGTTACGTTTTTTGGGTCTATCGAGATTAAATCTAGGACTGATTTTCAATAATCTCTTAAACTCCTTATCAGCATTGAATTCAGCATTTTTCGAAGTCAATCTCTTGAACTCTTTCATGCTATACTAAAAACAAGTCTCTAAATGAAAGATTTATGTATAATGAATCCCTGCAAATGAATCAGTCATTGAATTAGACAAATAGTATAGTATACGAATGACCCAAGAATTCAGACAGCACCCTGTGAGTACAAATTATGAAGCATCCAGTGATGGTGTTGTAAGAAACCGTAGACTGAAGAACCCAGTTGGGTGGGATAATGGTATGGGGTATTTGTTCTTTACTGTTGGAAAGAAGAAATATTACAATCATCGTTTCGTGTATGAATGTTTCCATGGATTGATCAAAGATGGTTTTGTTATTGATCATATTGATTCTAATCCGAAGAACAATTCCTTATCAAATCTTCAAGCAATCACACATAGTGAGAATACCAAACGAGGGGGGACTGGGAAATACTCGAAAAAAGCGAGACCTGTGAAATCTTTGAATACGATAACTAACGAAGAAAAAGTATTTAAATCAATATATGAAGCCGGCAAGTATTTCAATATTTGTAGACCCTCAGTACGATATGTTGCAGAGGGGGTTTGTCGATCGGCTATTTCAAAATGGACCGGACAGAAAATTCGATTTAGTTATGTCTAATGCGTCATATTTTTCATTTAGAAATATATCATTATTATAGAATAATGAATTCTGAAAACATGAATAGCATTTTATCCGAGATTTCAAAATTGAAAGGTTGGGATATTGAACTATCAGATGGGTTAAATCCTGATCAAATCATGTCTGATTTTCAGGATATAGAATACGGAGTTAACAACAATAAATACATGCTACCAAAGAAGTATGCGCTCATCAAAAGAATTCAGAATTCTATTAAGGACTCTCTCGCATTTTCCAGTGACGTAAGTGTGTTCGCTCCGTTGTATACCATCGTAGAACGAATACGAAAAGAATTGGGGTACGAATACGAATTGAAAAAGGAGGTTAATTCTAAAGTTAGAAACCTACGGGCGTTAATTCAAGAAAATGAACAATTTTGATTGACCAACCATTTATCATTATTTGATTGTGACCGTCCCTCATAGAGATTTTAATTTTTTTTTTAGCATTTTTTGATCAAAACTGTTGAAATCAGTGAATAAAAAATTGATGGCTGGTTCGGATTGATCACTTCCATGATCGTGTTAGGTCGGATTGAAAAATTGTTTTACAATTGAAAAATTGTTTCTGATTTTAAATAATGGTCAATGAAGCATTAACAACCCGATTGGCTCGTGAACGACTGGATGCAATCAGGAGATTTGTACCAATTCGTGACTCTGTACGGAATAAACTACAACAACGACAACAAGCGCAGACTGACTTTTCTGTGTCAAGTGAACAACTGTTTACTCCGATAACAAGTGCGACCAAAGATGTGAAAAAGTTAACTGAAGCAGCGATATACGGAGATATTCCTGAGCGAGAACGAGTAAAGAAGGCGCCGCTGTTTGATACGCTTGAAAAGATAGCAGCAGAGACCGGACAAACACGCGCAGGGATACAACAGTTATCAAGTGATATAAAAACTCAGCGCGAGTATGAACGATTAGCTGATATTGATGATTCTGCGCCTGAAACTCAAAGAGTTTCCACACCTGAACCACAACTTGTTGATGTCGTCACCCCAAAAGGTATCCCCTTTATAGACAAACTCACCGAAGAAGCTATAACACAAATCAAACGACCTCAATTGGAGAAACACCAGGATTATACGACTTTTGGTGATTTCGCCGCCAAAAGCTTTGATTCTAGAAAGGATTTTTTAAAAGACGAGTATAAAAACAGGAAAATAAGCCGAGATGAATGGGTTAATTGGTTGTATAAAACGAATAAGGGGATTACTGGTAATTTGAAAAAGGATACAATTGAGTATAGATCTTTTAAAGTAGGAGTTGATAGTTATGGTATACAAAAACAACAAGAACGAGAAAAAAAAAGTCGAGGCCGACAAAGGCAATTACTTGATGATAGTGAGGGCGCAACTGGTACAACTGAGGAAACAAGCGGAAAAGGATATTCGATTGGAAATCCAAAGGATGTCTTTGACTCTACCACGACATGTCCTGGTAGTGTTATCAATGATATATCACGATTAGAGGTTCTCATCGGAGGGAAACGAGCTGGAAACAACTCACCGGAAATAATTAATGAAGCAGCTGATATCTGTAGACGTTTATTTCAAGGCGGTATCATGGATATCAAAACATATCGAGATTTCATTGACGAGTTAGTGGAAAGTGGGTATCACAGTGATTAATCACCGAGACTGAATAAAAACGCTAGCGTTTCCAATTGAAAAATGGTTTCTGATTTCAAATAATGATCATACACTACAATCATGATAAACCAACCCCCGTCTACGTAGTTAATTCACGGTTTCCAGTTTATAGAGCATACTACGGAGATGGTTTAGGCAATACCATTGCAGGGTTATTTGCGAGAATGGCTCCAAAAGTGATGCCGTTGGCTAAACAACTAGGAATGAAAGCAATTGAAGTTATTCGTGATAAGGGTATTGGTGCTGTTGGAGATCTTGCTGGAAAAGCGTTTTCAACTGCGAAGAATAAAATAACATCATTAGTGAAATCACGAAGTGATTTACGAGAAAAATCCAAAGGATTTTCAAAGAAACCGTTACCGTCTACAGCGGAAATGCCTGCAAGTGTTAGTAGAATTATAAATAACGCAGTAGACGAAAAATTAGCGTCGATGGCTTTAACCCCCTTGATAAATCAAGGGGACCAAAGCAATATTGCAAATATGATAGCAGGAAGCGGCTTTAAAAAACTACGTCGATGAAAATCGTTTACGATGAAAATCCTACGGATTTTTACGATTTAGACTCTGATAAATAGAATAAAATGTTCAAAAAATCACATGATCCGGCGTTTGATATAGACGCCCCAGTTGGCAAGGATGATTCTGTACGCGATTATCAATATTACGCTTATCATGCGATAGACGCAAATAGTCGATCGCGAATTGAACTTCAAGTCCATGATACCAGTAAATACTTTCTACCCGCTGAAGCGTTTATTGAAGTAGAAGGAGAACTTGTAACAGCTGATGATACTCCTGCTGTACCAGCACCGTATCCAGATGGTACTCAAGTCGGTTTTGTCAATAATGGTATTATGGCGTTATTTGAGAGTGCTAGATATCTCATTGATGGTAAAGAAATTGAGTCCATAGATCGCGATGTTGATATGGCTACAACAATAATCGGGTTAGCGAGATATTCTGATGATTATACAAGATCAGCAGGACCCTCTATGATGTTTGCAAAAGATGGTAAGAATACCGCTGGAGGAAATCCATTTGTTGTAAGACGACCAAAAAAACGTGATAATAGTGATGCTGATGTCGAGAATATGATTATAAACAACGACGTTAATTTCAATCTAGGAGCTGCAACACGAAACTCAATGTTGGGAGTAGGGCGTAAATCATTTTCATGTGCGATTCCACTGCATCATATTTTTGGATTCTGTAGAAACGTCAGAAAAGTTATCTACGGGGCGAAGCATACAGTATCGCTTGTACGAAAGAGTGATGATAATGATGCAATCTGGAGGATTCCAGCAGATGCTGCAAATCCCAATGCTGATGCCGGTAAAGTCAATTTAACAAAAATATCATTGTGGATGCCAGTGTTGACTCCAGCAATCACCGCAGAAGAACGATTACTATCATTTATGGACCAAGGAGGAAAGTCGTTGTTGAGTTGGCTAACCGTGAGTACAGATGTGAAGCAATCAAACATCAACGGGTTATTCACTTGGAACCTAGCATCAAAACAAGGTGTTGCTGCGCCACGTCATATATTTATTGCGTTACAGGATAACACACGAGTTGGCAATCAACTCTCCAGCCATATGATATTTGATCAGTTAGGTGTGAAAGACGTCTCACTGAGAATAAACGGCCAACAGGAACCATCCGAGGATATACAACTTAATTACACAGAAAATCATATTGCACGCGTGTATCATCGTCTGTTGTCATTTATGGCACGTGATCAAAATGTCGATACTGGTTTGCAAATATCACAATATGATTTTAAAAATCTGTATCCAATCTATTACTTCTCACTGGAACATCTCGATTTAACAAGACAGTCCGTCGTTGATATACACTTTAGAGCTAATGTGACTCGTCCTGATGCTATTGCTAATTATAGAGCGGTTGCTGTCATTCTCAGTGATAAATCAATGCTACTCGAAGGTGTTGGTGGAAGAATGAGAGTGGTAGATGCACCAGTAGAAAACATGTAATTGAAATTGTAAACGATTTAGAATCAATCTATTATGTATAATGTCATATAGTGTTATTAGTGTTACGTTAACTCCCGGTCAATTAAAAAAATTGCAATCGGAATCAGCTAAAAAATGTGGAACCACAATCACGTTGAAACCTAATCAAATGACTGGTGGTGCAAATAAATTATCGCTGACAACTCGTCAGGTGAAACATTTCAATGATGCACTTGCAGCCAAAAAAGGTGTTCAGATTACTCTTTCTGCGGCTGCTATCAAAAATATGATTAAAACAGGCGGTATATTTCCGTTGTTAGCTGCGATTCCAGCATTGATTGCAGCAGCAGCCCCAGCGGTGGCTAAAGCGGCAGCGTTAGGAGCCGTTGGTACTGCTGCAGGAATGGCACTAAAGAAAGCAACTGGGAAAGGATATAAAAAAAAGAGACGATCCGTTCACGGATTGGGTCTAAGACTACCAGGAACCCCGTATTCGTGGTACAGCGGGAGATCCGTTCACGGATCAGGCCTGAGACTACCAGGAACGATTTATTAATTGAGGAACCTATGGTTCCCATATCCAATTTTGATTTAATGGATGCGGCTAAAAAACTAGTGATTAAAAATTTCAGAGGTGTTTTTATGAAAGATCAATTACCACATCAACCAAACAAAACTGAAACCGGAATCATTAATCTCGATAACAGCACCGGACCTGGAACTCACTGGGTGGCATACGCTATTGATCCACGTGGGATTGTTTATTTCGATTCATATGGATTAGCCCCACCAAAAGAGTTTATGCGGTATATAAAAACCCTTCCAATGAAGACTTGGTATTCTACGCTACCAACACAAACGATGATTGACCCACCAATATGTGGCAGTGAAGTATTAAATGTCCTTGACGCTATTTCTAACTCCTTGGGTAACCCAAGGGGAAAACCACCTCATATTGTCGTAAATGACTACACCAGCAATCGCTGGAAATCGAAACGATTTTAGAGAGAGAAAGAGTTTTACAATAACATGATTGATATTTGGGGAAGACCTCTGAAACCCAAACCCGATGGCACTGCACCACCTGATTCTGTCAAGGATATAACAAAAAAAATTAAAGATGAAATCGCTGAGACGTTGAACTTAACAAATGTTGATCCTAATGAAATAGTTGTATTTCAGGACAAACAGGGTAAATTGAAATCCAGTGATGTGTCGTTGGATGATATTTTAGTTAAACAACGAAACGCAATCGAAAACACCGTTGCGTTATTTTCCGATCAGGGTAAATTGAAAACCAGTAATATTTCTCTGGATGATATTTTAGTTAAACAACAAAACGCAATCGAGAACACCGTTGCGTTGTTTTCGGATCAGGGTAAATTGAAAACCAGTATTATTTCTCTGGATGATATTTTAGTTAAACAACAAAACGCAATCGAGGATACTATCGCGTTATTTTCCGATCAGGGTAAACTCAAACCGGGTGTACTCGTTTCGACGATTACAGATCGATTAAAAACTCTCAACGATGAGTTAAACAATTCTCTGGCTGTACTAAAAATACTTGAATCTAAAATTGAAGATAACGGAAAACAGTTTATATCATTTCGTAGAAATATCATTGATAAATTTATTGGAACCCAGTTGGATAAAATTGAAATAAAACTCCCTGATATTAAAAAATCCATCGATGAGACGAAAAACTTCATCGAAGCCGTCAAAGGTGATTTTTCGAGGATGATAACAATCATTGAAAAAACAAAAATTCCTCATGAGAAAACCAACAACGTAGTATATACAATCCAACACGGATCATTTGAGTGGACACCTGCAAACAACAAATTAGATATCACAGCTACTATCAAGGGTATTTATCGATTAACACTAGTAACACCATTAACTCAATTTAATATATCATCGTCGAGTTCATCCGGGGTCAACAATACGATTTCAACGATCATCGACAAGGATAAAACTGAACGGTTAACGATAAAAGCCGATGATAAAAGTTTGGCTAAGGCATCAGTAACATGGTATCTGGAATTCGTAGCGGATTTAAGTAAATAACTAAATTGAAAGGATTTCACAATTGAAAACGCTAGTATTTTTAAAATAAACAACAATGACTTTGTCATCGACGCAATGTCGCTATGATCAGGTCAGAGAATTTCAGAATAGACTCAAAACCCTCACTGAGGAGTATCAAATAAAAATAAAAAAATACCGACGAAGAATCACCGCAATTGATGTTATTATGTACTCGGTGTCAAGCGTTCTCACTGGCGCCGGAATAATACTTGCATCGGTTACAATGATTGCCCCGGTCGTAGTCCCAATTTGCATTTCTGCGGTGGCTACAATCGGGGGTATATTAACCGGGATAGCAAAAAAGATATCATCATGCAGCCAGAGTAAACTGCAGAATTACTTACTTCAATTTCATATTGCATCAACCGCATATTCGCAATTATCATTGATGATATCGTCGTCACTCGACAATACGATTATATCAGATAGTGAATTCTCAGCGATGGTCAGTATTTTTGATTCCGCGATATCGAAATTAGAGCGACAACATGAGTATAATAACAATGACAACACCGATGGAATCAGAAAACACGAACCCAAAAAACAAAATGATCTCAATAATATCAACATTACCAGATTGTGAGTTCTCAGTGATGGTCAGTATTTATGATTCCTCGATACCAAAATTAGAAATACAACATGAGTATAATAACAATGACACTGTCATTGACGACACAGATGGAATTACTTCAACGAGTAGTGGAGAACACGAACCCAGTACAAACAAGCATGATATCAATAACATCTACGAAACCCGAGTTTAGTGTGAATTTCCCCTCTCCGATTCCAGTGAAGGAGATAGCGCTTGCAAAACTACGAATGTATCACAGTTGGCCTAATATCAGATCAAAATCATTTGGTGGTCAACAACCCAATAATTCTTTAGTGTTTGCGAATAAGAATAAACCCGACGGAACCCCAGACTGGAACGTCGTTTCAATACCAACAGGGTCATACCAAATCGAACAAATCAATAATGAATTCGCGCGTAGAATAAAATCGATTACTGGAACAGAATCGAAAATCGCTATAACAGTTCATGAGCCGACGCTATCATCCGCAATTGAGATAAGCACAGAAGGATACGTAGTAGATATCTATCAAAGTTCTATTAGAACCGTACTAGGATGGCCTGAAAAACCACCAGGGGGAAAAACCGTTGTTGTAGCACCAGAACCTAAAAAATCTGATTATGTCACCGACGTGATAAAATCTGATAATCCAATAAAGAGTTATAAAGATCACAAAGTCACTACAGATTTTTTTGGATTCATATTCGAACATAGGGCGGTGGATGGTAGATTATTGTCAGAGTATCCTTTTGCTAAAAAAAATGAAATCGTTAACAATTTCACAGCAATGAATAATGATTTTTCACTGTTGTTAATATCTCTTAAATCCGGTTCTCTCACCCGAGATGAATTTATCAGCGTCATAGAAACATGCAATAAAATTATCGACGATATGGAAACATTTAACCTAAAAATTATTCAGGATATATTAGATAACCCAAAATCGAGAACAGAATTTGCATTAGACTATAAAATCCGCGTTGAAAATATCCCCACATTCAAACTACCGGGATATAACGTACCAGAACTAAAAAAACTTCTCAATGATGCCATCGATATTGGTTTTAAAATAATTCATGACGCATGGAAAAAAACAACATCACCGGAAATAAAAATCCTCAAACATAATAATGATCCAGATGGTGGCGGCAGGCATATCGCTCCGTTCAATGTGAATATATCCTCAGTGATTGCACTTAATTTAGTGTGTGATGTTATCGAAGGAAGCTATCAGATTAATCTCGAACGATCAAATCAAGCTCAGCAAGGATATATTCTTTATTCGTTTGCACCAACAGCTCCTCCAGGATTCCTAATTATTGAAAACCCAATTAATCCTGTCTACATGCGATGCCATAATAATTCATTAACCAGAATTAATTTCAAACTCACCGACCAGTCAAATAATCTGATTGATTTACAAGAAGAGGTGTTAGTGATTAGTCTGTTTGTAAAATCATAAATTGCTTTGCAATTTCAAAGGATTTTCATCCTAAAGACTCGATCTAATCATTTTATTATTTTTGTTAACCCAGAACTGAAAACTTTAGCAGCAGAGAGGGTGGATGACAACAAGATGCGACCAAAATTAATTAAAAAATCGTTTTCATTTTTTTTTGTTAAAATGATTTCGTAGGGAGATTTCAATCAATTTTTTGTCTGAAAACGTTGTAGGGTTCACCCCTGAGACATTTTTTTTTGATCGTAGGAAGGCTCGTTTTAGGATTTCAATCAAATTTTGTCTAAAAACGTTGTAGGATTCACCCTCTCTGCTGCTATCTATGATCGATCATGACATCTCATATGGCGCTGTGACTGTCTCCTTTGGGCATGATTGTATGTACAAACATGATAGTAGAATCACATTTCGTTCAATTTAGTTCAATATGGCGAATATGCTTTCTTCACTACATATGATTAGAACTTTAAACAGGACATTTCAGGGAAATTACAATACTCCCGTCTGTTTCTTTCAACATGGCACCACGGCTTTCTTCGTTGGGTATAATTAGATTAAAACAAAGCTATGGCAAGTGGTATTTATACTCCGACTCCGTTTATTGCTTTATTTTATTTTAGTCATCATTTGTTGATTCATTTAGTCGATGTAACGACGAAATTGATAAAAGCGAGTAATTAGTCTATTTCCAGGTGTAAATGTCACAGTGTACATTATTCAAGAAGCAATATGGGGGTAGTGTTTAGCTTGGTGAAATGGACACTTCCTAATTTCTTAACAGATGGAAGTTTTCAGGTTATATTTTGTTATTTGTACTTAGTAATTTGTGATATGAATAGTTCTTTGTATAAGGTGTTTGGGTTGCGTACATTACTCTAATACTACTTAAAAAGACTAACTGAGGAGTCAAGCAAATCAGAAGAGGAGAATTAGCGTACAGGTGTGAAACTAGAGTTATGTGATGTGACGTCATTCAGTGATTGTAGAGTTATCTTGTAGTTTTTGCGCATTTAATTACCCTTTAGATAGCAACGATTTTTTGTTGTTGTTGAGTTCCTTTGAAATAAGAAACAATGAACCTCAAGCCAGACTCAGGCGGGTGTTTTATTCACTTTGTAATTAGAGCTCGTGCGTGTAACAATATATTGAAAGATGACATCTCAGGGAAATTACCTATTTCCTGCATCAGATTTCACGATTGCGCTGTGATCGATCTTCACTTGGTGTAATTGAAAGTTCTAACATGATTTATGGAAATTTCAACATTTTAGTTGTGTTTATTTTCACATTGTCGTTGTGGCTGTATCATTTAAACCTAACGATATTATCAAGCATAATGTCGCATGGGAATGCTAGATTGTTTACTCGTTGTGATTGAGATTATTTTATAGATTAAAATTACTAATGCATTTGCTAAATTGTAATCGGACGTACTCGATGATTTTGGTCATCACTGGTTAAAGACGGGTTATTTACTTTTCTGCATAGACTAGTGCACTAATTAATTTATGTAAAGGATGACCTGCGGATCTTACAAATGTTATGTGAACGTTGAAATGTAGATCCTATATAGGTTATGCTAAGGGTGAATTACATATGGCGATCATGTGAAGGGTGAAATAGATATGGCGATCACGCGAAGGAGGAATAACATATGGCGATAATGGGAAGGGTACATTACATATGGCGATCATGTGAACGGGGTAATATATATGGCGATCATGTGAAGGGTGAAATATATATGGCGATCATTTTGAATGATGAATTACACGTGACGATCAAGTAAATGGTGAAATAGATATGGCGATCATATGAAGGGCGAATTAATTTTTTATGGCGATACTGTGAATGATGAAACAGATATGGCTATAATGTGAATGGTGAATTACATATGACGATCATGTGAAGGGTGAACTGTACATCTCATAGAGGCTTTGCTAATGATGGCTATGTTGCTTCTAAATCCATAAGCATTGTCCGAGCAAGGGACTGCCAATAGAACTATATTCTTTAAATGTTTTAAAATACATGCGCATGTAAGTTCATACATAGCATCATGTACTGAGCTGGGAAAGCGTGTATCGCATATCTCGTCAATAACAAATATCTTGTATGAAAGGAGTAATTAGACTTTCATGTTAATTCTAGAAATAACATGTGTTTAATGATTTTTAATTTTTGACGAGTCAAATGTAATGAATCTCGTGTGACAGCTCAAAGAGACAACATAAACAAATCATTAAAAGACAAAAATCTGACCAGGAAATGTGCCAGTGCAGTTGCATCAGTTTACTGTTTATATAAACATTAACTAAATTGCAGTTCATTGATTATTTTTCAAGCGCATGTTTGGACAAACAGCTTCACAGGTTTATAAGTACATTGAGTAGGGTTGAATACGATTCGGCATTTAAATGTTAATCTTTGTTTCTAATCTAGTATTTCGGCAAATGAATAACATTTTGTTTTTTTTATTCACTTCTACCTATGCATTTGCCAATCCACACGCACGGATGGATAGATGGGCAGATGCATGGATGGATGGAATACAAAGACAGGTCTGATGCTTATAAAAGGGTTCGGAAACGGATACACGGGTTGGTGCATGTTTTCATATAAATGAAACTAGATTATGTCGAATAAGATCTGGTTCGATATCTTACCATGAAAACACAAAACGTTTGAGCATGCGTATGATATTTATAATTGCGATGAATCGAAAAGGATATGACATTTTATTGACATCCATCTTTAGACTGTGTAGAATCGAAAACGAGTTTATATTTTAGAGACACTTATCTTCAGACTGTATCCAATCAAAAACGAGTTTACAATTTAGTGACACTTATCTTCAGACTGTATCCAATCCAAAACGAGTTTACATTTTAGTGACACTTATCTTCAGACTGTATCCAATGAAAAACGAGTTTATATTTTGGTGACACTTATCTGCAGACTGTATCCAATCGAAAACAAGTTTCCATTTTAGCAGCACTTATCTTCAGACTGCATCCAATTGAAAACGAGTTTGCATTTTAGTGACAGTTGTCTTCAGACAGTATCCAATTCAAAGCCAGTTTACATTTTAATAGCACTTATGTTTAGACTGTTTCCAATCCAGTTTACATTTAATGAATTCGACCATTGGCTGAAATTGGACATACAATTCCAAGATGCCTTTTTGAGAGATCGTAGAACTTATTTTAAGAAATGTGTCTACACCCCCAAATGAAATCAAGGCACAAACCAACAGATTTGACACAGTACACGTTTTACTGACACTACGTTTAAATTTGTTAATATCTATAATTGCCCTTACGTGATAATGTTTGTGTATTAAACAATATTTGTACCAAACTAGGATTATCTCATACCGACAACCACGTTTACACTGCAGTATTAGTATAATAACACTTCTACCAAAGATTGACTAATACCAATCATTTCATAAAGTTTGTTTATTAAACAAGATTTACATATTCCAAATACGTTTCAATATCATTTTTGTCAAGTAAACCCATGCAGATGTTAAAATTATGTGCAACTAAAAAAGCATCAACACGTGTTTTAATCCTTGAAAACAATAGTGACTCATCTTATTAATGCATCAATGATTTCTAAACATTAAATGATTGCGTCTATTTTTCAAATATATTATGATGAATGTAATATTTTTACGTCATAATATTTGACTCAAATTCAATTATTAATTAACACATACCGACTAATCAACAAATGCATTTGTCAAATTTCAAGTAATATTTCCAAATTCAGTGGCCCCGAGTGGTCTAAAGCGCTCACCATTACCGATTACTGCCATCTCACCTCTGTCTGCGTGGGTTCGACTCTCAGGCTCGGCTAATGTGGGTATGCAAGAAAGCTTGCCGGTAGGTTCTCGTGGGTTGGTGTTTTCTTCCGAGTATTTTACCGGGTTCTTCCTCCACCATTAATACTGGCCGCCATGTATAGCCGATCATGTGCTGAAAAATGGCGTTATACCCTACAACAACAACATTGTTTCTTTCATTATTTAGTCTCTCATTCACTTGAACATTAAGTGTTTCAACCTGGACGTTGCAGAGTGCATGTGACCTTTAAGGCAAGTCTGACTACCCTGCTAGAAACATAATATTACATGCAACAATCGTGTCAAAAGATCACTAATACATTTTGCAGAAATCCACTTTTTTCAAATATCAAGCGTAAAAGCAGCTATTAATGCATATTTCATGTAAAACATAAAGTTAACTGACTTCAACCATTTCAAATCAAATACGTATATAAAAAATAGAAGTACACAGTGACAACCAGAGTGATCTTCATAATTATAACAGGCAATAACGTTAGCAATACAGCCGTGTTTCTAACAAAGAGAGCCAAAGTACAGTGTTTCTGACAAGGCCGATCAGACATGTAAAATTAATCGATCCTAAATACTAACTGACGACTCCAAATGATGGGTGAGTCAATTTCGAATAACATGCAAACCATATAGGCAAAATATACAATTTGGATACAAGGTCTAATGCACCTGGTGTTGGAAATTCAGATTAGGTAACTGAACAGTCTAAGATGCAAATTCGAGTTTTACTTATATCGAGGTGATTCTGGGCTATAGGTTAAGGTCTGGCCACTGTTATAATAATTTACTTACTATTTCGAGTTACCAAAGTAGTCTTGACTATAGGTCTAAGTCTGGCCACTCTGTTATAATAATTTACTGAACGTTTGGATTTTCCAAACTATTATACCGGATATGGAAATGTTGTTAGGTTTAACTTTGTTTTAGTTTAAACACTAGTTTTATGGGTAACGGAACAATCTTTACACTGAATAGTATCGGACTCTGACTACGGAACTGTTTGCAGTGAAAACTGTCCTACAATGACTACTTCATATTCATTTTAGTGAAAACAGTAATATATAATACATAATGCAAACAAATTTGAATGGACGTTGTCACAGTAAGACTGCTTCATATTCAATTACTACTAATTTTACAACCCATACTATTCAACTGCAAAGCGAATGAGATTTTCTTCGAGATTGTTTTGAACCAATTCACGAGTTGTACCGTCTCAAAATCCTTCTACAGTAATGGCAATTGAATAGTGAATTTATTCAAATCACTTGTACTTGTCATGTGTATCAATAGCATGGTCCAAACACTTGTACCTGTCATGTGTATCAATATCATGGTCCAATCACTTGTACCTGTCACGTGTATTAATAGCATGGTCAAATCACTTGTACTTGTCATATGTATCAATAGCATGGTCCAATCACTTGTACTTGTCATGTGTATCAATAGCATGGTCCAATCACTTGTATCTGTCATGTGTATCAATAGCATGGTCCAATCCCTTGTACCTGTCATGTGTATCAATAGCATGGTCCAATCACTTGTATCTGTCATGTGTATCAATAGCATGGTCCAATCCCTTGTACCTGTCATGTGTATCAATCGCATGGTCCAATCACTTGTACCTGTCATGTGTATCAATAGCATGGTCCAATCACTTGTACTTGTCATGTATATCAATAGCATGGTCCAATCACTTGTGCCTGTCATGTGTATCAATAGCATGGTCCAATCATTTTGTAGCTGTCATGCGTATCAATAGCATGGTCCAATCACTTGTACTTGTCATGTGTATCAATAGCATGGTCCAATCGATGATATACATCATTTGCATCAATACAATTGTCCAGTCACATGTACCTGTCATGTATATCAATAGCATGGGCAATTTACATGTACCTGTATCAATGCCATGGTCTTATCAGAAAATTTAAATAGCATGGAATGCTTACTCATTAATGTCATTGAAAGCAGTTTAAGTTTTAACCTGAGTTTAACAATAACTTCTGAAAGTATTTGTGTGGTATATCCATCATGGTTTAGATGATATATCATAATTATCTATTTTGTTGTGCATACTGAGCTCACAACTTTTCAAAGATAATGATACAGAAACGTTTTTATTCATGCATACGTATCTAAGGTTATCTTAAAAACACTTTATAATTTCCTTTAAACGCTCATTACATTTTCAATGGCTGTGATGTAAATCAGAAACTGTTCAAGTAATGGAAATACAATTATTCTGGATGGTGTTCCTTCTTCTATTATCAAGATCCTATCCACAAAGTTAATATCAAGGTTACTTACTTTTGATATCTTGCCTGTATCGTAATGGTGGAGGAAGAACCCTGGAGAAAAAACCCGGGAAGAACCACCAACCCAGAAAAAGCTACTGGCAAGCTTTCTCACATTCCAACATTGACCGATTCTGCAACTCGAACCAACGCAGACAGATATTAGATGGCAGTGATCCGTAACGAAGAGCGCTTGAGACCACTCGACCACTCTGATGCAATTAGACATTTGGCAAATCTTAAAGTGTCTGTGACAATTAAGCTTTTGGCAAATATGGTGTCCGTTACAATTAAACATTTGGAAAATCTAAAGATATTTCTAACAGTTTGACATTGTGCGAATCAGTACATGTTTGTCCCAATTAAACACTTGGCCAAACTGAATATGTCTGTAAATATTAGACATTTGGCCCTTACACAGGTGTGTGACACAATTAGATATTTGGTCAAATCTGAAAGCGTCTATTACAATTAGACATTTGACAAATCTGAAAGTGCCTGTTACAAACAGACATTTTTCAAATCTGAAAGTGCCTGCAACAATTAGACTCTTGGTAAATCTGAAAGTGTCTGTAAGAATAAGACACTTGGACAATCTGGAAGGTTTTGTAGCAATTATACATTTGGCAAATCGGAGAGTGTAACAATTAGGCATTTGAAAATTTGAAGGTCTTTGCAACAATTAGACAATTTGCGAATCAGAATGTGCCTGTTGGCACAAAATGCATAATTGTTGTACACCTTCATATTTCCGAAATGTCTAAATGCTACAGTTGCCTGTAACGTAAAGGTGGAAGAAAAACCCTGGGAAATTTATAATGATAATCGGAAGGTATAAATAACAATGTGACATTTTTTTTAATCATAATGTGCCCATAACACTTAGACACTTATCAAATCTGAAAGTGCTTGCAGCAATTAGACATTTGGACAATCTGATTGTGTCTGTTGCAATTGGACATTTGGCAAACCTAAATGTGTCTGTAGCATTTAGGCACTTGCGAAATATGAAGGTGTCTAACGGTTAGGCATTTTGAAAACTGCAGGTGTCTGTAACAATTTTGAAAATCTTTGACAATTTTCCAAGATTAGACAATTGGCACATCTGAAAGTGTCTGTATCAATCAGAAATTTGAACAATCTAAAAGTGTCTGTCGCAATTAGACATTAACACAATCTGAAAGTGTTTGTATCAATCAGACATTAACACAATCTGAAAGTGTCTGTCGCAATTAGACATAAACACAATCTGAAAATATCTGTTGCAATTAGACATGAACACAATCTGAAAGTGTCAGTTGCAATTAGACATTAAAAGAATCTAAAAAAGTGTCTGTATTAATCAGACATTAACACAATCTGAAAGTGTCTATTGCAATTAGACATTAATACAATCTGAAAGTGTATCTATCAATCAGACATGAACACAATCTGAAAGTGTCTGTTGCAATTAGACATTAACACAATCTGAAAGTGTCTGTTGCAATTAGACATTAACACAATCTGAAAGTGTCTGTCACAATTAGACATTAACACTATCTGAAAGTGTCTGTATCAATCAGACATTAACACAATCTGAAAGTGTCTGTATCAGTCAGGCATTAACACAATCTGAAAGTGTCTGTATCAATCAGACATTAACACCATCAGAAAGTGTCTTTCGCAATTAAACATTAACACAATCTGAAAGTGTCTGGTGCAATTATACATTAACACAATCTGAAAGTGTCTGTTGCAATTAGACATTAACACAATCTGAATGTGCCTGTATCAATCAAACATTAACACAATCTGAAAGTGTCTGTTGCAACTAGACATTAACACAATCTGAAAATGTCTTGCAATTAGACATTAACACAATCTGAAAGTGCCTGTTGCAATTAGACAATAACACAATCTGAAAGTGTCTGTCGCAATTACACATTAACACAATCTGAAAGTGCCTATCGCAATTAGGCATTAACACATTCTGAAAGTGTCTGTATTAATCAGACATTAACGCAATCTGAAAGTGTCTTGCAATTAGACATTAACACAGTCTGAAAGTGTCTGTTGCAATTAGACATTACCACAATCTGAAAGTGTCTGTCGCAATTAGACATTAACATAATCCGAAAGTGTCTGTCGCAATTATACATTAACACAATCTGAAAATATCTGTTGCAATTAGACATGAACACAATCTGAAATTGTCAGTTGCAATTAGACATTAACACAATCTAAAAAATGTCTGTATTAATCAGATATTAACACAATCTGAAAGT
Organism: Unio delphinus; assembly: GCA_029339505.1. NCBI lineage: Eukaryota > Metazoa > Mollusca > Bivalvia > Unionida > Unionidae > Unio > Unio delphinus. Next base: position 9,811,111 of record JAQISU010000210.1, on the reverse strand, counting down.
GTCTATTGCAATTAGACATTAATACAATCTGAAAGTGTCTGTATCAATCAGACAGGAACACAATCTGAAGGTGTCTGTTGCAATTAGACATTAACACAATCTGAAAGTGTCTGTTGCAATTAGACATTAACACAATCTGAAAGTGTCTGTCACAATTAGACATTAACACAATCTGAAAGTGTCTGTATCAATCAGACATTAACACAATCTGAAAGTGTCTGTATCAATCAGACATTAACACCATCTGAAAGTTTCTGTCGCAATTAAACATTAACACAATCTGAAAGTGTCTGTTGCAATTAGACATTAACACAATCTGAAAGTGTCTGTTGCAATTAGACATTAACACAATCTGAAAGTGTCTGTATCAATCAGACATTAACACAATCTGAAAGTGTCTGTAGCAATTAAACATTAACACAATCTGAAAGTGTCTATGGCAATTAGGCATTAACACAATCTGAAAAGTGTCTGTATCAATCAGACATTAACACAATCTGAAAGTGTCTGTATCAATCAGACATTAACACAATCTGAAAGTGTCTGTTGCAATTAGACATTAACACAATCTGAAAGTGTCTGTTGCAAATATACATTCGGCAAATCTGAAAGTATCTACCATTTAGGTATTCAGAAAGTCGGAAGTTATCCGTAACAATGTGACATTTGGCGAATGAAAATGTGCCTGTAACAATTAGACACTTTGCAAATCTGAAAGTGTCTGTAGGAATTAGACATTTGGACAATCTTAAAGTGTCTGTAGCATTTAGACATTTGGAAATATGAAGGTGTCTAACCATTAGGCATTTGGAAAATCTGAAGGTGTCTGTAAAAATTAGACATGTGGTAAAACTGAAAGTGTCTGTATCAATTATAAATCTGGCAAATATGAAGGTTTATTACACTTAGGCATTAGGAAAATATCAAGGTGTCTGTTACAATTAGACATTTGACAAATCTGAAAATGTCGGTAACAATCAGCCATTTTGAAAATGTGAAGGTGGCTAACAATTTGACATTTTGCAAATCAGAATGTGCCAGTTACAAGTAGAGTTTCAATGCCATTTGATGAGATCATTTACCTTCATTTACTTGCGTATACGCTGTAGGAGCATTTACATGCTTGATTCAAATGTCAAAAGTCAAATGTCACTTCTTGTTTGACATTTAAGTTATTACTTGACATGTCTGTCGATGTTTGACAGCACAAATAATATAATCATCAATAAATTAGTAAAGTGAAACAAAAGATGTATCGCATGAATGAAGAATGCAGGTTTTCACATGGACTAATAAACAGTGTAGGTACGCAAATAAGTTCCCTAATTATTTAACCGCAGCTGTTTGACTTAGTAATATTGGACGGTTATCGAGTATATGGATCATCGACGTTTTTATTAACTCGTATGCCTCTAGTAGTAAAACTGTTCTTATTTTTTTTTATTGAGTATGACCGTCTAAGACCAAAATTGCGCGCAGAAAATAATATAATCTCGAGGTAAACTGTCCTATGGTTCGTCTATCAGTGGGCGACCATGACACAAAATTAATACAGACATAATAGGCGATGAGTAGGCGAACTCTTCCAAGATCGTTTATTCAATATTGGGAGAATGGTACAATTTACCATCGCCCAGGATGTGTGTCACAAAGCAAATTTTTGCAATGAGCAGTCGTACTGCTGATACAACTAGTACACATTAAGACAACACGATCACGCTATTGATTCGCGTGGTAAATATCAAGAGAAGATAGACTGGCAGTTGCACTGAATGCTAAAAGTTAAAGGAATGCAACCTCTTCAACATATTAAATCTAGGCATTCTCATAAAAAATATTTCCTATATGGATTATCATTTGATGTCTAAATAAACGAAGTGGTTCTTACCGAAAATCCTTAGTCACCTGGAATCGAAGAGAACATAAAGAGATTACGTGGGAAAGTGACCAGGTATTAAATCAAGCAATATATTTAATAATGAAGAACAAGTCTACACAGAAAGTGTTTTGTCTGTGGGAAATCTGAAGGACATGTCTTTCAACTATGGAAGACAATGAGGTTGAAAACATTGTGTCGGACATCTCCAAAGGCTATTTTACTTGTGAGCGTAGAGGCCATTCCCCCCTTGTTATAATTCATTAAAATATAACGAATGGAACACACAAGTCTCAAATCGTAATTAACCTGATCTGATTATTATTAACTACGTGTAGAAAACTATAAAAGGTCATCTTAATGACAGGCAATGTTATATGTTGCATTGAGAGCACTTATTAAGATACTAAAATACGTACATATCAAAGTATACTTAATATAGGAAGTTATTCAGTCAATCTTAAGTTCTTCTAAAGGTGAAAAGGCAAGTCAAAATGTTCTAAAATTCGAAAAAGAATAGTTCTTTGTCCGTTATTAATGTTCGAATTTATGTTTTAAAATCGGACGCTAATACGCCTGACAATGTATTCATCATCACGTGTTGTGACTTGTAAACAAGGAAATTTTCGACATTGTGTCTCATATGACGAACTGAAACTTCCACCCACTTACCTCTAGCTTTTGGCTGTTGTTACAGCATTCTAAGAAGACCACAACGCATTTATACAGCATTCTAAGAAGATCACGTTTCAAATGTTACGCAGTTAGTCGTGAGGCAATGTGACTTCACAGGCGTTTTAATTACAAGAAAATATTTACTGATTTCAGGAAAACAGCATTTGTACTATAAGACAAGGTCGCTATTCACGTTATTAAAGGGTACATCAAGCTCATCATATGACATTTCATAAATTGTACCCTTATAGGCTGATTTCTGATTTCCAGATGTCGATGGTATGTATGATTTTATCGTAAATAGGTTGAATTATGTATTCCTTTTTTTTTTGGGGGGGGGGGGGGTGGGCACCAGAAAGATGACCCCCCCCCCCTCAATAAAAAGAAGTAAAAAGTTTTTATGTGTGTATGTATTTCCCAAGTATGTTATTCGTTTGTTTCTTTTTTATTTTTTTATTTAAGTTTCATTTAGTTTTCACCATCGGGGTTATAAGCTTGATTTAGAGTATTTATAAGATCCCTAGTGTTCTTGCAGTAGAACCTTACTAGAAGGGATTTGATCTACCCACTCTAGTAGTCTACTTTATTTATTTGATTTTTGACCATGGCTAGTGGTCTCCTATTTCCTTGTGTTTGCTATTTGTGTTAGTGCTATATGTCTGTTGCTATATAAGGTATGTACCTTGTGTTTACGTTAAGGAAAGCCATTTCTTTCCTCTTTTTAGTTTATTATTGAAAAAATTTCTCTAGAATTTGTATAAATGGAAGTGCGTATTATTTAAATATTTAATGTTCCATTTATCTAGTAATATTTAGTTTCCTAGATCCGGACGCCTTGAGCGCGGATCTGTACAAATTTATTTGGCTGTACAGATCCTACCTCAATTTGTCCGTCCTATTGTTTATTTATAATTAAATATTAATAAAGGATCTAAATTTTTTAAAGGTCCTTAAGCAGGACCCATGTCTATTTCGGGATATGGACATGGTAGTAAAAGTATGGATTGAGAATCCAGAGAAGACAGAGTGCAGTAGATAGAGTAGTAAAAAAAAAAATTTTTCATAATTGGGTACTTTTCCAAACTCTACCACAGGCCTGCTCACTTCGCGTAGCGCCATGTGATATAGCCCTATGGCGTCCTCATGTGTACTTTTCCCTCACAGTACATTGTGTATTAATTAAATAATTAAATAATTTATTCTTTTTATTTTTTTTTATTTTTTATTATTTTTTTTTTGTTATTTGTTATAATAATTTATTTATTTTTTTTTTCTTTTCCTTTTTTTTTTCTCTAGTAATAAGTGAAATAAGATTTTTAAATTAACTTTAAATATTTTTCCTTAACCTTCATTAGGGGTCCACATCTTATAAGCGTCTTCGTAATATAGTCTGTTATTAGTCTAACCAATTGTTTATTGAAGTTTCCGTCTAAGAAGAGTAATTGACGTCTGTCTTATTTGTCTATCTTCATTATTTCCATTATCAGTTTGATCCTTTCTCCCTTTGTTTCGTCGCATTGGATTTGTGTGGTACTTTGTATATGGGGCATTCTTGCATAGAAGGCAGCTAACCATGGTCTTTATTAATTTACGTTTATTTGCCACTTTGCCTGTTAGCCAGGCGTTGTGGAGGTACGTGTACATGACACTTTGTACCTTAAACGAGTTAATGCCGGACCAATGCCTCCAAACTCTGTCCCAGTTAACATGTGGGTTCTCTATTTGTATCGTTGATTTGTTCCTTATGGATTCTGATTCCAAAAGCCAGTCGTATACCTTGTCTTTGTTTGGTGCCCATAATTTTTTGTTGTCCCTATATCTATATAAAATTTCCTTAATCCCTCTATATAAATGTGGTGCGTCTATTTTTTTAACTAGTTTGTTGTTCATGTATATGTCTTGTTTGTTTCTCATTCCAAAACCTAGCCAAAATATGTATAGTGCTTCCCATGGTGTTAGTGGTGTATTATTTAATGGTTTAAGCCTATTTAATATGTTTTTACATTTTATTAAGGGGGGGGGGAGGTAAGGCTAAGCCCCCCTTTAGTTTAGATCTATATAGTGTCTCCTTCTTTATGTAATGTGTTTTGTAATTCCAGATGTAGTCTACTATATCATTGTCAATTGTTTCTAGTGTTTTATTGTAGCAGCAGAGAGGGTGAACAGACCACGATTTCAAGCAAAAATAATGCTTCCTACGAAACCTTATTTTAACCAAAAAAAATAAGTCTCCATTTAGCAAACGGAGACTTTACGATTTTTTAATCAATTTTGGTCGCAACGATGTGGTCATCCACCCTCTCTGCTGCTTAGTGATTTCATCACTGGGTTAACAAAAAATAATAAATGATTTGATCGAGTTCTTAGGACGAAAATCCTTTGAAATTGCAAAGCAATTTAGGATTTCACAAACAAACTAATCGCTAACACCTCTTCTTGTAAATCAATCAGATTATTTGACTGGTCGGTGAGTTTGAAATTAATTCTCGTTAACGAATTATTATGGCATCGCATGTAGACAGGATTAATTGGGTTTTCAATAATTAGGAATCCTGGAGGAGCTGTTGGTGCAAACGAATAAAGAATATATCCCTGCTGAGCTTGATTTGATTTCTCTAGATTAATTTGATAGCTTCCTTCAATTGCATCACATACTAAATTGAGCGCAATCACCGTTGAAATATTCACATTATGAGGGGCAATATGCCTACCGCCACCATCTGGATCATTATTATACTTGAAGAGGACAGCTGAATCTGATTTTTGTAGCGCCTTGATATCGGTTTTAACAATTCTTGCTAGTTCATCAGCGTTGTATTTGGGAAACTTGAAATTACGCAGATTGTCCTCTGTGATATTGTAATCGGTTAAGAATCGTTGTTTATTGTCGCTGTTGTCATTAATTATTGTTTGAATAATTAGTTCATAGATATATTTCATGTCAGATATAAGTTGATTTATTATTTCAACGTGTTTTTGCGATTTTGTTTTCCGTAGTTGTTCTAGTTGTGTGTCATATAATTGTTTAATCTCATTAAAATAACCACGGACGTCAGTTAGCGTAAATGAAATAGTAACAGATGAGTCGGTTGTTCTTTTAATGATAAAATCCCATTGCAATGTGTCTTTGTTGGTAAATATAAATCTATCGGCGATTCTTCCTTTTCTTATATCAGATAAATTATCTCGATAACTGGGATTGATTTCATGATATGATTGTATGTCCGTGGTTAAGTCGGTTGCGGATTTTTCCGGTGGTTTTTCAGGCCATCCTAACACTGTTCTTAACGAGCTGTTATATATATCTACAATGTATCCCTCTGTGCTTATTTCGATCGACGACGAGAGCGTCGGTTGATGAAGATTAATAGCTATTTTTGATTCTTTTCCAGTGATTGATTTTATTCTACGCTGAATTTCAGCATTGATTTGCTTAATTTGGTACGACCCAGTTGGTAACGAAACAGTTTCCCACTCTGGAGTACCATCGGGTTTATTCTTATACGAGAACACCAGTGTGTTATTGGGTTGCTGACCACCAAATGCAACCGATCTGATATTAGGCCAGCTATGATATACTCGTAATTTTGCTAGCGCTATCTCCTTCACTGGGACCGGAGAGGGGAAATTCACACTGAATTCTGGATTCGTTGATGTTATTGATATCATGCTTGTTTGTACTGGGTTCGTGTTCTCCACTATTCGTTGAAGTAATTCCTGCGGTGTTGTCATTGTTATTATACTCATGATTTATTTCTAATTTTGGTATCGAGGAATCATAAATACTGACCATCACTGAGAACTCACAATCTGGTAATGTTGATATTATTGAGATCATTTTGTTTTTTGGGTTCGTATTTTCTGATTCCATCGGTGTTGTCATTGTTATTATATTCATGTTGTTGCTCTAATTTTGATATCGCTGAATCAAAAATACTGACCATCGCTGAGAATTCACTATCTGATATAATTGTATTATCGAGTGACGACGATATCATCAGGGATAACTGCGAATATGCGGTTGATGCAATATGAAATTGAATTAAGTAATTCTGCAGTTTACTCTGGCTGCATGATGATATCTTTTTTGCTATCCCGGTTGATATACCCCCGATTGTAGCCACCGCAGAAATGCAAATTGGAACTACGACCGGGGCAATCATTGTAACCGATGCAAGTATTATTCCGGCGCCAGTGAGAACGCTTGACACCGAGTATATAATAACATCAATTGCGGTGATTCTTCGTCGGTATTTTTTTATTTTTATTTGATACTCCTCAGTGAGGGTTTTGAGTCTAGTTTGAAATTCTCTGACCTGATCATAGCGACATTGAGTTGATGAAATCATTGTTATTTTAAATCCGCTAGTGTTTTCAATTATTTGTCATCGTTAGCGGGAATTGCTAGTACTTCAGCCGGAAAAATGATCTACGAGTTCTATGCACCAGGCTATTTTTGATCTAATGGTGGAGCTATCAACCGCGACGAAGTAAAATTGTGGTGTTATGCCAGTCTCGATAATTAACGTCGCGACGCCACCAGAGTAGTTTCTATTGTTCATGATCATATTAAATTGATCGATAGAGGCCCACGTTAACCTATAGATACCATCAACCTTCACTTCCTCCTCATCCCACAAGAGATCGATGGTAATTCTAGGAGCTTTGTCTCTTATCCAATCCTCGATTCCATGTTTGACCGTATACACGATATTTTTAGGTTTTTTGTGCGGAATTTTTATCTTTTCAAAGTTTTCTTTTAGTTTAAGAAGATCGTCGGAAATATCGAGATAATTTACACTGATTCTGGCAGGATCTATTGTCCCCCCCCCCACCTGTCAGAAAAGAATGAAACCAGAAGTTCGTTGATTCTAATCCGTGCTTGGGTTTTAATATGGTTGTCGATGTTAGAAAATTTCGTCGTGATATCTTGGAGGCTACTGCCCTCAAAGAACTTATTAACAATATCGCTGGTGTGCTTTTGTTTGTCAATAGCGCTTTTAATTTCCGCGAGAGTCATGCCTGTCAACGATGTGGTTTCAGACACAGGTGTTCTCCCTAAAAATTTATCCACGATGGTATTAAGTGTTGTTTGTCTCACCATAAATATATTAATATCTTTGAGAGTCATTGTAGATGTAACCGGGACACCAAAGAAATTATTAGCGACGTAGGCATTATGAGTATGCCTGATAATAAACTCACTGATTTCAGCGAGAGTCGAGTCTGCCACAGGTGGGGATCCAAAAAATCTAACAATGACGTCGTTAGTGGGTTTTTGATCTTCTATTAGTTTAGAAATCTCGAGATAATTTGCCTTGATTTCATTTTCATTCATCATCCTTCCCGCGTCCTTGTTAGCGAAGAATAGCGATAGATAGTTTTTAATTTCAGCGAGAGTCATGCCAACCACAAGCGGGGTTCCAAAGAATTTATGTACGACATTTTTGCGAAAACTATTATAACCTCGTATAAAATCATTCAGCTCACGTTCGTTGGTAGCAATCGCGTCGGTGATCGTAGACACAAGTGCGCCTGGTTTAAGTTGTCCATCGTTGGAATACAGTGCAATAGAGTTTTCAGCGGCAGCGCGATGCCGTATCAAAATGTCATTCACGGATATATTACTGCTTTTCAATTTACCCTGGCGATCTTGAAATACAACTATTTCGTTCGGGTCAACACTTGTTAAATTTAACGTCTCAGCGATTTCATCTTCTATTATTTTTTTTACATCCTCGATAGAACCCGCAGATGTTTCCTCGGTGGGTTCCAACATTGACAGAGGTTGTCCCCAAATATCGATCATTATTGTTAGTGTAACTTGTGTTTTCAATTTATTCATCCTTGTAATTTCCCACTCGTGTATTCGTTTACAATAATATGAGGTGGTTTCCACGGAGATCCAAAGGATTTTAATGAAATCTCCGCGAGGACATTTAATACTTCACGGCCGCATATCGGTGGATCATTTAATTGTTGTGTTGGCAGCGTGGAATAAAAAATCGGAAACCCTTTGAGTTTCATCGAGGAATTTATATACCGCATAAACTCGCTTGGCGGAGCTAACCCATATGAATCGAAATAGACAATCCCACGTGGATCAATCGCGTATGCAACCCAGTGAGTTCCCGATCCGCTGCTGTTATCAAGATTGATGATACCGGTTTCAACGTTATTTGGTTTTCTCGGTAATTGATCTCTCATAAAAACCCCTCTGAAGTTTTTTATCGCTAGTTTTTTAGCAGCATCAATTAAATCAAAATTGGACATAGGAACCATAGGTTCCTCAACCATAGGTTCCTCAACCATAGGTTCGGAAATCGAAGATTTTTCAACTAATAAACCGTTCCTGGTATTTTTCTTAGACCCGATCCGTTCACGGATTTGCCGCTGTACCATGAATACGGGGTTCCTGGTAGGTACAACCCCTTTCCCTTTTTTTATACCCAGATCCACGAGTGGATCCACCAGTTGCCTTTTTCAACGCCATCCCTGCTGCGGTCCCAACGGCTCCCAACGCTGCCGCCTTCGCCACCGCTGGGGCAGCCGCTGCAATCAATGCTGGTATTGCGGCTAACAATGGAAATATACCACCTGTATTTATCATGTTCGCGACTGCAGCTTTCGAAAATTCTATTTGAACTCCTCGCTTATTTTTCATTGCATCATTGAAATGTTTTATTTGACGATCCGTTAATGATATTTTATGTGTACCTCCGGACATCTGCGCTGGTTTTAACGTTATTGTTGTTCCACATTCTTTAGCGGATTTTGATTTTAATTTCTTGACCTGACCATCAGTCAGCTTGACACTAACAACACTATATGGCATTTTATTGTAAAACACATTTATGCTTTCAATTGATCTAATTGGGGAAATCCTATGGAAACTTTTCAAGTTTCATTTACATTTACAGATTTTCCACTGGTGCATCAACAAGTCTCATTCGTCCGCCAGCCCCTTCTAACAACATTGATTTGTCGCTGAGAATAACAGCAACCGCTCTATAATCAACACCACCAGTATCTATACGAGCCCTAAAATGTATATCAACAACGGATTGCCTTGTTAAATCAAGATGTTCCAGTGAAAAGTAATAAATTGGATACAAGTTCTTAAAATCGAGTTGAGATATTTGCAAACCAGTATCAACATTTTGATCACGACCCATATATGACAGCATCCGATGATACACACGTGCTATTTGGTCGTTTCCGTAATTAAGCTGTATATCCTCAGATGGTTCTTGTTGTCCGTTTATTCTCAGTGAAACCTCACTTACCCCTAACCGATCAAATATCATATGACTGCGTTCTTGGGAACCTAATCGATTCCGATTCTGCAGCGCTATAAATATATGACGTGGAGCTGAAACGCCTTGTTTTGATGCCAGGTGCCATGTAAATGTACCATTAACATTATCCTCTTTAGCATCAGTCGTTGTTGTTAGCCAACTTAGCAATGATTTACCACCGGTTTCCATAAATGAAAGTAGCCGCTCTTCCGTGGTAATTGATGGAGTCATTACTGGCATCCATAATACTATTTTACTCAAAACAACTTTACCTTCATCGGCACCAGTACGCCAAATTGCATCATTGTCATTGCCTTTTCGCACTAATGCGATTGTGTGTTTGGCTCCATAGATGACTTTTCTGACATTTCTGCAGAATCCAAATATGTGATGGAGTGGAATCGCACATGAAAAATATCGCTGCTGTTCTTGCAATGCTAATTTTCGTGTTGCAAATCCTAAATTGAAATTACCATTAACACCTCCGAGAATATCAAACGCAGCTCCGGGTCTAGCTCGACGTTCTGGATTAGTTGCTTCTCGTTGATTATCAACTGAAGTGTCTTGCGGTGTTAACACTTTAATGTATTGAAGGTGGTCAGCGTTATCAGAGGTATCCTTTGCAAACATCATAGATGGACCAGCCGATCTTGTATAATCATCGGAGTATCTTGCTAGTCCGATTATTGTTGTTGCAACATCAACCTCGCGGTCTATTGATTCAATTTCTTTTCCATCAATGAGATATCTTGCACTTTCAAATAACGCCATTATACCATTGTTGACGAAACCAACTCGGATATTTGAATCATTTGCATATGGGGTATCAGCTGCAACATTTGTTACAAGTTTTCCTTCTACTTCAATAAATGCTTCACATGGTAAAAAGTATTTACTGGTATCTTGAACTTGAAGTTCAATTCGCGATCGTAGGTCGGGTTGTATTGCATGATAGGAATAGTATTGATAATCGCGGACGGAATCATCTTTGCGCACTGGGGCTTCCATATCTAACGCGGGATCAGCTGTTCGTTTAAACATTTATAACATTACTAGCGTTTTCAATTGTAATTATCGTCGTTGAAAATTCTTCGAATTTCTTTTTTGTTTCAAACCACTTCCTGCTATCGCGTTCATGATAGCGCTATCTGTTACCGGTGAAGCTGTCAATTGTGACGAAGTCAATTGCGCTAGTTTTTCTTCCACTGCGTTATTTATTACTTTGCTGATTTTTGCAGGCATCACTGTAGTTGATGGCAGCACTGGTGGTTTCACCACTGACGAAGTCATCGATGACGAAGTCATTCGTGGTTTTTTTCGCACCAATGATGCTATTTTATCTTTCGCAGCAGAAAATGCCTTTCCAGCAAGATTTCCAACGAAATTGATTCCCTTATCACGGATAGCATCAATGGCTTTCATTGATAATTGTTTAGCTAACGGCGCCACCTTGGGAGCCATTCTTGTAAATAACCCCGCAATGGTATTGCCGAAACCATCTCCGTACCACGCGCGATAAACAGGCAATCGTGAGTTCACCACGTAGACGCTTACGGGTTTATCATGGTTATAGTGTATAATCATCTTGTTATAAAACTAGTAGTTTTTCAATTAGTGATCAATCGCTTACATCCATAAGATTTTCATCGTTGTGACTTTTAACTAATTCAGCAATAAGTTCTCGATATACATTAATGTCCATGATACCACCAGCAAATAATCGTCTACAGATATCAGCTGCTTCATTAATTATCTCGACGGAGTTATTTCCGGCTCGTTTCCCTCCGATGAGAACCTCTAACCGTGATATATCACTGAGAATATTACCAGGACATGTCACGGTAGAGTCAAATACATCCTTTGGATTTTTAATCGAATATCCCTTTCCGCTTGTTTCCTCAGTTGTACCAGTTGCGCCCTGACTATCATCAAGTAATTGCCTTTGTCGGCCTCGACTTTGTTTTTCTCGTTCTTGTTGTTTTTGTATACCATAACTATCAACTCCTACTTTAAAAGATCTATACTCAATTGTATCCTTTTTCAAATTACTAGTAATCCCCTTATTCGTTTTATACAACCAATTAACCCATTCATCTCGGCTTATTTTCCTGTTTTTATACTCGTCTTTTAAAAAATCCTTTCTAGAATCAAAGCTTTTGGCGGCGAAATCACCAAAAGTCGTATAATCTTTGGGTTTTATTAATTCAGGACGTTTGATTTCCTTTATAGCTTCTTCGGTGAGTTTGTCTATAAAGGGAACACCTCTTGGGGTGACATCAACAGGTTGTAGTTCAGGTGCGGAAAATTGTAGATTTTCATCATCAATATCAGCTAATCGTTCATACTCACGCTGAGTTTTTATATCACTGGATAACTGTTGTATCCCTGCGCGTGTTTGTCCGGTCTCTGCTGCTATCTTTTCAAGCGTATCAAACAGCGGCGCCTTCTTTACTCGTTCTCGCTCAGGAATATCTCCGTATATCGCTGCTTCAGTTAACTTTTTCACATCTTTGGTCGCACTTGTTATCGGAGTAAACAGTTGTTCACTTGACACAGAAAAGTCAGTCTGCGCTTGTTGTCGTTGTTGAAGTTTCTCGCGAAGTCTGTCTCGAACCGGTATAAACTTTTTAATTGCTGCTAGCCGCTCTCGGGCTAATTTAGTTGTAAGCGATTCACCAACCATATATTGTTTGTGAACTAAATTTTCAAATGTGAAATACGGGGGGTTTCCATCATAATTAAAAGCTTATTTATTAAATAACTTAGTTATTAAATAATGTACCATCAAGCTAACGTATTCATCTTCGACAGGGTTAAACTGTACGACGCTATCCGCGAGTGTTTCAGAAATAACATCGCTGGGGATTTCAGAATTGTAATATCTGAGAATGGCGATGAACGATTTGTGTTAACGACGCGGCAACAAGAACAATTACGTGAAAATGGAGGCGTCGCGGTGATTACTTGCTACTACGACCAGATCATCCATTATGCACATAACTGCATGAGCAAGTCCAGACTGATGAGTATCCTTTCAGGAGAAAATCCTATGTAACTTGTGTAACAAGTGAAGTGTAACAAGTGTTACAAAAAACGCTAAAAAAAAAAATAAATAAATTATTTAAATTATTTACGAAAGCCTATTATCTTTTTTTAGTAACACCCACGTGGTTAAGATACGGGTCGCTCCTCGTTTAACATTTTTCTAAGATCACGAACTTTAGAACCAATTTCAGCTCGTTTTTGATATTCTTGGCCAAGCTTTTGACGTATTGCTTCAACGGTGCTAAATAGCGTTATAAATAAATTAATGTCGTTACCGTACAAACAACCATTGATGGATTTTTGAATTCCTTTCACGAGCCTGTACATCCTAGGTAAAACATAACGACCTTTACTAGACAGATATTCAATATCTTCATATTCCGAGGTAATCTTGTCAACGTCGAGACTTTCAGATAATAATACCCCTTTATTATTTAAATTTGAGATTTCAGCAATTATAGCATTTACATCATTGATATCCATTATTTTTATAAATATAGTATACTGTATCTCTAATTAAAAAAAAAAAAACATATATGACAACACATCTTTGGAACTCCTTGGGTGCCTTCGCATCCAAGTAAGCCCAAGGGGACCCGAAACATACATCTCCGGCGGGAGGCCTAAGGTGGCAAACGCCATCTTAGACCGCCCAGAAGATATGCTTGAGGTATAACGTCACAACATAGACGGCACAATGCCATATATTTCCACTCGAGTGTTGTGGCAAATTTTAGGCATAACATTAATTAACTTAATTAAGGATGGATTATAATTCAATGGAACGATGATGGTATGATGTGGGCGTGGTAAACCAAACCAACATGGCAACCCATGAAATCGAATTCATGGTTGCATGAGTTAGAAAAAACACCAACCCACGCTACCGAGAATGCGATAGCATGGGTTGCCATGTTGGTTTGGCTGAGGGGGACCGCCCTCACCCCCCCCAATTAATAGAAAAAAACATCTTCCGTTTCGCCATCAAATAATGTATCTGCTATGGGGACCGAACACGTAGTTGATAGATCTATGTTTACAAGACAAACACGATACCATTACACCACGGACTAGTCATACAGAATAGAGATTTTTTAATATATATATATCTGATATACTTAACAATAAGAGATTTTTAAAATAGACAATTTTATGCTGCAACAATGAGAAATATTTTAAACAAAATAATACAGTTGTTTAATAAAACAGCGTTTTTATACTCTGTTGTAATTCTCTAGATAAAATACATTCACATACAAGGAATTTTAACCACGCCCACCTACTTCAATGAATAGGAAACACTCGCGTTCTGGCTGAGCGAACATAGGTAATGCGTTAGATTATAAAGAATTTTTGTACTGAAAAGAACGAGTTAGCTGTCTGCTTTACTGCTAGTCCACCCACCCCCCACACACGAGATATGTAGATAAATAAAAATAATAATGCAGTTTTAGCCCACAAGCGACAATAAAAAGTTTTATTCTCTATCGAAAACTCATGCATTATATCTCCATTACATTCACGTGGGCGCGCCTAGTCAAGTACAGGTAATATAGCAGGCGACAAATTCCTTTGACGTCATAATACAAGGGAACTTAGTAGGTAGAGTGTGAATTGTAGTGCGGATTTATCCATAAAGGATTTATCTCCCTTAAATAGTTTCAGTGTATACGAACTTTATTTTATGACCATATTTTTTAGACAGAGATGTTTTAATGATTTTTTCAGCAACAAATCGAATTGAAGTACTACAAATATCGAAATATTTTCCAGCCGCATTTATCGACTGAAAGCTTCTCTCTTCATTATTTTCTAAATCAAACGATTTCACACCCTTGGGATGTTTTGCGTGCTTACCAGCGTTGCTTTTTAAAAGGTTATCGCGCTGCGAGACGGCTTGAAGATTCCCAAGACAATTATCAGTCTTCACGCCATTTATGTGATCAATCACAAGACCGTCTTCGATTAATCCGTAAAATGCTTCATAGATGGCTCTGTGACAGAGATACTTCTTCCTCCCAGCTGAAAACATCAAATATCCCATATTATTCAGATACCCAACCGGTTCTTTGAGTCTGCGGTGCCTGACAACACCATCACTAGAGGCTTCGTAATTAGCAAGCACTGGGTGAGGTCTGAAATCTTGGCTCATTTGTATAATAATACTACTTGTCTAATTTATTATCTGCTTTAATTATAAATCTCTGGATATAATCTTGAGGGGTTTTTATGACTTTGTCCTTGATTTTATCAAGGATGACGGAGTCAATGATTCGTTTGTCATAGTAGCGTTTTAGTTCCCTGTATCGTTTACCCCCACAAGCAAGGCATAATTGCGATTTTCCTCTAACACCCACCCCACATTGGAGGCATGGGAGAGGGCCTTTTGAACCGTTTCTCACGCTTTGCATATGATACCCACAGAATTCACTTCTGCATGATTTGTTACACGGGGTTGTAGATCCAATCATTAGCCACTTGCAGTGATTCATTATACTATATTTTTCTATTTAAATACTTGTTTTAATTATAACATGGAGGAGTTCAAGAGATTATCGAAAATTAAGCCCTGGAAAAATACTAAATTCAATCTTGATAGGGAGTTCCAAAGATTATCGAAAATCAAACCTTGGAAAAATACTAAATTCAATCTTGATAGGGAGTTCCAAAGATTATCGAAAATCAAACCTTGGAAAAATACTAAATTCAATCTTGATAGGGAGTTCCAAAGATTATCGAAAATTAAGCCTTGGAGAAATACTAAATTCAATCTCGATAGAGTCTCTGATACACCAAAACGTCTAATCGGTGATAGAACTATACTCGGTAAAATCAGGGAGTGTTTTAATGAATTCTACCGAGACGGTGCAGCATACTGTTGGTCGACATTTCGAATTATTGATGAAGATGTCAATGTACCCATCATCGATGCTACTATGAACGATAAAAGAGCAGCTGAGATAATTTCACACCTTGGTGAGAAATCCAAAGGATTTCAAGCAAAGCAATTTCCATCCAAAGGGGAAATTCAAAGATGGAAATCCAAAGGTGGAAATCCAAAGGATTTCAAGCAAAGCAATTCCCAACAAAGCAATTCCAATCAGAAGTATTTTTTCAGAATAAAATTCATTATCGAAGTCGAAGGCAAATGGATTATTAGGGATAAATTTGAACCAATCCTCAAGGATAAAAAAACTGTCATTGTAAGTAAAGATTCCAAACCAGGAATTCTAACTGGAATTGACAAACCATACTACGAAAGATCCTATCCCGTAACAGCAATGGTTTATGGAATATATCCGTTAAATGATAAACCCGATATTGCAAAACTAGCTCCTATGAAATATTCACCGTTGACTTCGTCAAGGCTCAATTGTGTAGCAACACGGGTAATGGAACACTTCACAAATGCATCCCGAGGAAATAAACTAACTGATCTGCGACGTAGGAAAATAACCGAATGGGAACTGACAGTGAAACAGCACGGTGCAAAGATTTCTGATATAGCTAAATTAGAAGCATCATTAAAATTCCCAATATCAGTAACAACAATAACCGGAGAAGTATTATACGAACCGAAATATCAATCGCGAGGGGCTCCAATACAAATTATTGATCATAACGAACACGCGTGGACACCTGCAGTAACAATATTTCCACGAGATAGAACCGTGAGATATATCCCCCGGAAATTTTCCGGGGAATTTTCCGGGGATGTTTTCTATGAAGAGAAATTATTTGATGCTATTCATGCGTTGTGTAAAGATGATACTGTGTCAGTGTGGTTACTTAGTAGTGCTGGTTTCGAATCAGGATTTGATCAATTTGTAAGACCAAATGGTGAATTATATCGCGTTGAAGAATTAGATAACAGAATGAGAAAAATCGCTAATGATTTTTCACCGGAGAGTTCCCATGAAAAACTATTGACGGATAGTTTTACTATTCCATCAGTGGTAGCTCACTTCGCAAGAGAAAAAAACTCATGGCGTCCAACACGAAGTGATTTTCTCGAGGACGTTAAATTGAGTTGCATCGAATTTGGTCATGGAGGACTGTGGAATACAAAATACCATCGTGACGGTATGATTTCAATTGATATATCCGCGTGTTATCCTGGAAGTTTTCTCGGGTATGGGGAATGCGCTGAATACTTCAAACGATTTGGACACCCCACGCATGAAATGACTCGTGTTGCGATTAATGGACCATTGCCTGATTTTGATTTAACCGGATTCGCTCGTGTGATATCATTTGAACTCGCTACAGGGTTACATCCGTGTAGTTATGTTTGGCTCGGTAGACACTTATCTGAAAAACACTGGATGCCAATAGTGCTATTGAGATATATGATTGATTGTGGCATGCTGATATCGTTGATTGTTTCCGAAGCTATTATATGCTATCGAGCTCAGAAAGAAGTTTGGCTACCACAACCCGATCTAGATCGTATAATTAGCGAACTGCGAAAACAGTTTCCAGAAGAACAAATCATGAATTGGTCTAAGAAGTTATTTGAAATTAAAAAAGAACAAGCAAAAGATTTTGGACGAAGAATAATCGGTAAATTTACCCAGGGTGGACGATACGACAACGCAAAATACTCTTCGCGGTTGATCATAGATGTCGCTGAATACGATTTTATTGTAGCGGATTTAATGAAACAGGGAAAACTTGTATCCCGTAAGGATGCTTTTCTATCCAATGGTGAGAAATTAGGTACGGTTGTTACCTACTGTGATGGATATAATTCCCAGTACACACATTTGAGAAGTTCAATGCTAGCCTATGCTTGCATTAATCTATTTTCGATGATAAATAGATTTCCTAATACCGCGGTTAGAGTAGCCACTGATTCGATGTATATACACAATAAGTACAAATCAGCTGTAGCGGCATTCACAGATCCGGAGGAAGCGTGGGGGCGTTGGCGATTTAAAAAGGAGATGCTACATGAGTATTGTGAATCCGCAGACGTTGCCATGGATGATAAATATCTTTGTTGTAACCGTATTGAAATTCAATCAGAATTTTCTAATGCACCACCGGTATCTGATCCAATATGTAGATACAAGACAGTTTATTTAAACGGTTGTGGTGGGTCAGGAAAGACAACTCGTGCAATTGAATTATATCGTCGTGGAAACGCTAGCGTTTCTAACATGATTGTGCTAACACCGACTCACAGACTCGCCAGAGAGATGATACAACGAGGGGTAAATGCTTGCACTTACCATAGTTTTTTTCGATGGAAAGGTGACAAATGGACTCCTGAGCGTATGGGTGATAAATTCATTCCTGAAATCATAATTTGGGATGAAATATGCACAGTGTCATTAGATGTATTAAAAACATTTCTTGAGTGGTTGTTAAACAAAAACACAAAAGTCGTCATGTGCGGGGATCACGACCAACCACCACCATTTGTCGGTGGATCTCCACATGAATGGCTAAAGGGTTCTGTAGACTATTATGAAGAAATTAATACCGACCATAGATCACTTGATGAACAATTACGCGAGTTCAAAGCACTGATTAGATTACAACCGGATAAAATCCAATGCGAAATAGCACGTGAAATAATTTCAGAAACTCCCATGAATGATTTCTGGGAAACGTGGAGACCAAATGATTTGATAGTAGCAAGTAGAAAAATAGTCAGAGACACACTTCAGATGAAGTTATTTGAAACGCATAAAGAAAAATTTGCAACACTTCCAGTACCGTTGTGTTATAGGCCTTCGGATACACGAAAGCAGAATATTGAAGTTGATATTCCAGGACAGAGTGAAAAACAAATTCTCGTATTAAATGATATTGTGCTGGTTGATATCGGCGTCGTGGAAAATGCATTGCGTGCTAATAAATCCCCATGGACGCTAGGATACGCAGCAACAATACACTCTTCACAGGGATTGACTATATCGAATACAATTGTTTGGATGGTGGATAATCACATCGAATGGTCGAATTTAGTCTATCTCGCAGTATCCAGAGTACGAAGAATAAATCAGCTTCGAAGAATTGTTGTTGGCGAAGCCAGTGGCGATGATGAAATCATTGGTGATGATAATGACACAACAATAAGTGATATTGATGTTAGCATCATTAATAAAAAAAACTCTCCGGTTACAAACAACAGGACAAAAAAAAACAACGAGAATTTGATATTGATGCTAAATTAATAATCACTTTGAAGAAACAACAGAATAATCACTGCGCGAGTTGCAATTGTATAATGCGTTGGCAGTATTCGGATAAGGATCCTCGCCAATTCACCGTAGACAGAAAAAATAACAATCTCGGTCATGTCAGAAATAATGTGATGTTGACTTGTCTTGAGTGCAATAGACGCCGTGGTGCCAGCACCTTGGGTGCTAATTAAGACCATGCGGTGGCAATTGAGTATCCTCGGGAATCACTTGTAGTTGTTGTCGAGTAAAACCCCGCTGAGGGGCAGTTGAATCCAGTTTATAGATTGCTGGTCTACCAGTTGATCGTGTTATACTAGATATCTTATGCGTAGTGACGCTCCAAATAGGATCAGTAGCCCTTTTTCTACCCCCTTCAAGCTCTCCTGGTTCGTATAAGTACCTCACAATGACACTACTACCAAGAATTGGTTGGGAAACGCTAGCGTTTCTAGGGAAATCTTTTTGTGGTTGTACGGGTATAGACTTCTTTTTAATCGCGTTGATAGGTTTCATGTTGATTGTTCTAGTAATCTCGTTATTCAGTGCAGTAATCACAGCTGGTAACCTTTTGACCCATTCACGGGATCGCTTTTCTTGAATGAATTCTTTTGCGTATTGATATCCAAATAACCGCTCAGCAATCGTCCGATTAAATCGTTCGACAATAGCCTGATCGCAATGTAGCGCAGTATGCCCTCGTCGTATGGTGACATTATGATTTTTCATTGTAGATAGAACTGCACCCTGAAATTCCTTGCCAGGATCAACCTGCAATAGATTCGGCCAGTGCAGAGGACCTCGTCGATAAATCCTTTCAAATGCAGAAGCAACTTCAGTGGCTGATTTTGTTTTTAACGGTTCTGCTTCTTTGTATCGACTTGCAATATCAACTACGGTTAACGCGTATTTGTAACCACGATCATGTGGCAGAAATAATATATCAGCCTGATGAACTTCATTAGGAGCAGTCACATCAAAATGCGAGAATTGAATTTGTTTAGGTGGTGGTAGATAAATTTGCCATAGTGCCTGTTTGGATAACCAATCCGCCGCTGTAGTTTTTTTCACTTTTGCAGCGCTAGCGAGTTTATGGACTGCTGATTTACCCCTCCAGTATCCTCTTGGGGAATAATAAATTGATTCCATATTATTAATTACCAGCACCCATCATCAATTTGCCTTTCATAGCTGATTTTACCAACCACGAAGCCAACTTTTCTTTAAAAGATTTATCAGGAATAGCATTTAACGCATGAATTAATTTCACATCCGCGAGATGCCTGTTTTGCAGATTGCTGCTTTTATATGCAACATCATGAGCATGACACGCCTTATCAATAGCGTTTATCGGATACTCGCCGGATCGGGGTTGATTTTGATCATCAAGTCTGATATCTAATCGTGTTCCGGGACCACAGTAGCTATATCCTGGAAGGTGCTTTTCTCCGGGGTACTTTGCCCATGGGGTTCCAGGGAGCTTTGTCAATTTGGCTGCGATATCACCTCCTCGTTTTTTTTTAAAACATCTCCGGATTGT
This sequence comes from Unio delphinus, assembly GCA_029339505.1. Lineage (NCBI taxonomy): Eukaryota > Metazoa > Mollusca > Bivalvia > Unionida > Unionidae > Unio > Unio delphinus. The sequence goes on along the minus strand of JAQISU010000210.1, from coordinate 9,790,486 downwards.
AAAATCTTTGATTTTGTAGAAATAAATCTAAACTTTTTTATACCACATGTTGCACATCTACCAGTTAGTGCTGATCTGTTATTTTTAGTTGTAACCGTCGTCACATCATTTGTGCTAGTACGCGTTTTACACTTCACACAATATAGATCCATAATTTATGTATAGAGATATGAATATAATTGATTTTTCAGCGACTAAAATAAGAGAACCAGTTAAGCATCATGCAGCGCTACCAAACTCTATCCGTGCAATTATAATCGGGCCATCTGGATCCGGTAAAACGCAATTGTTGCTCAATTTAATAATGAGATGGATGAGGTGGGATAAGTTGTATTTAATTGCCCCTAGCGTAGATGATCAACGATGCTATGAAGTGTTAAAGGATTTTAACGAGAATGCATCAGAAATTAAAGGTGAGAATACCATTGATTTTATAACTGATATTGACGAGGCGCCATCCGTGGATGACCTTGATGGGAGTATTAACAATTTAGTCGTATACGACGATGTGATGTTAGACAATCAAAAAAAACCAGCTAGAATATTTTCCCGGGGGCGTCACAAAAACACTGATGTGATATATGTCACTCAACGCTACACTCAGATTCCAAAAGTGATCAGAGATAACTGTAATATTCTTGCTGTGTTTAACGGCGTTGATACACATACGCTACGAAATATTTGGCAGACATGGTGTTCCGATATGGACTTCAATCAATTTAAAAATTTCTTTAGTCATGCTCAGTCAACCCCGCATGGATTTGTAACAATAAATTTACATGATCCTCGGACACGATATCGTATCGGACTCGATCAAATATTTGGTTGAAATCATTTATTATTTTTGTTAACCCAGAACTGAAATCACTAAGCAGCAGAGAGGGTGGATGACCACATCGTTGCGACCAAAATTGATTAAAAAATCGTAAAGTCTCCGTTTGCTAAATGGAGACTTATTTTTTTTGGTTAAAATAAGGTTTCGTAGGAAGCATTATTTTTGCTTGAAATCGTGGTCTGTTCACCCTCTCTGCTGCTATTGTTAATGTCCACAGAGTTTATAAGGTATGTCAAATTTGAATACATATATGTTTTTGCTACCTGTGAACGTTCTTTTAGACTCAATGGCTGAAGTGCCCAGATATTTATTACTTCTTTTACTTTCTTTTTAACTTTTAACAAGTTTTCCTTTTTATCATTTGCCCCGAAGAATATCCCCAGGGCTTTCACTCTATTTCTAATAAGGGGGGGGGGGGGGGTAACCAAGGGTGGTTTCCCCTCCAGTTTCCTATTTTTAGTATCTCCGTTTTCTCATGGTTTATTTTTTTATCCTGAGTCTTTCCCAAAAGCCTCGTATTCCTTTTGTAAGTGTTTAAAAGAATTTGGATCATTAATGAAGTTTGTACAATCATCAGCATGTTGAAGCATTTTAAATTCATTCTGTAAGTTTGGAATTTTTATTCCTTTAATATTAGTATTGTTTCTGATCTTTACACTCAGAATTTCAATTGCTATTACGTATAATAGCATAGATAGTGGGCAACCTTGCCTCACTGATCTTTGTATTTCAAATGTTTGGGTTTTTGCCCCATTTACTTGTACATTTGCAGTTATTTCATTGTACATTAATTTAGTCCAGTTTAGGAAGTTATTTCCAAATCCAAATTTTTCCAGTACTTTTTGTGTATAATTATGTTCTAATCTGTCAAAAGCTTTTTCCTGGTCGAAAAGTACCATAGCACATTTCGAATTTGTTGTATTTATAAAATCTATAATTGTCCTAATGTTAAGTATATTGTTATGTATGCTTCTAGTTTTACCTCCGCATGTTTGATTAGTGTTTACTATGGTGTTTATTCCGTGCTTAATCCTATTAGCCAATATTCTACTCAGTATTTTGTAATCCGTGTTAAGGAGGGAGATGGGCCTCCAGTTTTTTAGGTCGGTTTTGTCCCCATTCCATTTGTATATTAAGGTAATCAGGCCCTCCCTCATTGTTTTAGTCATTTTGTCATTTTTTAGTAAAAGAATATTAAATAAAGTTTCTAATATTGGTGCCACCTCACCTTGGAATTTCTTGTAAAATTCCGCCGTGAGGCCATCTCGCCCTGGTGATTGACCTTTTGCAAGTTCTTTTATTGTGGTTTTAAATTCTTCCACATAAATGAGTTCATCGCACCGTTTCTTGTGCTCTGATGAAATCATTTCACATTGTATTGAATTTAAGTATTGCATGATTGTGTCGTTGTCTATGTTTTGAGAATTGTATAATGTTGTATAATATTTCTGAATTTCCTCCATTAATGTTTAGTGCATTTAAATCTCTTTTTTTTTCTTCCCTTTTACTGCCTTGTTTGTATATTTGGTGGAATTTTCCCGCCCTTATTTCCATTCCCCTTGTTTTATATTGCCTTAGCTTTTCTAGTTGTATGGAGTAGCTCTCCTTCTCCCTTAAAGGTGTTTTGTCGTCATTTAGTAATCTTTTAAAGCTATCTTCTGTATTTTTTGAATCCGTTACGTTTAGTTGAGTGATGTATTGCTATTTGTTTAACTTTTATTTTAAACTTATCCCAATCTGTGGCAATATCTGATATATTTTTTCCCTCTTCATTCGTAAGTATTTTAGGGATTTCCAATTTTATTTCATTTCTTAATTGCTCATCATCCAATATTGAGTTATTTAGTCTCCATTCTCCGGAGCCCCATCTATTATTTTTTATCACTATTTCCAAAGTTATTTGTTTATGGTCTGAAATTTTATAATCTAATATTTCTGCTTTTTTGTATATTTTATGATTAAAATCAGTTACATAAAATTTGTCTATTCTACTGGATTTATTTATCCCTGATGTTACATAATCATGGGTATATTCTGTTCTTAAGAGGTTAAGGTTTCTATACACATCTGTTAATTTATTTTGTTTTATTAGTCTGCACATTAGGTTGGATAATGCTAGATCGCTGCTTGTGAGTTTTCCTGTACCATCTATACTACTCCCCACCCAGTTAAAATCCCCTCCTATAATCAGTTGTTCTGCTGTGTATTTTTTTAAGTATTTAGTTAGATTTCCTACGAAGTCATAGTGTCTTTCTCTCTCCGCAGAAACATATACATTTATTATGTGATGTTCATTTAATTTTATATGAATTACCCTTCCCTCTAAAATATTATCTACACTCAGTCTTTCCCAATTTTGTCTTATTCTGTCTCTGATTATAATTGCTATCCCCGCTTTAACGTCGTTTTGTTTTGCCTCACTATTTACAACTGTAGCTTTCATTTTGGATTCCATTTCTGCTACCCTTGTGTGTGTAAGTTTGTTATGTGTTTCTTGTATTAGTATTATGTCCTGCTTTAATTTTATGAGTTGTGTAATTTTTTCCTTATCTAATCCATTTATGTTGATAGATGCAATATGGAGGTTTAATCCTTCCATTTTTTGGTTTCCAGGTGGCTTAAAACATTAAATTTTGTTTTCTAATAATAGTAATGAATATTGATTTATAAATAAAAAGTTATAAGAGTTATACATTTATATTTGATTATGGGGCATTGGCCTTTTCCCCCTCCGTCAGTCTCTCTAGAGTTTTCTTCGTCTGAAAGGTTTAAATCCTTTTCCAGTCCGTCTGTTGTCTCGTTAGTCAGTTCATTTGTTATTTCCATGATTTCCGTCGATGTGTTTGTATAGTCTATGATGTTTCGTTGGTATAGAGGTGTGAGATCAAAATCTGAGTCATATTCCTCTGATGATGAGGCTGATAGCGATTTGTTTTCCTCTATTTTCCTTTTTCTTTCTCTTCTCCTATTCCTTGTGGATAATTTTATCCTTGGGAGAGGCTTCTCTGTCACTGTAGTCAGCTCTTCGTTAGATGTAGAGCTTGAGAGGGTTTGGCCTTTCCTTTTTCTTTGTGCCTGAAATGGTGTTAAAGCTAATGTCATCGTAATTGAGGTTTCCAAAGGCTGTACTTCTGTTTCCTTGTATTTTCTTCTTTTTCCTGAATAGTTAGGGCCGTAGGGAGTTCCCTTCTCGTGGTTTTTTTGGCGTTTGGAAACTATTGTCCGTCTGCGGTTCCTGGGGTTGTTGTTGTTGTTGTGGATGTTGACTTTCAGTGTGCTGATCAGTTGACTTTTCTAGGTCTGTATGGCTCTCTTGTTCAGTTTCTTGATTACTCTCTTGGTCTGTGTTGGATATTAGTTTAGCCGCATAGGAGGTCGGGTCTCTTTATTTCCTTTTTGCGGTGCAGAATTTAGCCCCGTGACCGATTACCTTACATCTGGGACAGGGTCTGACTTTTTCGCACCCTCTATACCAGGATCGGCATAGGAATCCTAATGTATAGAAGTATGGAGGGATATTCTTCACTTGTTGTGTGGCCACTTTGATTATTCGCTCACCGCTCTTGACACCTTTATGGCCCCAACAGGCTGCTGGCATGTCGTGGCCAGTGTGAACGCCATACTGAGTCATTAGTTTGTAAATTACAGTTTCTGTCGAAATTTCATGTGGTAGTCCGGAGATTGTCGCGTCTATAACCTTTGGTTCGATCAGCCTAATTATGGGTTCTGTATCTGTGATTACCATTTTCTGGCCACATATTGTCATTTCCTTTTGCTGTAACAGGGGTCTTTCGCTCTTGGGGTACAAAATATATTTGTTGCGGCCCCCATACTGTAAAGCGTCTATGTCTGTCAGTTTTATGCCCAGTATTTCCAGCTCAGTCAGTACTTCAGTCTGGCGAGGGAAAGAGGTGCTATCCCCAAAGTCTAAGGTTTGGCATCCTTCGCGATAGTATATAACCAATCTCTTGCTCCCTACTTCTCCTTCTACGACCGTATTAAAAAAGTCCGAGATCTTGTATTGCCTCTCATTTACATTGAGGGATTCCATTTCCAGTCAGTCAATTATCGTCCGTAAAACTTGGCAGGAAATTTATAGAAATAATAAAAAAGTGCAAATTGAAAATGAAAATTAAACTATAAGGGTGCTGAAAAAAGGGCTATAATGAAAATTTAACAGATAAATAATGCAAAGAATTTTCCTAGCTTTACTAGGAAAGCGGGCAATATGCGCTAATCAAAGTACAACAAGTACTCTAGTACTATGTGAGCACAGCTCGACAAGTAATCTTTTACCTGTGTACAATGTTGATTCACGAGTTCAGAAATAATCCTTGAGAACCGCACAAAAAGCACGTCCGTTCTCTTCGACGTCTAGACACAGATGATCGTAATAAATAGAATGCACAATTTTAGGTTGATTAATGCTGTCTGATGTAGATGATATTTCATGATTGTATGCTAACATGTTAAGCCGATTTATAAAGATGCAGTCTGATCTAGATGACATTTCATGATTATATTCTATAATTGTATGTTGATGTAGGTAGATGACATTTCATGATTGAATTCTACAATTTTTCAGTTAATTTCCGCATTCCGGAGGTTACTGGTATTTCATGATTATATTCTACAGTTGTAAGTTTATGATTGCAATCTGACATTTCCTGACTGTTTTTTTTAAGTTCATTTATGCATTCGTGAGGTAGATTAAATTGTAACAAGAAAACCGGATGAGATTTCCGGATTCACAACAGAACGCTTTGAAGATGGTATAAATACAATGTTTAATAAAAAATGACTTGAATGTTCAGTTGGTTATAAATGCATGCTTGTATATATATATATATATATATATATATATATATATATATATATATATATATATATATATATATATATATAGTCGAACCCACTTATCTCGACCTCGGTTAACTCGCCAACCCTATAAAGTCGACGTTTTTGAAGTGGAACCGCCAAATTCTCTCTTTGTCTTAGCATTTTCTCATCGGTTATGCCGATTCTTTTATGTCGCCGAACCATAATATCTAGAGCACAGAAGAGGGCGAAATGTGCCACTTAACGTCGATTATCTCGATCCCCATGACCAATCGCAGGCTTTGGTATCAATCAGTACACAAATGATCCTTTGTTTGTATCGACAACCCCATCTTAGCAGTGCATTGTTACATCATAATCTGCTTATGCTGACATCTGGGCCGAGCACTGTGTGCCGTGACAGTCAATCATGCTACCGTACTATACCTACAGCTGGCCGACTTCTGAAGACGCGAATAGAACAGGCAAAGTTCGTCAACTAATTTACAACTGGCTGTGATATTTTGAAGAAGGAGTAAGTCACCAAACATAAATCCAGGTGGTGTAAATAATATTTGTGCATTTTTACTCATTGATCTTTTCCTTTTGCTATCAATCCCGTGTTACGGTTACAGAGACTTAAACTCCACAAGAAGAAATAGCAAACAACAAATAAACAAGTTCTGCATAATTAGAAATAATTATTTCTCAAAATACAGGAGTGAAAGAATCCCTATATTAGGTGTTAACTTATGCTACAGTAATATATGCGGTCCAATATTGCCAGATGTTGACTCGTGTAAGTTTCTTTCGTGGCAGGGTTCGTACGGTCTTTGAAGGTCTTTGAGAGTTTGGGAAAAATGAGGTAGCATTTTCAAGGCCTTGAAAGTTTGGGAAAATCGAGCATATTACCCTGAGGTCTTTAAAAGTCTTTGAAAATTGAAATAAACCCTCCAAAAATTAATTTCGTTCCAGAATCACAAATAAAATTATCCGAGGTTGTTAGATTCAGATGTAATCTAGTTATCCTGGTTTCTTTCTTTTGATCACCCGTTCAGTTTATTGCGGCCGCATTAACAAAAGAGGCTTTGTTTTGTTTGGCCATCCAAAGTATGCCTCGGCGGCGACTTCAATCACACATGCACTCTTCATCAAAGCAAGACGGTGCCGCTACACACTTTATCAAAGGATGTCACCAATAAAATTGCCCAAGGTCGTTAGCTTCGGATATAGCTGGTTTTCATGGCTTCTTTCGTTTGACGAATAGTTCAATTTGATTGGACGAGTCCATCAGTTTTAGCCAATCAAAATGTTAATTACACTAATTATACGTAGAAAGTTCGCGAAAGCTACACGCTCGAGAATTCAAAATTCGTTCATTCGATTTACATCTTCTTCAAGTTCAGTGTTTAAAAATGCCAGGTCTTTGGTCTTTCAACGATATCTGGCTTGAATAAGAGAAATACAAGGAATGGCTGCAAAAGGATAAATTATGTAAACGAAAGACGTTTTGTACATTGTGTAAAAAGACGAGCAACTTGGCTTCAATTGGAGGAGTCCATGCAAATTAGTAACTACATACTGTTCATTTAGTGGAACGAAGATGCAGAAGTATAAGCTATTGGTAATTTTGGGCAAAATAATGTTGACTCATTACTCTTCGGGTATAAAATAAGATATTGTTTAATGTGATGATTTGGGAGATATGGCAAAAGAGGGCCCGTTTAAATTTACTTATACCGTCGGTTTATTTAACACGTTTGAGGGGAAAAAAAATCATTTTCGAAAATTTTGTTCTACATAATAATGTTCCTTGGTTTAATATAAAAAAATACATTGTAATAAATTCAATTCACGGATATATAATTTCAAAGTGCGCATGCGTACACTATAATAGAGTTAAGCAAGAGTTGTTGTTCTTGAATTGTGAGCATAAAAAAAAAAAACGTGTGCTGTGAAGCTTTAAATGTAAGAAGTCATTTGATTAGGTAAATAAATAAAAGAATTTAAAAAAAACGCATTTCCAGTTGACGGAATATCCCCGTTTCTCATTGCCGACCCTCGACTTTTTCCCCAATGGTATTAAAAAAAAATAATTAAAATCACATTGCCGAAATTGATTTGTGTAACTATAGTCTGACTATACATCCCCGTTTGATTGTACCCCTATCGATTTCAATAACGAAAATAATTAAATGATAAAAAGTGCACAGAACTAAGGCAACAGAATCATTGATTTATAATTTCTAACCTGAATGTGACCAGAATGGCACTAATACTGCCATCTCCTGCACATTTCAAGATTAACGGACTTTCCAAAGAAACAAACGGGTTGGTATAGTTAGACTATAATTGAGCCCGTTTTGCCCAGTACTTTGAAGTGCTTGAAATATTACTGGATTTATAGATAATGTTTCTTTTTAATAAAAATGGAGGAAAAAAAACACGCCCAACCTTGATGAAGTGTTTTATTCTGTCCTTTCCAAAAGAAAGGAATATGTCGTGTGGTCTCCAGAAAATGTTGTCGTCACACGGGCAGGCAACAGTGGAGAGAGGATTTTCTGTCAACAAACAGGTATCTGTTGAGAACCTCAGCAGAGAAAGCCTCAGAGCTCAAGGGCTAATCATTGACACGATGAGAAAAGCAGGTGGACCTTTGGAAATCATCATTAGCAATGAAATGATGACACATGGCTCCTTTGCAAGACATAAGTACCATGCTTATCTGGATAAGAAGAAAGCAGAGAAGGATGAGAAAAACCAAAAAGGAAAGAAACGGAGTTAGCCATGGATGAAGTGGAAAAACTTGAAGCCAGAAAACTGCCTCTTGAAGCTAACATTGCCAGCCTACATGCTTCCTCTGTACAGAAAGCAGAAGAGGCAGAGTTAAAAGGACCCATTGTGCATGTCACAGAGTCAAATGCTCTTAGGAGAAAAGCAGAGGAAGAGATGACAGTGGTAGCGTCTCTTTCCAAAATGATTGAAGAGAAAAGAAAGCAAATATAATATTGCATTTAAAGCAATGCTGATGTCTGTTAAGAGAACAATTTATTTTGTATTAAATCTGACACGTATGTTACATATTTCTGAAAGAACAACGAATGTTAACCTATCTTCCAGATAATTATAATACAATTTTAGGAAATTAATTATAGTTTGACTTTAATCAGGAATCAATATTGTAGTATTTGGCATTCATTTTTCTCATATAACCTGTATACACAATATTTGCAAAAAGAGGTCTTGGAAATCTCTGTTTGTGGTCTTTGAAAGTTTGGGAAAAGTCTTTGAATTTATCATCCATAGTTCAGTATGAACCCTGCGTGGGAATGGAGATCCTATTTTGCAAGAACGCGGTTAGCCATCACTGTCGAGGAATTCCGAGATTACATAGAAATCGACAGAGACGTCGTTACTGATCGCGTGATCACCGATGAAGACATTGTATCAAGTGTGCAGTCAGCACAGGCAAGCACATCTGCATGCGGCAATGACAAAGAAGATGAAGATGCGGACGAAGATTTGGAACCAATTCCCTCAGCTGGTGAGGTGGTAGAAATGCTACAGAAAATTCGACCGTATGGTTCTTTTGTAGGAGATGAAACTGTTTTATACAGCATAAATACTATTGTACCTTTTTGTAAAAACGAACTACACCCTGCACGTTTTTTTGTGATTTTGTGAACGATCTTTGTGTTTGCAATGTTGGAGAATATAATAAAGGTTTGTATCGAGAATCGACGGTGGTTTGTATTGTATACTGGTAGATCTCTGCTGTTAGTTGGTGAACATATGCCTTTTGTTGTTAGCAAACATATATGTACATTTTTATAGCATGCCGATCGCTTCATCAAACAAATCGCGACAACGCTGTTGTGTAACAAAACCTCCAAAAACACGTGCATTACATTCTCATTCATTAACGCACATCATGTGTATAAAGAAATTTCAAGCACATGTTAATATATTGCCGCCATATTGGTTTTCGTTTATCTCCATCATCGGTTATCTCGACGCTTTTTGGCAAACCGCTCGGCCGGCGACATAAGATCAATATCGTTTACTCAACCAATAACAAATGTAAAATTTTCTCGTGTAGTAAAATGAATTCCCTCATAGTGACATTATGCAAACGGAAAAGGACAGATATACAACTTATCTTTACAGTCCCTCAAGATACAATGGGCTTAATGAACCCCAAAATTAGCCAACAAAATACAAGATTATATTCAAGGAGCTACATTCCCTCGTCAGCACACATTATTGAAAGGGGACCACAAATACAATATTTCCTTTTATGCATGTAACTCTCTACAAATTTTAATCAGACTGTATTGTTTATAAATTCAATATCATAGGCGGGTAGTGATTATATTGCGTGGAAGATACCATGATTTGGTAAATTGCCAAGATTTTCCGACTTTTAATGACACGACAGATGACGTGTTTCGTGACGTAATAATAGCCATTCCTCGAATACAAACCAAACATGGCAGGCGAGACAGACAAGAGGAGACTAGATTTGGTTTGCACATGCAAATATTAAATCTACTTCCAAGATATGCTCATAACTATATCTGTTGAAGTATGTTTTAACAATGTGCTTAAGACATATCAGCAGAAAAGTACAGCAGTAACAAGGTGCTCATATTTCATATTTTGGAATTTAAAAAACACAAAACAATGTAATTGTAAAATGAATCCTGATGAGATGTGTACTGTGCAAAAATGTGAAAATGATTAAGTGATGGTGTCCAATGCAAACAAATTTTGTTGTTGCCACAGTGCAATAAATTAATTTAAGAAAGATGAGGTTCAATCGTATTATATGTAAATATCATATTCATTACCTACCCATAACACACACACAAACACTCACACACACACACACACGGACTGATATATTGTAAAATATACATCTATGACATATAACACTGAATTATGGGCTAAGAGACTTGATTGGGAACAGACTTGTGTGAGCAGCAGAGAGGGTGTATCGGACAACATTTTTAGACAAGTTTTCACTGAAATCACGCTTAAAATCAATGAAACCAATAACATCAGACCCAAAAGTCAATGACATCAGGTCCCAAATGTGTGTGTGAATCATGGATTAGGTCAAAAAAAAAATATGAAAAAATCAATGAAATTAATGAAATCAAAAACTTTTCAACTATTACATTTTTTGGGAAAAAGGGACTACAACATCGTTGTCACTCACCCTCTCTGCTGCTATGGGTTAACCGAATATTTGATCCAGTCCGATACGATATCGTGTTCCAGACCTTGTCTGGGGGACGAAAATCACTACGATTTCACAAATAGACTAATTTGTAAAACCTCCTCTTGTAAATCAATCAGATTATTAGACTGGTCAGTGAGTTTGAAATTAATTCTGGTTAATGAATTATTATGACATCGCATATAGACTGGATTCACCGGGGACTCAATTATTAAAAACCCTGGAGGAGCTGTTGGTGCAAATGAATACAAAATATATCCCTGCTGAGCTTGATTTGATCGTTCTAAATTTATTTGATAGCTTCCTTCGATCACATCACATACTAAATTGAGCGCAATCACCGTTGAAATATTCACATTGAACGGAGCAATATGCCTACCACCACCATCTGGGTCATTATTATGGGTCAGGATAGTTGTTTGTGGTTGTGATGGTGTTTTTTTCCACGTATCATGGATTTTTTTGAAACCTTCATCGATGGCATCATCGAGAGATTTTTGTAGTTCTGAGATATTATATCCTGGAAGTTTGAATGTTGGAATATCTCCTATGCGGATCTTATAGTCTATTGCAAATAAATCTCTTGTTTTAGGACTACTGTCACCTAATACTTCTTGAATAATTTGTGAATGAAATGTTTCCATGTCATTGATGATTTTGTTACATGTTTCTACGACACTGATAAATTCATCTCGGGTGAGAGTGCCGGATATAAGAGATATAAACAACAACGAAATATCGTTATTGAAAGCTGTGAAATTTTCAGTGATTTTATCCCGGTTAGCAAGATGATGAATAAGTCGTACTCTTTCATCATATTCTACTCTAATGAAAAAATATGACTTATCATAATATCTATAGCTTTTTATTGGATTATCAGATTTTATCCTGTCGGTGATATAATCGGTTTTTTGAGGTTCTGGTAATTTAACGGTTTTTCCACCGGGTGATAATTCAGGCCATCCTAGTACGGTTCTAATAGAACTCTGATAGATATCTACGACGTATCCTTCTGTGCTTATTTCAATGGCAGATGATAGTGTCGGCACATGAACTGTTATAGCTATTTTTGATTCTTTTCCAGTAATCGATTTTATTCTACGCGCGAATTCATCATTGATTTGTTCAATTTGATATGATCCGGTTGGTATGGAAACAACGTTCCAGTCTGGGGTACCGTCGGGTTTATTCTTATTTGCAAATACCAGTGAATTATTGGGTTGTTGACCACCAAATGATTTTGACCTAATATTTGGCCAACTGTGGTATACTCGTAGTTTTGCTAGCGCTATCTCCTTCACTGGGACTGGAGAGGGGAAATTCACACTGAATTCTGGATTCGTTGAGGTTATTGAGATCATGCTTGTTTGTACTGGGTTTGTGTTCTCCACTATTTGTTGAAGTAATTCCATCTGTGTTGTCATTGTTATTATACTCATGTTGTATTTCTAATTTTGACATCGCAGAATCATATATATCTACCATCGCTGAAAACTCACTCTCTGATATAATTGTATCATCGAGCGATGACGATATCAATGAGGATAATTGCGAGTATGCAGTGGACACAACATGAAATTGAATTATGTAGTCTTGTAGTTTCCGTTGGCTGCATGAGGATATTTTTTTTGTGATTATTGAAATAATTCCAGCGATTGTTGTTGCCGCAGAAATGCAAATTGGAACAGCTATCGGAGCCATCATTGTCACTGAAGACAGTATAATACCGGCTCCGGTGATTACACCACTCACTGAATACACAGTAACATCAATTGCGGTAATTCTCCTGCGATATTTTTTAATTTTCAATTCATACTCCTCAGACAAGGTTTTGAGTCTAGTTTGATATTCTCTGACCTGATCATAGCGATATTGCGATGATGAAATCATTTTTATTTTAAATATGCTAGCGTTTTCATTTACGATTTACTTAAATTCGCTACGAATTCCACATACCACGTTGTTGAGACCCTAACCAAATGTTTATCAGTAGATGTGATTGTGAACTTTTCAGTTGTATTCTTGTCGATGATCGTTGAAATCGTATTATTGACCCCAGATGAACTGGACGATGAAATATTAAATTGAGACGATGGTGTTACTAGTGTTAATCGATAAATACCCTTAACGGTTGCAGTGATATCTAATGTGTTGTTTGTAGGTGTCCACTCAAATGATCCGTGTTGGATTGTGTATACTACGTTGTTGGTTTTCTCATGAGGAATTTTTGTTTTTTCAATGGCTGTTATCATCCTCGAAAGATCACCTTTGATGCCTTCGATGGAAGTTTTCGTCTCATCGATGGATTTTTTAATATCAGGGAGTTTTAGTTCAATTTTATCGAATGTAGTTCCAATAAATTTATCAATGATATTTCTACGAAATGCGGTAAACTGTTTTATGTGTTCTTCGGTTTTAGATTGAAGTGTTGCTAGTTCTAACGCAGAATCGTTGAGAGTTTTAAATCGATCTGTAATCGTCGAAAAAAGTACACCCGGTTTGAGTTTACCCTGATCGGAAAATAACGCGATAGTATCCTCGATTGCGTTTTGTTGTTTAACTAAAATATCATCCAGAGAAATATTACTAGATTTCAATTTACCCTGTTTGTCTTGAAATACAACTATTTCATTCGGGTCAACACTTGTTAAGTTCAACGTCTCAGCGATTTCATCTTTAATTTTTTTTGTTATATCACCGGTTGCAGTGCCATCGGGTTCGGGTTTCAGAGGTCTTCCCCAAATATCAATCATGTTATTGTAAAACTCTTTCTCTCTCTAAAAAGCGATTGCTGGTGTAGTCATTTACGACAATGTGTGGGGGTTTTCCTCTTGGGTTACCCAAGGAGTTAGAAATAGCATCAAGGACATTTAATACTTCACTGCCGCATATTGGTGGGTCATTGATTTGTTGTGTTGGTAGCGTAGAATACCAAGTCTTCATTGGAAGGGTTTTTATATACCGCATAAACTCTTTTGGTGGGGCTAATCCATATGAATCAAAATAGACAATCCCACGTGGATCAATAGCGTATGCAACCCAGTGAGTTCCAGGTCCGGTGCTGTTATCGAGATTAATAATACCTGTTTCAGTTTTGTTTGGTTGATGTGGTAATTGATCTTTCATAAAAACACCTCTGAAATTTTTAATCACTAGTTTTTTAGCAGCATCCATTAAATCAAAATTGGACATTGGAACCATAGGTTCGGAAATTGAAGATTTCTGAATTAATAAACCGTTCCTGGTAGTCTCAGGCCTGATCCGTGAACGGATCTCCCGCTGTACCATGAATACGGGGTTCCTGGTAGTCTTAGACCCTTTCCGCTGTACCATGAATACGGGGTTCCTGGTAGTCTTAGACCCAATCCTTGAACGGATCGTCTCTTTTTTTTATATCCTTGTCCAGTTGCCTTTTTTAGTGCCATTCCTGCTGCAGTACCAACGGCTCCTAACGCTGCTGCTTTAGCCACCGCTGGGGCTGCTGCTGCAATCAATGCTGGTATTGCAGCTAACAATGGAAATATACCGCCTGTTTTCATCATATTTTTAATAGCAGCCGCAGAGAGAGTAATCTGAACTCCCTTTTTATCCTTGAAAGCATCATTGAAATGTTTCACCTGACGAGTTGTCAGCGATAATTTATTTTCACCACCAGTCATTTGGCTGGGTTTCAACGTGATTGTGGTTCCACATTTTTTAGCCGATTCTGATTGCAATTTTTTGATTTGACCAGGAGTTAACGTAACACTAATAACACTATATGACATTATATATAATTGATTGATTCTAATTCAATGAAAAATCGAGAAAAATCGTTCAAAGATTTTCTACTGGGGCATCTACCACTCTCATTCTTCCACCAACACCTTCAAGTAGCATTGATTTATCACTGAGAATGACAGCAACCGCTCTATAATCAGCAATAGCACCACGAGTCACATTAGCTCTAAAGTGTATATCAACAACTGACTGTCTTGTCAAATCGAGATGTTCCAGTGAGAAGTAGTAGATCGGATACAGATTTTTAAAATCAAATTGTGATATTTGCAAACCAGTATCGACATTTTGATCGCGTGCCATAAATGACAACAGACGATGATAAACTCGTGCAATATGATTTTCTGTGTAATTAAGTTGTATATCCTCAGATGGTTCCTGCTGGCCGTTTATTCTCAGTGAGACGTCTTTCACACCTAATTGATCAAATATCATATGACTGAAACGTTGATTGCCAACTCGTGCGTTATCCTGTAACGCAATAAATATATGACGTGGCGCAGAAACGCCTTGATTTGATGCTAGGTTCCAAGTGAATAACCCGTTGATATTTGATTGCTTCACATCTGTACTCACGGTTAGCCAACTCAACAACGACTTTCCTCCTTGGTCCATAAATGATAGTAATCGTCCTTCTGCGGTGATTGCTGGAGTCAACACTGGCATCCACAATGATATTTTTGTTAAATTGACTTTACCAGCATCAGCATCTGGATTTGCAGCATTTGCTGGAATCCTCCAAATTGCATCATTATCATCACTTTTTCGTACAAGCGATACTGTATGCTTCGCCCCGTAGATAACTTTTCTGACGTTTCTACAGAATCCAAAAATATGATGCAGTGGAATCGCACATGAAAATGATTTACGCCCTACTCCCAACATTGCGTTTCGTGTTGCGGCTCCTAGATTGAAATTAGGATCGTTGTTTATAATCATATCCTCGATACCAGCAACATTAGCAGGGTTAGGAGCAGTACGATCCCTTGGTTGTCTTATAATAAATGGATTTCCTCCAGCGGTATTCTTACCATCTTTTGCAAACATCATAGAAGGTCCTGCTGATCTTGTATAATCATCAGAATATCTCGCTAGCCCGATTATTGTTGTAGCCACATCAACATCACGATCTATGGACTCAATTTCTTTTCCATCAATGAGATATCTAGCACTCTCAAATAGCGCCATAATACCATTATTGACAAAACCGACTTGAGTACCAGCTGGATACGGTGCTGGTACAGCAGTAGTATCAGCAGCTGTTACAATTTCTCCTTCTACTTCAATAAATGCTTCACAGGGTAAAAAGTATTTACTGGTATCATGGACTTGAAGATCAATTCTTGCTCGACTATTTGAGTCTATGGCATGATAGGCGTAATATTGATAATCGCGTACAGAATCATTCTTGGGGACTGGGGCGTCTATATCAAATGCTGGATCAGATGATTTTTTGAACATTTTATTCTATTTATCAGAGTCTAAATAGTGAAATCGTAAACGATTTTTCCATTTTCATCGACGTAGTTTTTTAAGGCCACTTCCTGCTATCATGTTTGCAATATTGCTTTGGTCCCCTTGATTTACCATCGACGCTAGTTTTTCATCTACTGCGTTATTTATTATTTTACTAACACTTGCAGGCATTTCTTCTGTAGACGGTAACGGTTTCTTTTTTCGCCCCACTAATGATGTTATTTTATCCTTCGCAGTTAAAAACGCTTTCCCGGCAAGATCTCCAACAGTACTAATACCCTTATCACGAACAACATCAATGGCTTTCATTGATAACTGTTTAGCTAACGGCATCACTTTTGGGGCCATTCTTGAAAAGAATCCTAAAATGGTATTGCCGAGGCCATCTCCGTAGTATGCTCTATAAACTGGAAACCGTGAATTAACTACATAGACGAGGGTTGGTTTATCATGATTGTAGTGTACGATCATTATTATAAAAACAATAGTGTTTTCAATTGTTATTTAATCACTATGATACCCATTTGCTAACTCGTCAATGAAATCTCGATAGGTTTTGATATCCATGATACCGCCGGCAAATAACCGTCTACAGATATCAGCTGCTTCATTAATTATTTCTGGAGAGTTATTTCCAGCTCGTTTTCCTCCGATGAGAACATCTAATCGTGATATATCATTGATAACACTATCAGGACAAATGTTTCCAATCCTTGGATTTCCTAATCCACTTCCGCTATAGCCAGCTGCTTCATCTAGTTTGTCTGTATCCGTGGTTTGTAAATAATCAAGAGTATCATCATCATCATCAGGTGGTAGTTGTTGTTTTTTTTGTCTCCGTGTTGGTGTTTGACGTCGTTCTTCTAAATCATCATCATCATCAGGTGGTAGTTGTTGTTTTTTTTGTCTTCTTGTTTGTCTACGTGTTGGTGTTTGACGTTTTAGTTCTTGCCGTTCTTCTATTTCTCGTTGTCGCTCTTCTATTTGTTCTCTTTTATAATTACTAATCCCCCTTTGAAATTCTTTGTATCCTATCTCATCCTTATTCAAACGACCAATCCCTTTATTTAGTTTATACAAATAATCGAACCAATCATTACTTGATATTCTATCATTTTTATACTCGTCCTTTAAAAAATCTTTTTTTGAATTATAACTTTGAGCAGCAAAATTACCAAAGGCTTGATAATCCTTTGATTTCAATAATTCAAATTTTTTTATTACTATTTTAGCATGATCAGTAAATTTATTCAACAGAGAAACAGTCGTTTTTTTCGGATCAGTTTGTTCAGTTTGTTCAGTTTTCACTGCTAGTTTTTCAAGTACAGAAATAAGACCCTCTTCCTTTCTCTTACCGTCAGGATCATCTCCCAGTATAGCACGCTCTACCCCCTTCGTTGCTGTGGTTACTGGTTTAAACAATTCTTCAGACCCCAGAGCAAAATCAGTTTGTAAACTCTGTCGTTGTTGCAGTTTATTTCTTACAGAGTCACGAATTGGTATAAATTTCTTAATTGCATCTAGTCGCTCACGAGCCAATCGGGTTGTTAATGCTTCATTGACCATTATTTGAAATCGCAAACTATTTTTCAATTGCAAAACACTTGACATGTCGGATGATTTTTTAACACAGTCATGGAAGTGTTATTTCATCGTGAGACACCTTCTATCATTGATGGAGCAAGTCACATAATTGTATATAAAATTAATAATACTGTGAGTTGCTCCACTTTTGTTTCATGTCGGATGATTTTTAATACCACCATGGAAATGTTATTTCATCTTATAACAGCTTCTATCAGTGATGAGGAAAGTCACATAATTGTATATAAAATTAATAATACTGTGACTTTCCTCACTTTTCCATTGACCATCCATTAAAGGTCCATAGATTTTTTATTCACTGATTTTGACATTTTCAATCCAAAAATGCTAAAAAAATGAAAATCTCTTGAGGGTCGGAATGATAAATGGTCGGGCAATCAATGGTCGGGCAATCAAAATTGTTCATTTTCTTGAATTAATGCTCGTAGGTTTCTAATTTTAGAGTTGACTTCTTTTTTCAATTCGTATTCGTTACCTAATTCTTTTCGTATTCCCTCTACGATAGCATACAACGGGACGAACACACTGATGTCACTGGAAAATGAAAGAGAGTCTTTAATAGAATTCTGAATTTTTTTGATGAGTGCATATTTCTTTGGTAGCATATACTTGTTAGTGCTAACTCCGTATTCAATATCCTGAAAATCAGACACAATTTGGTCAGGATTTAATCCATCTGATAGTTTGATATCCTGATTTTTCAATTTTGCTATTTCAACTATGATGCTATTCATGTTTTCAGAATTCATTATTCTATAAGTATGACATATCTCTAATTGGAAATTATGACGCATTAGACATAACTAAATTGAACTTTTTGCCCCGTCTTTTTTGAAATAGCCGATCGATAAATCCCCTCTGCAACTTTTCGTACTGACGGTCCACAAATATCGAAAAATTTACCGGCTTCATATAATGATTGAAATATTTTTTCTTCATTAGTTGTTGTATTCAAAGATGTCACAGGTCTCTTCCAAACCGTTTTGCAAGTGCCAGCTCTTCCTCGTTTGGAATTCTCACTCAGTGTGATAGCCTGCAGATTAGATACAGAATTATTCTTTGGATTAGAATCCTTGTGATAAATAACAAAACCATCTTTGATCAATCCATTAAAACATTCAAATACGAAACGATGAATGAGATAATTTTTCTTTCCAACAGTAAACTTCAAATACCCTTGATTATTCACAACACCGACCGGTTTCTTTAGTCTACGGTTTCTGACAGTACCATCACTGGATGCTTCATATTTTGTAATCACTGGATGTGGTCTGAATTCTTGGTCCATATATACTATTCTATTGTTTGTCTAATTCAGTGTTTGGTTCAATAATTACATCACTGGAAAATCTTTCGATATAGTCTTGCGGGGTTCTTATGATTTTATCCTTGATGTTGTCAGGGTCAAGGGCCTTTTCAGGGTCATAATTTCTGATAGATTGTCCATTTTTTATTCTTTTATCATAATAACGCTTCAATCCCCTATATCGCTTACCACCACAATCACTACACAATTGTGATCTTCCCTTAAACCCAACCCCACATCGAATACAGGGTAACGGACCAAGACTTCCACGTCGAAAACTTTGCATATGATACCTACAGTACTCATTTTTTCTGCATGATTTGTTACACGGGGTTACATTTCCCATCATGAGCCATTTGCAGTGATTAATTATACATAAAACTTTCATTTAAATGTTTGTTTTTTATATAGCATGAAGGAGTTCAAGAGATTGACTTCGAAAAATGCTAAATTCAATGCTGATAGAGAGTTCAAGAGATTATTGAAAATCAATCCTAGATTTAATCTCGATAGACCAAAAAAACGTCAAAAACGTCCAAGAGACGGAAACATGAAAGAGTTTAAGAGATTATTAAAAATCAATCCTAGATTTAATCTCGATAGACCCAAAAAACGTCCAATAGACGGAAACAAACGTAACAAACGTCCAAGAGACGGAAACATGAAAGAGTTTAAGAGATTATTAAAAATCAATCCTAAATTTAATATCGATAGACCCAAAAAGCGTAACAAACGCACAATAGACGGAAACATGAAAGAGTTTAAGAGATTATTGAAAATCAATCCTAGATTTAATCGCGATAGACCCAAAAAACGTAACAAACGTCCAAGAGACGGAAACATGAGATCATCATGGAAGGATGCTCAATTCAATCTTGATATAGTTTCTAATACACCCAAGAATAAAATTCTTGATAAACCCATCAGAGACTGTTTTAATGAATTCAAGCGTGATGGAGCATCTTATTGCTGGTCAACATTTCGAATTGATGGTGTTCTTGACGCTACCATGAATGATGAAAAAGCAGCAGCGATCATTTCACGTGTTGGGGAAAAAAGTCATTTTTTCCGAATCAAATTCATTATCCGTGAGAATGGCAAATGGATTATTAAGGATAAATTTGAACCCATTCTCAAGGGCAAAAAAAACTGTCACCGTGAATCAGGATTCCAAACCGGGAATTTTGACTGGAATTGATAAACCCTACTACGAAAGATCTTATCCTGTCACAGCAGTTGTTTACGGGATCTATCCGCTCAATGAAAAACCTGATATTTCAAAACTAGCACCCATGAAATATTCGACAGGGCTCAATTGTGTAGCAGAACGAATAATAGAACACTTCACAAATGCATCCCGGGGGAATAAACTCACTGATCTAAGACGAAAAAAAATAACCGAGTGGGAGTTCACGGTAAAAGAGCATGGAGCAACAATTCAGGATATAGCCAAATTAGAAACATCATTAAGATTTCCAATATCGGTAAGAACAATCACCGGTGAAGTATTATACGAATCGAAATATCAATCAAAAGGAACCCCCATTGAAATTATTGATCATAACGCGCACGCGTGGTCATCTGCAGTAACAATATTTCCACGGGATAGAACCGTAAAATATCTATCCCCAGCAGGGTTGGGACCTGAAGAATGTTTTACCGAGCAGAAATTATTTGATGCTATTTACCATTTGAGTAAAAACGATTCTGTGTCAGCGTGGCTATTTCATAGTAATTCAGACGAAGAATGCAGATTTGATCAGTTTGTAAGGCCCAACGGAGAATTATACCGTACTGAAGAACTGCAGAATCAAATGAAACAACTAGCTAGTGAGTTTTCTGAGGACGGAGAAGAAGACGATCAATTATTAGCAAACTGTTTTACAGTACCATCCATTGCAGCACATTTTGCTAGAAAGAAAAACGCGTGGAAACCAACACGAAGTGAGTTTTTATCAGATGTCAAATTGTCCTGTCTTGAATACAGCCACGGCGGATTATGGAACACAAAATACACCTCTGATTCCGTTATTTCAGTTGATATGATTGCGTGTTATCCAGGACGTTTTCTTGGGTATGGAGAATGCGAGAAATATTTCAAACGATTTGGACACCCTACACACGAAATGACCCGTGTTGCTATTAATGGACCACTTCCTGATTTTGATTTAACCGGATTCGCTTGTGTAGTATCATTTGAAATGGCTACAGGACTTCATCCGTGTAGTTATCTTCGGATTGGTAAACACATGTCTGAAAAACACTGGATGCCAATAGTGTTATTACGGTATATGCTTGATTGTAAGATGTTAAAATCATTAATTGTCAGTGAAGCAATTATATCCTATCGAGCACAGAAATCAGTCTGGTTACCCCAACCTGATCTAGAAAAAATAATTAGCGAAGAGCGAAAACTGTTTCCTGATTTTAATGAACAACAAATCATGGATTGGTCCAGACAGTTATTTGAAATCAGAAACAATGAAGCAAAAAATCTTGGACGAAGAATAATCGGTAAATTTACCCAAGGTGGCAAAGATGATAATACGAAATATTCTTCACGATTGATTATAGACAACGCTGAATACGATTTTGTAATGGCGGATTTAACGAATAAGGGCCTATATGTCAATCGTAAGGACGCATTTATGTCCGATGGAACCAAATTGGGTACAATTGTTACTTACACTGATGGATACCATCCGCAGTACACACATTTGAGAGCTTCTATGCTTGGTTATGCTTCTATTAATTTATTTTCAATGATCAATAGATTTCCTACCACCGCAGTTAGAGTTGCTACTGATTCATTTTACATAAATAGCAAAATGGCTGATTTTAAGGCTACTGGCAACGAGAAATGGGGATCATGGAGAATTAAGAAAGAAATGATTCATGATTATATTCCATCAGCAGATGTTACCATTGAAAATAATTACTTAGAAAGCAATCAGTGTTCAGAATTTTCTAGTGCACCACCGATTTCTGATCCAATATGCCTGTATAAAACAGTTTATTTAAACGGCTGTGGTGGGTCAGGAAAAACAACCCGGGCAATTGAGTTATTTCGTCGTGGAAACGCTAGCGTTTCTAACATGATTGTGCTAACACCAACTCATAGACTTGCAAGAGAAATGATACAGAGAGGGGTAAATGCTTGCACTTATCACAGCTTTTTTCCGATGGAAGGGAGATAAATGGACTCCTGAGCGCATGGGAGAGAAATTTATTCCTGAAATCATGATTTGGGATGAAATAGACACAGTGTCAGAAGATGTCTTAAAAATATTTCTTGAGTGGTTGTTATTAAAAAATACAAAAGTCGTCATGTGCGGTGATCACGGGCAACCACCACCATTTGTCGGTGCATCCCCCCATGAATGGCTAAGGGGTTTTGTAGACTATTATGAAGAAATTGATACCGATCATAGATCACTTGATAATGAATTAAAAGAATTGAAGAAACTAATTAGATTACAACCGGATAGAATCCAGTGTGAAATAACCCGTGAAATAATTTCGGAAACTCCCATGAATGATTTCTGGGAAATGTGGAGACCAAATGATTTAATCATTGCAAGTAGAAAAATAGTCAGGGACACACTTCAGATGAAGTTATTTGAATTGCATAAACAAAAATTTGCAACACTTCCAGTACCGTTATGTTATAGGCCATCGGATACACGAAAACAGAACATCGAAGTTGATATTCCAGGACAAAGTGAAAAACAGAATTTAGTATTAAATGATATTGTGCTGGTTGATATCAATGTTGTTGAAGATGCATTGCGTGCTAATAAATCCCCGTGGACGCTAGGTTATGCAGCGACGATACATTCTTCACAGGGATTGACTATATCGGATACAACTCTTTGGATGGTAGATAATCGCATAGAATGGTCGAATTTAGTCTATCTCGCAGTGTCTAGAGTACGAAAAATAAATCAACTTCGAAGAATTGTCCTGACAGAGTCAGGCGATGATGAAATCATTGGTGGCGATGATGAAATCATTGGCGATGATAATGATATTATTGATAAAAAACTCTCCGGTTACAAACAGCAGGACAAAAAAAAAACAACGAGAATTTGATATTGATGCTGAATTAATAATCACTTTGAAGAAACAACAGAATAATCACTGCGCGAGTTGCAATTGTATAATGCGTTGGCAGTATTCGGATAAGGATCCTCGCCAATTCACCGTAGACAGAAAAAATAACAATCTCGGTCATGTCAGAAATAATGTGATGTTGACTTGTCTTGAGTGCAATAGACGCAAGGGTGCTAGTTAAGACCATGCGGTGGTACTTGAGTATCGTCAGGAATTACTTGTAGTTGTTGTCTAGTAAACCCACGCTGAGGGGCAGTTGAATCCAGTTTATAGATTGGAAGTCTACCCGTAGATCGTGTTATACTAGATATCTTATGCGTAGTGACGCTCCAAATAGGATCAGTAGCCCTTTTTGTACCACCCTCAAGCTCTCCTGGTTCATATAAATACCTCACAATGACATTACTACCAAGAATCGGTTCTTTGAAATCTTTTTGTGGTTTTTCAGGTATCGACTTCTTTTTAATCGCGTTGATAGGTTTCATGTTGATGGTTCTAGTAATCTCGTTATTCAGTGCGGTAACTACACCTGGTAATCTCTTAACCCATTCACGGGATCTTTTTTTCTTGGATGAATTCTTTTGCATATTGATATTCAAATAACCGCTCAGCAAGAATCCGATTAAATCGTTCTTCAATGGCCTGATCACGATGCAGTGCAGTATGCCCTCGTCTGATAGCGACATTGTGATATTTCATTGTAGATAACACTGCACCCTGAAATTCCTTGCCCGGGTCAACTTGTAACAGATTTGGCCAGTGCAGAGGGCTCCTTCGATAAATCCTTTCAAATGCAGAAGCCACTTCAGTGGCTGATTTTGTTTTTAACGGTTCTGCTTCTTTGTATCGACTTGCAATATCAACTACAGTTAACGCATATTTGTAACCACGATCATGTGGCAGAAATAATAGATCAGCCTGATGAACTTCATTAGGAAAGGTCACATCAAAATGCGAGAATTGAATTTGTTTAGGCGGTGGTAGATAAATTTGCCATAGTGCCTGTTTGGATAACCAATGAGCCGCAGTGGTTTTTTTCACTTTTGCGGCGCTAGCGAGTTTACTGATTGCAGCGTTACCCTTCCAGTATCCTCTTGGGGAATAATAAATAGATTCCATGTTGTTATTAATTACCAGCACCTAACATCAATTTACTTTTCATAGCCGATTTTATCAAAAATGAAGCCAATTTTTCTTTGAAGGATTTATCAGGAATGGCATTCAACGCATGAATTAATTTCACATCTGCTAGATGCCTGTGTTGCAAATTGCTGCTTTTATAAGCAACATCATGAAGGTGACAGGCCTTATCAATAGCGTTTATTGGTTCCTCACCGGGTCGGGGCTGATTTTGATCATTGAGTCTCATATCAAGTCTTGTTCCCGGTCCACAATAACTATACCCTGGAAGGTGTTTTTCTCCGGGGTATTTTGCCCATGGGGTTCCAGGGAGTTTTGCTAATTTGGCAGCGATATCACCTCCTCGTTTTTTTTTAAAGGTTCCTTGGGTTCCTTGGGTTTAGAAACAAATCTAAATTTCTTTGTACTACACTGTACGCATTTACCAGAAAGCGCTGATCGGTTATTTTTAGTTGTAATCGTCGTCAAGTCATCTGTGCCAGTACGCGCCTTACACTTCACGCAATATAGATCCATAATTTATGTATAGAGATATGAATATAATTGATTTTTCAGCGACTAAAACAAGAGAACCAGTGAAGCATCATGCAGCGCTACCAACCTCTATCCGCGCAATTATAATCGGACCATCTGGATCCGGTAAAACGCAATTGTTGCTCAATTTAATAATGAGATGGATGAAGTGGGATAAGTTGTATTTAATTGCCCCTAGCGTAGACGACCAACGATGCTATGAAGTGTTAAAAGATTTTAATGAAAACGCTTCAGAGATTGCCGGCGAGGATGTTATTGAATTTATAACCGATATTGACGAGGCGCCATCCGTGAATGACCTCGATGGAAGTATCAACAATTTAGTTGTATACGATGATGTGATGTTAGATAAACAAAAAAATCCTGCTAGAATATTTTCCCGAGGCAGGCATAAAAACACGGACGTGATCTATGTCACTCAACGATACACTCAGATTCCAAAAGTGATTAGAGATAACTGTAATATGCTTGCTGTATTCAACGGCGTTGATACACATACGCTACGAAATATTTGGCAGACATGGTGTTCTGATATGGACTTCAATCAATTTAGAAATTTCTTTAGTCATGCTCAGTCTGCCCCCCACGGATTTGTAACAATAAATTTACATGACCCTCGAACACGATATCGTATCGGACTGGATCAAATATTCGGTTAACCCCAACTGAAAGTTCTAGCAGCAGAGAGGGTAGTGACAACGACGTTGTAGTCCCTTTTTCCCAAAAAATGTAATAGTTGAAAAGTTTTTGATTTCATTGATTTTTTCATAATTTTTTTTTGGACCTAATCCATGATTCACACACACATTTGGGACCTGATGTCATTGACTTTTGGGCCTGATGTCATTGGTTTCATTGTTTTTAAGCGTGATTTCAGTGAAAACTTGTCTAAAAATGTTGTCCGGCTCACCCTCTCTGCTGTTGTGTGTGAAACAATATCCATTACCACCCTGGCAGGTGTAAAAGGTCATTGAGAACAGTTTTCATCGGAAGTAATTTATCACACACGCACACACACAAAACAACACCCAACAAATAAATCTGCGAGGAGGAAATCATAAGTAATTAATTTAAACATTAAGACGCTTCCTTTTTATTATTCGATTACAGTGTATTTTACATGCAGGCTACAGTTAGCTTATTGACAAATCTGTAAGTAAGTATATACATGCCTCGTTAAAATTGATTATGTACTGTACTGGTCAGTGCTGAAAGAAATGTTTTAAGGACATGCCCCGGGCTGATGACCTAAATAAAATTACTAGCCCTGACTGAAATTCCACAAACCCGAACACTTCATATCTGTTAACTCTCAAGCCGGGAGAAGAAAGAAAGAAAACAAAATCCCAATTTTGGAGGCATTTCCTTCTTATCTCGTAATATCTCTGGATTTTCGCAAAGAACTCCAAAATTTATTAAAATATGTCTGTCAATTTTCATTTCTCAGAAGAAGAAAAACCATACATACAATTTTATAAAGTATGCAATCCACAGATGCCATATTCTATTTTATCACTAGTGAATATTATAGTGAAGAAATCATTAATATCACACGACAGTTTTTGTCTTCATTTATTAGATTAACATTAAATATTATTCACGTGAATTTCATATTGTTTAACTATTACAGAAGTACTTCTTGTAAAAAAAAATTGTCACCAATTAGTTTAAAACCCATGAATTATCACAATGAAGGCTGCATAATTTTCTCTGCAAACAAAATCTCCATTTCGGCCAAAGAAACTCGGCCAGTTAACACCTGACCTTTCTCTACCATATATGTAAAGTTTCATTACCATGATTAAATTAAAAGAAGGAATAAAACAAAATATAAGACGCAGTATATGTGCCCCTAAAAAACTAATTCAAAATAAATATTTTATTCAGTAAACAGTGGTACATATCTTAACACTTAAACTAAAGGAAATAGGGTGCGATATAAAATGTGGGAAAACAATGGCCACATACATGTACCGTAACGTTTGACAGCAGATTTGAACTCTTAAAATGAAGCCTTTAGCTACGAAATTTCAACACATTGGGCATCTCTTATTTGCCAATAAATTTCTGGTGCTTACATACACACTCTGTGGCACATGGTTTCTTTGAATTATGTCAGATTGTCACGAGATAAGTGCAATGATAAGAATTTTAATTGTTAATTTGTTACACTGCCAATGTGCTTGTGTACTTAAATTCTAACCTCTAGCTATTATGCAGACCAGAATATGAAGAAAGGGTCTTGTCATGGGGAATAATAAGGCGTATCACAGGGAGAAATGTCGTGTCCCATGGGCGCTTGCACATTGGGGCAAATGGGCGGGTCAGTAGTCGCCTCCCCCAATTTCTATTGTCAGCCAGTTAATGTGAAACTTTGATTTTATATCGTACCTCTTTTCTTTTAATCGCTGCTATTTAAACTGCACAAGGGACAGTTTTGTATCAGTTCTAATCATCACATGTTACCGTTTATACATTTTGCGTGTAATAGGCATAGACTGAAAGGTTGTTTTTTAAATAAATTTTTATTTTTTTAAGATTACTTAAAATTGTTTTTCTCTAAACACGACCGTGTCAAGGTTTAAGAATTGTATTATTTTTTTTTATAGCAAAGCGTCCATTTGATTAACGTCAGATCCTAATTTCACATAGGACAGTGGTGACATGATTTAGATTGTGATCTTGAAAAAAAAAACACTTACTCGGCCTTCTGCCTATTTTCGTAACTCGTACGTTTGACACTTTTTACCAGGATTTAAAATATACAATGGTATCTCTGGAACAGTTTAAACTTTTAGTCTTGGCTTAGCATTCGCGTATCCTAGAGCTTCTACCTTTCAGTATCCCTCTGGTAACATTTCTTTGAGAAATGTAATCAGCACAGAGTGCTGTATAGTATTGCAGTGAAATCGACTCGCTTGTAATAATGTATCCAGACTTTCTTTATGCCTTTATCATTTGGAAAAGAGAAAAAAAAATGTTGTCCACAGCCTTTTCTTAATGTGCTATTTACACCCGTAAGCAATACAAAATCGCCAGTCGGGATGCTGGAGTCGCTACTATGACGTCACATCACGAGAATAACCGTATAGCTGCGGAAAGTCTGCATACGCGGTCACGGAAATTTCGCTCTTTGAACATAAATTAATATTTAAATACTGGGATTGCGGTCACATATAATACTTAAGAATAAGGTTTTATTCATTAGTGTTATTATTATTCTATATTTCCATTTGTTTTTGGTCTCCTTTAATGTCCCCGGCTCCTACAGTTTAGATTCACATCTGCTACTATCAATTTCTGTAGTTGGCTTTACAGCATGTATCACGTCGATCCCGACCACTCCAATAACTTAACTTTGAACGTTCGGGTCAATCTAGACACCCAAGACACCTCTTCACTCTCCGGACAGCTGAAAATATATATAATACAATGTAATATAAACGTAATGACGTTATACACGGTAAGTTATTTAGATTACATTACCGGCAAAACAATTACAAATCAAAAGGTTCAAACCTAAACCTAACCCTGCTCGATAAGAATCATAATGTACTAAACATTTCTTAAAAATACAGCTTTCGATTCCTAATATACATCTCATAATATTAGGTCGCAAATATGAATATAAATATGTGCATTACACTGCCGTAAACCAACGATACGTAGCAGACATACCATACCACGTGGTAGCACAATAGTTGTATCTTGTATACAATAAACTTACCCCTACAGCTGATGATGGGCATGTCCCTATATTAGACCAGCTGAATTACAAGACGTTCTGTACATCTAAGAGCTTTACCTAAGTTGCGAGAGTTATGCATTTAGAAGCATTCGGTTCTTCCCATTAAAAGCACTTGGCACGTGTGGCAGAGGATGGACCAAACTCACTATTTCGAAACACAACACAGTGCATATTAATCACCCTCTGGTATCGTTGCACCCCAAAACGAAACTCGAGTACATGTATTTAATAAATAAAATGGTTTATATAATTCGGAGACAGACATTTCGTTATTATATTCTATAAGTTGATTTATGCAATATGATTTGGATGATATTTCATGATTTTTTTCTCTACTTTTAGGTTGATTTCTGCAGTCGGATGTAGATGACAATTCATGGTTATATTCTGTAAGTTTCGGTTGTCGTATCCCACCTGATATAAGTGACATTTCATAACTGTATTCTACAATTTTAGTTTAAATGCATGCAACCTGAAGTAGATGACATTTCATGATTATGTTGTACCATGTTAGGATGATTGCGGCATTCCAGTACAGATGACATTTCATGACTATATCCTACAATCTTAGGTTTATTTATGTAGATGCTATTTCATATTGTATTCTATAAGTTCAGGTTTTATTTATGTGTTATGAATGTTTTTGCTTGTTATGTGTTGTGATTAGCTTTTCATAACCTTCTTCTCATTTCTTGCTATGAGAAGGAATTACTCGTAAGTTGGGGAACGTCAATATCCATGGTAAGAGAGAGAGAAGAAGAAAGAAATCAGGCTCTCTTAAAGAGAGCGCCACGATGATAAAACAGCTACATCTGTAATTGAAGAGTCAACGTCAGTTTTCTGCTAATGCGTTATAACTTTATTTAAATAATCAACACACATATATATTACTACATTCTAGAA
Organism: Unio delphinus; assembly: GCA_029339505.1. Taxonomy (NCBI): domain Eukaryota; kingdom Metazoa; phylum Mollusca; class Bivalvia; order Unionida; family Unionidae; genus Unio; species Unio delphinus. Next base: position 9,760,989 of record JAQISU010000210.1, on the reverse strand, counting down.
ACACTTCTAAAACTTTATAATAAAATTCATAAAATACATATTACATTTTTCCATCTTTAAGCTTTCCAACTTCATTAACTTCTGCACCTTAGAATATTATTTACTAGTTAATTCTCAATCAATTTCAAGATAGCAAAAGCCTTAAATGTAATAACAGTTAATGCATTTTACTCATTTTAAAACAGAATATTAAGAATATTGATTTAGAATATATTGCTAGAAATTACTCTTTCTTACTTAAGAAATACTTTATTTCAACATTAAGTCAAGTATGAAGTTGGTAGCTAATTCAACTAATTCAAACCTTTATAATTAAAGTTACATAAATATAAATTCTTTAGAACATTTAAGCATTCCATTACAATGTATTATAAACAAAGAACTCAATAGTAATGTTGCACACAAAACAATTTTACCATTAAAAATCTCAATCATCAAAAATACTTATTTCTTACAAGAAATTATAACTTGTACAGATGCCTACCTGTAATTGAAGAGTCAACGTCAGTTTTCTGCTAATGCGTTATAACTGATCTGACCTGATTTGCGCATTTCTATATATACGTTCGCGGCCAGATACAGGGTTAGGTAAGGTCATACCCTTCTACGCATTAGTCAGAAAACTACGAACTCTACAAACCGGTCGAGACCAGTTCTGACAGGTAAAAACTACCTTACTTACGTCATAAGACTCAATTCTGTAATCATCTACACCGGCCTTAACGACGTCAGACCAAATATGGATATCCGTTAGTTGGAAGCCATCTTGTTTCTGTATCGTCTAGAGAAATCTTACTTCAGCTTCATTAACTGAATTGAACTCATGCCAACACTAGGTCAGAAACATATTCTTACTAATGTAGCTTAGAACTATAGCTGAGCAGGCAAAATTCATGTATAATGTTTTTCGTATACAATCTCACACAACATTGTATATTGGCAATGTTCTTAGCTACTTTTACTTGAGTTATAGTGTGGTTATATACATTGCCCTTTTTTACTTGCTCAACAACCATTTCTATTCTATATAGTTGTGTTACAAAAACAAATGAAATTACCTTTAATATCTTTTAACAAATAAAACATTACTTTAATTCAATTCAAAAGAAAATATCAATCTTATTAATTTTACTAAAACTTTAATCCTAACAATACCCTCTAGTTAATTTGAGCCGAGTCCTCGAGGCTCGAAAAGAAAAATCAATTTTATTCATCAAACAAGATGAAAGGTCAAAAATACAATGATAAAAAAAACATTGCGAGACATTTACGCAAAGTTTAAAAATACAAAGTTTAAAAATACAATGTAAACACTGCAAATATATTGCAAAATACCAAGTAAAATCCAAAAAATACAATGAGAAGGTACATTGCAAAATACTCAATTCAAATTCAAAAAGTACAATGAGGAGTACAATGCAAAATATTTGATAAAATTCCCAAACACAATGGGAAGTGTTTTGCACAATACTCAGTCAAATTCCAAAAAATACAATAAAATATAATGCAAAATTCGTGATAAAATTCCCCAAAAATACAATGGAAGAACTTAGCAACACTGGATACCTTCATAAAATAGAGTGAAATAGCGTGGTAAGACATTAAATAAAAATTTAAAAGTTTACGTAACTTAAACAGCTTTACAATATAAAATTCTGCAAAACCTACATATAAACTAGTCTTATCATACGATTGTAACACAAAATAGTAGCATGCAGTTCTTGGTATCTTTATTTTTCTTTTTCTATTTTATTTTACTCTTTTTTTTTATACTTTTTTCTTTCTTTTTTTTTTCTTTTCTTTTTTTTTTTTTTCTATTGTCTCTTCTTCTCTTTTATATTTATTTGCATAATATCAGCAGAACATATGTATGGGTGACTACGTTATTTGCTTCAGCCAAGTGTAATGAAAAAAATTCTTGTTGTTATGAATGCTAGTGAGCCGATATTGAGCTGATCTTCCTAGTTCTACAAAGAATTACCAGTAGCTTGAAGTAAGAATGGATGCAATGAAGATGGCATACAAATTTAGTATTAATCAAGAGTTAGGAAACTGACAATTTTAATGTTGTTCTAGCCCTAATAACCATGACGTATGTTCACTAACAATCAAACTTTGACCTGTGCGTGTATGAAACATGTATCGCCTTTGAATTAACGTAAGAACAGTAAGTAAAAATATAATTTAATCGCTTGGTACCGTATGGTCTAGTGCAGCTTTGAAATGTACCTGTTTTAACGTTATCTGTGACGATGAAAAGAGAATGTATTGCCATTTCGTTTTGAACTAATTTGACTCAGAAGCTGGCCGTATATAGACCAATAGCTTCTCATATCGTGAGAGCTATGCATTACGTTAACTCGGATTCGAGTAATCGCTAGGACACTTTGACTATTTTATATCATTTCAATTGTGAGAGAAAAACCTCTAAAACATTGTCGAACCATTTGGCTGACAAACAAAAAACATCTGAAGTCAATAAGTTTGAGACGGCTAGGCGAATTACAATTCTCCCTCAGATAGGTAAATACGGTAATACTATGTTATACGGTGGTTTCAGATTTCAGTACGAACAGGTCTGTATGAAAGCTTCGTCTATAGAATGCAAGAACGTCATATGGCTCTCATTAAGGCTATGTACGCAGAACATTACAACTATAATGAAGGTTACTGTAGTATATATAGATAATAAGAATGTTACTACATAAGAAATACAGCTTAAAAATTAGATCAGTTGTTTAGGAATATCAATTAACGCAATAACCTTTTAATATTTGTATTATAAGAACAAAATAAGATTAGCAAAAAAAACATACCTGTGTGTAAATTACTACTGTCCAGAAATATTATTCCTATGAATGAATGGTATATTAAGGAATAGTAAACAATGCACGTATTGTCTGTAATAGTGAAAGAGTTCCAAATTGTAAAAAGTTCAGGTCACTGTCACTGCGGCTGTCGTTGACTCTGGGTCTGGCGGAGATGTTGCTGTTAGGTCAATGGAAATCTGGATCTATGGTATAGGTGCATCTCAGTCTGGGTTGCTGGTAGCCCGATTTCGACTGGGTATATGTACATTCGACATGTGTGATGTTTCAAACGATACAACAGGAAGAATTCTCATCGGCAATGTAATGCATGTTATGCTGGTAGCCTATCAGTTTGTACTTTTTCTTTTATTCCCAAGGTGTGATGATATTGATGCTGAGGTCTTAGAACTGACCCTTCGTGTGGGCGAAAAAATACGAAAATCACAGAAGAGTTGTTCTGTCATTCCTGAGTTCACGTAGTGTAGCTGACGGCGTGATATCTGATGATAGCAAAGATGTTGGTGCGAGTTTCTCTCGTGGATTATAGTTATACGTGTGACGGCTTTATTCATGATGTTAGTCCACTCCTGTAGTTTTTTCCAAGAATCTTCTCCCATAATTTTATGAAAACACTGTGTCAAAAGAAATAGTCACTCATAACGGTGTAGATAGGCTACATCTTGGGGACATTGGCTCTGCGAGAGGTTCCAGAGATCTTTAATGTTCTCCATCACTTGTTATGAATGTCTTTACTTGTTATGTGTTGTGATTAGCTTTTCATAACCTTCTTCTCATTTCTTGCTATGAGAAGGAATTACTCGTAAGTTGGGGAACGTCAATATCCATGGTAAGAGAGAGAGAAGAAGAAAGAAATCAGGCTCTCTTAAAGAGAGCGCCACGATGATAAAACAGCTACATCTGTAATTGAAGAGTCAACGTCAGTTTTCTGCTAATGCGTTATAACTTTATTTAAATAATCAACACACATATATATTACTACATTCTAGAAACACTTCTAAAACTTTATAATAAAATTCATAAAATACATATTACATTTTTCCATCTTTAAGCTTTCCAACTTCATTAACTTCTGCACCTTAGAATATTATTTACTAGTTAATTCTCAATCAATTTCAAGATAGCAAAAGCCTTAAATGTAATAACAGTTAATGCATTTTACTCATTTTAAAACAGAATATTAAGAATATTGATTTAGAATATATTGCTAGAAATTACTCTTTCTTACTTAAGAAATACTTTATTTCAACATTAAGTCAAGTATGAAGTTGGTAGCTAATTCAACTAATTCAAACCTTTATAATTAAAGTTACATAAATATAAATTCTTTAGAACATTTAAGCATTCCATTACAATGTATTATAAACAAAGAACTCAATAGTAATGTTGCACACAAAACAATTTTACCATTAAAAATCTCAATCATCAAAAATACTTATTTCTTACAAGAAATTATAACTTGTACAGATGCCTACCTGTAATTGAAGAGTCAACGTCAGTTTTCTGCTAATGCGTTATAACTGATCTGACCTGATTTGCGCATTTCTATATATACGTTCGCGGCCAGATACAGGGTTAGGTAAGGTCATACCCTTCTACGCATTAGTCAGAAAACTACGAACTCTACAAACCGGTCGAGACCAGTTCTGACAGGTAAAAACTACCTTACTTACGTCATAAGACTCAATTCTGTAATCATCTACACCGGCCTTAACGACGTCAGACCAAATATGGATATCCGTTAGTTGGAAGCCATCTTGTTTCTGTATCGTCTAGAGAAATCTTACTTCAGCTTCATTAACTGAATTGAACTCATGCCAACACTAGGTCAGAAACATATTCTTACTAATGTAGCTTAGAACTATAGCTGAGCAGGCAAAATTCATGTATAATGTTTTTCGTATACAATCTCACACAACATTGTATATTGGCAATGTTCTTAGCTACTTTTACTTGAGTTATAGTGTGGTTATATACATTGCCCTTTTTTACTTGCTCAACAACCATTTCTATTCTATATAGTTGTGTTACAAAAACAAATGAAATTACCTTTAATATCTTTTAACAAATAAAACATTACTTTAATTCAATTCAAAAGAAAATATCAATCTTATTAATTTTACTAAAACTTTAATCCTAACATATGTATTCCTGATATTGATAACATTTCATGATTATGTTGGACAATGTTAGATTGTGTTATGCATTTTGATTTGGATTTATGATATGTAAATTTAAATTATGTTATTAACATGCATTCTGATTTGGATTTATGATATGTAAATTTAAATTATGTTATTAACATTCGTCCATGATTGTCATTTAAGCTTTTGGTAACTTGTAAACTTGTTTACATGGTCCTTTGATCTTAGAATTTCTGGAAACGAATTTATGATCCATATCCTGCCATCTTATTGTGTCTAAGGATTTTATATAATTGTATAGGTTAAAAAATATTAAATCCTAAATTAGGAGCAGTATGTGAAGTTATTTACTCTTGTGCTTGGCTTTAATTCTAGATAAAGTTTTTAATTCTTTTGTTAGAGTTACTAATGTGCTCATGTACTGAGTTGACACTATTTGCAGACTATTGTAAATTCATTTTCAGATATTCTGGAATACATCATTGCAGCACATCAGAATATTCAGCATCATTTATAATTCAATTAAAACATTGATTTTGAATTGGTGATGGCTTATATAGTCTATTTTGGGGATTTACAGAACAATACTGCACGTTTTATATAACTGTAAACATTGTAACTCATCCAAAACGTACAAATCATTTCACCTTGACCCAAAATCAATCTCAACGAAAAAGGATAAATATAGCTGACTGTAATCCATGTGAACCAAAGTGATAATAAAGTCGACTAAGACCTAAATCAATCACAGAAAACACCACACGTAAATTGAGACCCAAATCAATCAAAGAAAACACCACACGTAAATTAAGACCCAAATCAATCACAGAAAACACCACAAGTAAATTTGAAACTTCCTTTAACTGAATTAGCAAATCTTCCACAAGTACCACGTGGCAATACTTACCTGATACTAGTATTAACTAAAACGCAAATCTCTAGGAAACCGACAATCTGGCCAAATAAACTGTGCAATGAATGTATTGAACATTTTGGAGCGAGGACAACATAACTTGTGCAGTACATAGATTAAACAATCTGAGTGACGACCATAATTATGTAAAATGTGCAATACATCGATTATATATAAGGGGGGGGGGAGACCTTATAAATCAGGCATTACATATATATAATGATTTGGGGCAAAGTCCATATAACTCAGGCATTACATATATAGAACGATTTGAGGGAAGACCATATAAATCAGGCATTACATATATATATATATATATATATATATATATATATATATATATATATATATATATATATATATATATATATATATATATATATAATGATTTGGGCAAAGACCATATAAATCAGACATTACATATATGGAATGATTTGGGGCAAACCATATAACTCGTGCAATATATATTGATTATACAATTTGGGTGAAGAGTATATAATGTGGTTTCATTCTGTTCGAGAGTAGCGGAATCACAATAGTTCATTAGACACAGGAAATGTGTATTTAAGGATTATTCTAAAAAACTGCTTAATCGATATAAATGTCCATTCACTCCATACTAATAATTGGACAGAAATAACTGAGTTTAAGCATTTCCCTAGCACATTGGTTTTGAAATTTTGAAACATTGCTTTCAAATGTCGAGTACATGCCCCTTAATGGCAATGGTAAGCAACTGATTGTAAGTTCTCATTAAATTTACACAACTGTTACGTGCTTAGGCTCGAATAAACAGTAACATAGAAAGAGTGAAAATAACAAGCTTGTAAAAATTTAACAAACAATTTATTGAGTACAAATATTTTCATAAAATAAAAAAAATAAACTTACAGTTTTAGAGAATCAAGTCCAAAAAGTACTCCAAAAAGAATTCACAATATAATCCACTAGTGGAATTACAAAAGTCATGATAATAAAATGTCCTAATAGTTCCCGGTTCGAATCTTGACGATGTAATCCAAGATGGACGACGATGTCACGTGACGAAGTCAGTTTTAATTGTATGATAATTCAAATGAGCACAAGTAATTTCCAGATGAATAACAATAAATTCCTCTTGATCCAAACGAATTGAAATAATTTACCGCACAAGGCAACTTTTAATAACTCAAACAGTAACACACATCTTTGTATTCTAAAGCCCAGACGACTATTGAAACAGATCGCTCTCAAACACAACTATATAATGATTTTGACGTAAACAGGAAGGGTCACATGTCATTCTAGAAGCCCACAGAGCAAGGCTACACTCAAAACATCATGTACACAGTATGATTTAGAAAGATGTCCTTGGAATTAACCAATCATTTAAAAAGCTTGTTTACCAGCTTTGAAACAAGGTCAGAAATGAGGTTAACATCTGTTGATTACTTGTATAGAGTATATGTCATCCACTTTTTAGAAAATGCATCTCCCAATGAATAAATTTTAAGCCCAAAATGACAAATTTTAATCTGACAATTAAAACAAAATAAATGATTTAAATCAAATATACGTAACACAATATACAAGTTTGTTTGATTTCTATAATCAACCTACTGGCCTATATTCACATAATTAGAAAACAATCGCCATCTTTACTATCTATAATGTGATGTAATTGTTACGGGAAATTAAAATCGGGTGTGTATATATATATATATATATATATATATATATATATATATATATATATATATATATATATATATATATATATATATGGATATACGAATCTACTAACATATTTATACTATGATGCAATTGTTACTTCATACATTCTACGTGAAATTAATAATGTATATATATATCAATATATTAATATAGCAACACACACACACACACACACACACACACACACACACACACATATATATATATATATATATATATATATATATATATATATATATATATATATATATATATATATATATATTTGAACACGTTTAAAATCTGATAGTACCCACCTGTGTATGCAATTCACACATACACATCGTCTGTATGGCTCGCGAGGATTACATTCAATGCAACATTTATTTTAGTTTGTTATTTAATTACCTTATGACGAAGCTTAATAAAGTTCTTAAAAATGTGATCAAAGACGTGACAAACTTTATAGATTGTAACTATCATCTTTACACAAGTCGTATTGTGTCTACAGTATACTTTATCATTTCTGCCGTATTCTCCCCTCATTATCACAAAAGTATTCCGAATGAGGTATTTTGCAACTAGGGACAGTTCTTGTAGTTAAAACAAATCTGTGTTAGTCAATATTGGAAAACGCATCATCAGTTTTGGTCTAGGTGATTTAATTGGGATATCTTCCAGACAAACATTTTAAACAACTCTGCCGTCGGGACTCTCATCAAACTGGCAGATTACAATGTCCAGTTTTCGTTGTCCGCGACGATGCACATTCGCTGTATTTTATATATGTTGTTATCGTACATTTGACTGTCTCCGTATCTATTACGTTAACCTTTTGCCAATTTAAGTTTAAGTTGTGAATCCTTTGGCAATCAGGAATTAAAAACATTAATGCACAAATCCTTCATACTTCAAGATTTTAATGTATTACTATGGGAATCCGTTATGATGCAAGATTTAAACCCATTAATGCGTGAATCCTATAGTTATCACAATTTAAGCCCATTAATTCATGAATACGTGTTTGATTCTGTTAATGTCTTTACTCTTCTTGCTTTCGAATTACTTTGAATATATTGCAAGCAAGAGGTTTAGCTTTAAACCGTCTTTTATAATGACCATTCGATTAAACTTTGAAATTGAAATTGATATATTGAACGCTGGAGATAACATGTTGGATTTACAATACATCATACAAATTGTTCTCTTTTTTCTAAACCCTACCAGTTGCAAGTTGTTTCATTGTGCTTTCCTAATTCTAAAATTTAAAGCTATTTATTGTATTGCCGTCAGGGTTGACGTCAGAAATGAATTGACCTACTACCTCTTGATTCACAGTGTTTGTTTATCTGCTGTGGCAATACTTACTTATATCGTATAGGGTAAATAGCGTAGATATGGATTTTTATGCGATGTAATTAAATGTAAGTTGATACTGGTATATATCTTTTTTGCAGATATAAACGAAAGTTGGAAACGCCTAAAATGAACAACTCTTCCACAAGTCTTTTGCATAAAGTAAACGACGAGAAGGCCGTTCATCTTATCCCGGCCATGGTCTTCGTAGGAGTCCTCATGGTTATCGGATTGATCGGAAACATCTTTGTTTGTTATTATTATGGTTGGAAAACAAAGACAACTCCTACCTCTTGCTTCATCCTTGGCCTAGCAATATTTGGTCTACTGACTTGCACTATTTCAATGCCAATGGAGATTGTCGATATGCGGTACTTTTACATGTTTCCAGATGTAACAGTGTGCAAAGTTCTTAGAGCGACTAATTTCATGTGTATATTTGCGTCCGGATTTATTCTCATTGCCATAGCAACAGAAAGATATAGACGAATATGTCTTCCCTTTAGGAATCAAATCACGGTTTGTCAGTCTAAACTCATATGCGTTATCTCTGCGCTTATTGCCTGTGTTTTGTCGTGCCCAAGTCTTGTGTTGTACACTGTCGTGACTGTAGATATACCCCTTCCCGGATCAGAAATCATTCAGGGATACGACTGCACCACGGTCAAAGATGTTTCCTTAAATATATACTTGAATGCCTTTAATATCATGCAGATTCTGTTATTTATTTTGTCCTCCATGGCGCTCATAGTCTTGTATGCATTGGTGTACCGGCAATTGATTAAACAGAAACACTTCAGAAAATATGGGTTAAGGGAGGAAAGAGTTTCCACTAAACCACCGGTTGTCCCCAACAGTAATATGAGTTCACTCGAAAAATCGACTAAAAATGAATTCACGCCTAACTGTTGTTGTAAGAATACAGAAGTTGGTATCTCTGATACATTCAAAAAGGCTTCTAATGGTTCAAACAGTACAATCACCATTATTACCCAAGTCACAAGCAATGACACGGCAAATGAAGTTTCATATATGAGAGATGAATCTGCCAAACTAACTGAAAATAACAGAGATAACAAACACGAAAGTACAACACGTATTGCAATAGAAGAAATAAATAATCAAGTCCTACTCACGAAAGAGCGAGACCCACTTGAATTTATTGAGAATGAGGGAACTGATTCAACAAAACAAAACCCTGGAACGTTAAGGAACGATAATGTTAGTACAGCAAACGATACAAAAAACCCAAGATTAGTACCTTGTAAGAAAAGGTCTTCGGATATAAGCACTGTTAGATACACTACACTCATGCTTGTTATTACAGTAACGTTCATAGTGAGTTTTCTCCCTTACCTATGTTTGGTGCTCTGGCGTAGTCTCTTGACAGGTTATGAAGTAAACCAAATGACAGACCTACAGCTAGTTTTCTTCTCTATTGGTATTCGCTCGTACTTCCTAAACAGTGCTATGAACCCTATGATCTACGGGTTCTTCAACTCGCAGTTCAGGAAGTTTTTCACCAGCTGGTATAACGGTACCAATTGCGCAAGTCCATGTGGGTGTGGCTTAAGGTGTAGGGTCCATACCAATCAGAAATAAATAACAACACAAGCTATGATTGGTGGATTATGTAAGAATTGTACTTTCTGTTAGGCTTAAAAAATAGTTTAGCCTCTTGGCAACATGTGGATATATGTTAATTCCTATATAGATCATATTTTGTATTTTTTATGATTTTTTGAAAATGTCATAGACAAGACTGAAAATAGGTATGTTGTGGCTAGATAACTCATACCCCTGTCTAGTTCCAACAGAGTTATCTCTCTTAAATGCAATGGAGTACCTGGTTTTGTCATCATCAAATTGACAATCTAACATTGTTCTCTATAACAGTGTGTGAGATGCACGCTACATTAGGATAGAAAATATATTTATCTCTCCAAATATTAGCATTGAGGTCTATGGAAAAACAATTGGTACCGTGATACCAGCTTCTGCTGCGCGTGCAGTGGGGCCAATCCCAATTGAGGTTTGATAAAATTATTTACTTATAATAAGCTAAGGAGCTTTAATGAAACTGCGATCACACGTGCAGTTTCCTGAACTAATGTACGGGATTGTGCACATATCATCGATAACGGATAATCACGTGTTAGATCACGTGTTAGTGATAAACGGAAAGTAAGACAATACAACTGGAGTGTTGTAGCAGTAACAATGTGAATAACAGCCTATAGTCGAGGATGTATTCCATGATCCTTGCTTTTGCTGTGTCTATGAAACTGATGATCAGTGATTGCGTTAAAGCTAATAATTATATAATGATATACCTGATTCATATTGTGTCACTTTTCAGCATGGATTCTAGAGAAATGCAGTAACATTAGCATAAACCTTCGTTATATGTACTATTTGGAAGTCCGTAATAGGTATAGGTTTGCTTTTAGAACAACAATAACATATATCCACTCTTATGGGCAACATTTTTGCGGTCATTAAGAAAAAATGTCTCCATCCTTTTGGAAAAATATGCTGATAATTGATTTTATCTGGTCATTGAATGTGTATCTGCTGTATGGTACATTTCTTTAACGTAGACGGACTTCTAAAAATAAATGTCGCTTGTAGTGTTTGTATTAACTTTTGTTTACGACTCTATTGGTGTGAAATAAGGAGATAAAACATCAATATACATTTATTTATCTAAGTTAGGCAAATTTTAAGACGAACTTACAACATTGTGATTAAATCCCAAATGTTCTATCTCGTGCGCAATTATGTAGAGTGTTACGAATACATTCCAATCTTGAATGTACTGATGTACCAATGTTTTGAATATGTTGATTTGCTAACAGTCGTGATGTAGCTTAGTGATATAATCGTAATGTCTTTGAATGAATTCGTACTAATCCAAAATATTAAGGATTGTCGCAAAGTATCAATGATTACATTGTAGTCCAAGAGCTAAAAATGGTTCCTCTCAAATTATATCTGGGGCTAAAGTACGATTCCACAATAGTATTTGTTGTAAATAAGACTTAACACAAAGTGTAGAAAACAACTTTAAAAAAGATAAAAGTCATGTATACCATATTTACTCTAATCGCATAGTAAGGTCAAATACACAAAATAAATTAAATACAAATAAATTAAACGTACACACCATAAGACGCAAATTCATACAATGTGTTTCTTAATTATTTCGGGTTTGATGTGTGAAAAATGCAAGAAACGGACTTTGTGTCTCATCACAGGCATTACACTGTATAACTTGTTACTGTGAAAACTGGTTTATTTAGCAATAAAGTATATGTCTATATCCTGGTATATGCGATGAGATACAAAAGTTTGGCAAGTATAACATACCAGAATCGTTCAAACCTTGAGAAACCTAATGCTACCCATGTTGTGTTCTGGTTCAAGTATAGTCCATGAGTTAAATGTTTGACAACGCTACCAGTGTAAACCATTCTGTTTGCGGAATACCTAACTACCGCCGTTGAACATGTAAGACCTAAATGCGTTGCATGGTATGTTTGTGTGATAATTGTGAAGTAATACTGAGGTGATAATGAGAAATTGAGTTGTATTTTCCCTTTTTGTCCACTAAGTAGAATCTTAATATCGCTGTTGTGCACCAGAATACATGGTTGCTCCTTACGTATTTATGTAGGATAGACACATTCCACTATATGTTTAGAACTGGAAGCTTATTACCTGACGCGAAATTCCGATACTGAACATTGATTATTCAAGTTCTACCATAACGCATGATCTTTATCGTTAGTCTCTTGACCTAGTGTGGTAGTCGACGCGCTGTGCTGATGAACATCTGACCAGTATCCGCCACTTGTCTCGATCATGTGTAAATGACTTTGTCTCCGCAAACACTTTCCTGGTCCATTCTGTGATGGTATCAGTCCACTTTTTCTCTTTATGCCTCTCCCACACTGGATGCTGCCCTGCAGTACTGTTGTGGATAGACGTCTGGCTTTAATGATGGTCATACTATTTCATCTTTCTCTTTTTAACTGTTGTTGATAGGCTATTTGCTCCAGTGACTTGGCCATACCATTTCAGCTTTCTGTTTTTTAACTGATGTCGATTAACTGTTGGCTCTGATGCATCATTCTGGATAAATTTTCTCACATCACAGACCAAAACGTACACGTTGAAGTTAAAAGGTCTGTTTATAAATAATAGTGCAATGTTCAAACGAGAAAACACCTATTAGAAAGATGGTTAAAGTACAAGTAAACTAAACGGTTTTCTTTAAAATGTAAAGTTAAATCCATTTAAATACATTCATTATATTGCTAAGGTAATGCCAAAACACTGCATCGCAACTGAATAGCTTTGATAGCTTCATCAACGTTATCAGTGTAAACAGGTAAATACAAGTTCACCCTCAGCCATGAAAAAAATCGATACAGGTAAATACAAGTCCACTCTAAGCCATGAAAAAGTTCGAAACAGGTAAATACAAGTCCACACTTAGCCATGACAATAATAGATACAGGTAAATACAAGTCCACTCTAAGCCATGCAAATATTCAATACAGGTAAACACAAGTCCACTCTAAGCCATGACAATAATATATACAAGTAAATACAAGTCCATTCTAAGCCATGCAAATAATCGATACAGGTAAATACTCCACTCTAAGCCATGAAAATAATCGATACAGGTAATACAAATCCATTCTAAGCCATGAAAATAATCGATACAGGTAAATACAAATCCACCCTAAGCCATGAAAATAATCGATACAGATAAATACAAGTCCACTCTCTCTAAGTCATGAAAATAATCGCTAGAATTAAATACAAGTCCACTCTAAGCCATGACAATAATCGATACAGGTAAAAACTAGTCCAATATAAGCCATGAAAATAATCGATACAGGTAAAAAAAAGTCCACTGTAAGCCATGAAAATAATCGATACAGGTAAATACAAGTCCACTCTAAGCCATGGAAATAATCGATACAGGTAAATACAAATCCACTCTAAGCCATGACAATAATAGATACAGGTAAATAAAAGTCCACTCTAAGCCATGACAATAATCGATACAGGTAAAAACTAGTCCAATATAAGCCATGAAAATAATCGATACAGGTAAATAAAAGTCCACTATAAGCCATGAAAATAATCGATACAGGTAAATACATGTCCACTCTAAGCCATTACAATAATCGATACAGGTAAATACAAGTCCACTCTAAGCCATGACAATAATATATCCAGGTAAATACAAGTCCACTCTTAGCCATGAAAATGATCGATAAAGGTAAATACAAGTCCACTCTAAGCCATGAAAATAATCGATTCAGGTAAATACATGTCCACTATAAGCCATTAAAATAATCGATACAGGTAAATACAAATCCACTCTAAGCCATGAAAATAATCGATACAGGTAAATACAGGTAAATACAAGTCCACTCTAAGCCATGAAAATAATCGATACAGGATAATAAATATTATGACATATTCATAGGATTTGGATACATAATAATGATAGCATAAGGTTACATTGAAGCAGTAGGGCTTTATTTTTAAATGGGATTCCACAATATGAGGAAGCAAATACGACCTGTTCGCGAGTTTGACTAAATTTAAATGGCTGCTCCTTTGAGTGAGCAAATACAACTCAATGTATGTCTCATCATTATTGTAAAAGAAAGATCGATGGATCATGGAAACTGAGTAAGTTTACCAATATGTGTGCACTATGGACGGCCATTCGATAAAAGACGGCAGTCATGAGGTACACTATACATAAATCACCTGCCATTGTTTAAGACTGAATGATATAATCCTTAGAAGCGGAGAATTGAATCCTCTAGATCAGAATATGTTCATTACATTCAGCGATAGTGATGACTGCTTTTTTCCCCCATAATCTTCTTGCATATTTCTTAGGCCAGTATCTAGAAACACGCTCGTCACTTCCAAGATCTCGATATGTTTGAATTACATTCAGTGATCTAGAGCTGTGATTCTCACACTAAATGATCTAGTGCTGTGTTTCGTACACTCATTGATTGAGATGCATACTTCTTTCATTCCGTGATAGAGAGATGTGTCTCATACACACCGTGATTGAGTGGTATATTTCTTAAGCGAAATGCTAAAGAGGTTAATTTCTCATAAGCAATGGTATGGGGTATGCGTCGTATACTCAGTGATCTAGAGTTGTTTTTTTACATTGAATAATCTAGAGTTGTGTTTCTTATCAGAACTATCTAGAGTTGTGTTTCTTACACTAAATAATATAGAGTTGGTTCTTATACTGAATGATCTAGAGTTTTTCGTACACTGAATAATCTAGAGTTGTGACTCGTACATTGAATAATCTAGGTTTTTTTTTTCTTACATTGAATGATATAGAGTTGTCATTCTTATCAGAATTATCTAGAGTTGTGTTTCTTATACTGAATAAAATAGAGTTGTTTCTTATACTGACTAATATAGGGTTGTGTTTCTTATACTGAATAATCTAGAGTTGTGATTCGTATCAGATTTATCTAGAGTTGTGTTTCTTTCACCGAATGAGACAGAGTTGTGTCTTATACTGAATGCTCTACAGTTGTTTATTATACTGAATGTTCTAGATTATTGTATTATACTGAATGATCTACAGTTGTTTTTTTTTATACTGAAATATATAAAATTGTTTCTTATAATGAATAATCTATAGTTGTTTCTTACACTGAATAATCTAGAGTTGTGTTTCTTATCAGAATCATCTAGAGTTCTTTCTGATATTAAATAATCTAGGGTTGTGTTTCTTATCAGAATTATCTAGATTTGTGTTTCTGATATTGAATAATCTTGCGTTTTGTTTTAATACTGAATAATCTAGAGTTGTTTATTATGCTGAATGATCAGAGTTGTGTTTCTTATCAGAATAATAGAGTTGTTTCTTATACTAAATGATCTAGAGTTGTTTTTCCTATCAGAATTATCTAGAGTTGTGTTTCTGAAACTCAATGATCTAGAGTTGTTTCTTATACTGAATGATCTACGGTCGTTTCCTTTACTGAACGACACAGAGTTGTGTTTCTTATACTGAATGGTCTAGAGCTATTTTTCTTATACTGAATGATATAGAATCGTGTTTTTTTATACTGAATGATCTAGAGTTAGTTCTTATACTGAATGATATAGAGTTGTTTTTCTTATACTGAATGATATAGAGTTGTTTTTCTCATACTGAATTATCTAGATTTGTTTCTTATACTGAATGATCTAGAGGTATGTTTCTTATACTGAAAGATATAGAGTTGTTTCTTATATTTGTCGTCGTTGTAGGCTTTAACGCAATTTTTCAGCACACGATAGGCTATACATGGCGGCCAGTATTAATGGTGGAGGAAGAACCCGGGAAAACCCACGGAAAGAACCACCGACCCACGAGAAGCTACTGGCAAGGTTTCTCTAATACCCACATTAGCCGAATCTTAGACTCGAACCCACGCAGACAGGGGTGAGATGGCAGTGATCCGTATCGGAGAGCGCATTAGACTACTCGTCCACTCGGGGACCCTCTTCTTTATATTTACTGATCTACTAATATACAATATTCTAAACTCCATTGATTTGTTTCAGTCATCTAAATGATCGTTTTTGTATAGTAACTAATCGTGGCGTGTACAACCTTGATGTATTATTCTTATACTTAGCGAGTTTAGGGTACGTTTCCTGAATGCAATAATTTATCGATATGATTTCTTACGCACAATTATCTAAACGTATGTTTCCCTGTTTACCAATTGAGTGTTGCGTTGTTTTGTTCTGTTTTTGGTTGCTATAGTCCTCGTTGGCAACGGCTGTAAATGTATGCATATGGTTTTGAATGCATGCTAACGCCTACAATTGTGTTTATCAGCGTCTTACCGATGGCGAATTTGTGTATCGCATTATGATTTTCCCGCTCGTAGCAGTGGTGGATTGTGTTATGTGTTTATTGTCCATGACTCATTACATCTAAAAATGTACCAACTGGTTCTTGCTGGTAATTTCTAGGTGAGATTACTATTGTCTTTTATGAATGAACGTGCTTTAAATTGTGCTGATCATTGATATACTAAAGTTTCCAGTTTATTCAATTTATTGTTGAAATTGGAAACTATTTCTATTGACCTAGAAATCGATGAGCTATAACATCTGTTTATTTTTATGTAAAGTTATGTAAGCATACATTATGTTCAGAATATTTCATTGTTATTGTGGCACTATTAGGCTATTCAGTAAATTTAGGTAATTATTTATACGAAAATAAAACATTATACACTTAAAGGGTTCATTCCTGTAGAAACAGCCAAGTTATGTTTTGCAAACAGAACGAATTTTGTGTTCATTTGTTCGTTTTCATTTAATTGCATTTATCTTAATCAATCCCTGACACGTGATCTCTTGCTGGATCTAGTGCATTTAAAAGGACTATTTTTTCGCCATATGATTTGTATATATATATATATATATATATATATATATATATATATATATATATATATATATATATATATATATATACATACATACATACATACATACATACATACATACATACATACATGTGTGGTGTTCGAGTGCTAAATTCTTCTGCTGTCAGACTAATTCTACCTCGGAGCAATTTTATTGATGTCTCTCATGCTGATCCCATCATTTGAGAGGTACAGGATAATTTGCATTCTGCGCACAACTTGTTCTCTAATTCGCAGATTGCGGTCTTTTATGATTTCATTATTACACATAGTAGGTTGTGTATGCAGTTTAATATGCTTTATATTGTACAATGCAAACATCACTTTTTGCGATTCTGACTGGTCCAAAGAAGCCCATGCAATTGTTGTGCAACATTCTCTTTGGTTATTGGCTGCGATCACAGGAAACCCTTTTGAATTTTTTGTTTCCATTAAACATTTTTGCAGCCATTTATTTATTCGACTCGCGAAAGGGAATTTGGATGAAATGACCTTGTATGTTTCAAAATTGCCAATTTCATCCACTTGTTTTTTCTTAATGTCTTGTATTATCATAACATAAAAACTGGCAAACCCCCAATGATAAGAACAATAGCAGCAATCAAAACTACCGGTATTGCTCAGATTATAGCGAGAGTGGGGTTGATAATGGAGAGGAAGAACCAAGGCTCGCTAAACCTTTTTTTTCCTTGTACGGTTGGGGATTGTACTTGTTGGCCATCACTGCTATGGAAAGAGGCATAATTCAAATATTTGGTATCTCTAAAACGTGACTTTTATTCAGTTAAATCCATAGCATAATGATGTGTATCAGTGCGGTGGAAAATACTGAAAAGATTCTCTTTCTTAGAACCACTAACAATCTCGTGAAAAGAATGATATTTGTTTGTTCCATACTTATATATGTTTTGTTTTAATGCGGTTTAACGCCATTTTTCAGCACAGTATAGGCTATACATGGCGGCCAGTATAAATGGTGTAGGAAGTATCCGTAAAAACCCCGGAAAGAACCACCGACCAATGTTCCCTCTAAGCTGTGCGAGTGTGCGCGCGCACACACATTACAACAGAGCGCACAGGTGTTTCATTTAGTAGGCCTATATACCGTTATATGGCGCACAAAAATTTAAATTTCCTTCCAAAAATGCACAGCCACTATCTTTTGCCGCACACAGCCTTCGGAAAATTAGAGGGAACGGTGGCATCGACCCACGAGAAGCTACTGGCAAGCTTTCTCACAAAACTACATTAGCAGAATCTTAGACTCGAACCCACGCAGACAAAGGAGAGATGGCAGTGATCCGTAACGGACAGCGCTTTATACCACTCGGCCACTCGGGGACCCTCATACTTATATATAATAATATAATACTGACAAAAGCAAACTTTCAAGGGAAACAACTTTCCTTTTGACTGTCCACACCATAGAGAAAAGTTGAGTCCCCTATAACTGTGCCGTATACAACTGTTAGGAATGATTACATTTGGAATCGGCAAACACAATGTTTCCGCTCAGTAAATTCATTGCGATTCGCGACTCTTGAGTATGTATACATGGAACACATCTTGCCAAGCGCGCGCACACACATTACAACAGAGCGCACAGGTGTTTCATTTAGTAGGCCTATATACCGTTATATTGTTATAACTACTTTCCTCGCAATGAATCGCAATGAATTTACTGAGCGGAAGCATTGTGTTTGCCGATTCCAAATGTAATCATTCCTAACAGTTGTATACGGCACAGTTATAGGGGACTCAACTTTTCTCTATGGTGTGGGCAGTCAAAAGGAAAGTAACTACTTATATTTGAATATAAACGAACTAATTCAATGATCATAAGTACATTTATAGAAGATGTTACATGTTTTAAAAGTTGAGAACATTTGTCGTCCATGTTCCTCAATTAAGATAAATTAATTATTTGTCATATTAGCTAACACTATCCGAAAAGTAGGAACGAATTAATTTGAAACTTCCAGACAAATAGGTCCAGAATAATTATTAAATAAATGGCTGAAGTAAATTAATCTAATATTATAATACAAACACGTCTTACTGTTTTGCGGATGTAGTTATTTATAAATTCTTGGCTGTTAAATGCTGCTGTGCATAATGAATAAATTAGGATTTCAGATGTTCTGGTGTCTCATCTTTTGTGAGCCGTCATGCTGGATTTAGATTCGAAATGCCTTGAACACCATTGAGTCGTTATTTATCTGGAAAACGTTAATAATTGACGTATGTTGGAAAAGTGTTCATTATTAAGATTGCTGGTAAACTCTAACCTGTCTTCAAACTTGAAATATGCGTAATCAGAGAAATTAAACAAAACTACATTAGTGTTACTGGCTTCGGGAAAAAAAACTTGATTGAATGTATTGAAAATTGGTTACTCAACCGTAATTTATTAATATAGTTTCGTTTGTGCCGATGTAATAGACTGTGTGTATTTTGTGCAGTAGCGTACGGATGCTCTATAACTTGGGTAAGTGTGGTGACCATGTGTACTACTGTACTAGAGTGTGGACCTTTTGTCAGAAATCGTAGTGCTTGACGGTCAGTATGCATTCTTATTACTTAGCTGTGAGAAAATATTCTGTATTGCTCAGTACACATGTTTGTGGTGCTAATGGCATACACTCCAGCCCAGTTTATGGATGCTGTGGTGTTCGATAGGGGTCTAGTTTTAGACCTGTTTTCATCATTCATTATACTTAGCCGCTCTCAAATGTCATATATCATCATCCAGTGTCTCAGCAATTGCACACGGAGAACACCCAAATATACAATTCTAGCCACCCCAAATGAGGTTGATGCTACCATCCGTGGAGTAGAGAGGTGCATTTCGCAATGTGAAATCGTGGATGACATGTAACAAACTCCGAATGAATGATGATAAAACTCAGGCCATTCTGATGACAGCACAAAGACGTTTTTATTCACATCTGTTACTTCAAAAAATAAATATCAGCAACACCAACATTAAATTCACAAAGTCAGTATGAAACGTAGGTATTACTATGGACAGTACTCTCACATTGCACCAACATGTCATGAACATATGCAAGGCTGCAAATCTTGAGCTGAGACGCATCAGCTACATTCGCTAACATTTTTGAGTTGATGTCATTAAAACATTTATGTGTTCATTAGTACTTTCAAGACTGGACTATTGAAACTTAATTATGTCTGGGTCTAATATTCCTCACCCCGAAAGAGGGATGTTTCAAACGGCATGGGAAGTAACTTAAGTAAGCATATTAATAACTCAATGCCAGATCTTTCAGATTATCCCCCTTTGCTAGAATGGCCAGTGAAGTTACTTTTTCAAATCAGTCTCCATATTCATGTAAATCTTTAAAGAAAAAAAAATAATATTTTAATTTTTTGTAAAATTAATATTTTTCATCAAACATACAGACAAATTGTCAATAAAGTATATCTCAATGTAATTTTAAGCACTCTATTTTATTTTTAGATTTTTAGAGTGCTCTACGTTTTCTGAATAATCAAGAAATCATTCAAAAACATTTATCTCTTTATAAAAGCACGTGATGTTGATTTGAACTGGTGTGCATCGAATTTAGAGTTTAATGAATGAAAAGTATCACCCACCAAGCAATACTTGACCTTACATTTCAGATGTTATAATACCATTATTAGACTCTTAATTAACCACGTATTCCTTACAAATTTCAATATATTGAAAATAATACTTATTATCCATACTTATGTAAAAAAATGTAATTTCAAATTTTAATTCTTCATTTTATAGAATTTTGGAATTTTCCTGAAGTAAGCGTTCTTTGTATGAATTTCAGATAAATGACCTGGTTGGTTTTCTACAGCTCACTTAGCTACATGAAAGTACATTGAACAACGAATTAAACTACAGTAATGACGGGTAAATGGGTTAGTTAAATCCATCGTCTCACTTTGTAATTAAAGTCTCTCAAAAACGATGGATGTGTTTGTTTAGAAGTCTGTTACATCGCAAAATTCTGCCTGTTTTGCAACATGAATGAAAGTTTATGTGTAAATGCTGGAAATTCATTTCTAACATGGATGCCGTAGAATATTGTGCAATTAGGAAATTTGTTTTACACAAGGTATATTAAGCAGATTAGAAATCAGAAAAACAAGAAGATAGCAGAAATATCTTAAGAGAGTGTAAATATTTCAATATACAAATCAACATTCGGTATTTTGGCTCTTTAGGAGAATTAGGTGAAGTTGATAAAATGTTACAGAGTGCTCCTTGCAATGAGTCTGGAAGACATTCTGGAATCAATACAATGTATGTACTTGTTTAATGTATACACACAAATTAAGTGAATGAGTGCATTGGTTTGCCATGTCCGACCGTCCGTGCGTCCGTCCCGACTTGTGTCTTGTGTGTAACTCTGAAATAGTACAGCATAGGTGTATAAAATATTTCGAATGCCATGCTCATTCTGTATCATTAGTCTTTACGAGGAAATCAGATTTCTATCAAAAATTGTTTTATAAGAATACCATTTAGTGTTGTACGTTAAATAAATATGGCTTTTATAACTGAAGCTTACAGATGACATAATATATTTTGTATTACGTGTTAGTATCACAACACTAAAACAGAAACTGATGCGAACACTTTCATAGCTAACACAGGTTGACACGTACTTGCGTGATACAAATACTAGTGGGAGATTTCTCGAGTTGTAGAAATTAAATAAGAAATTAACAAATTTACACAGGTGGCTTACACAGCATTGGTATATTTTCCGTCCATTGGTGAAACGGGGCCTGATTTGAAATAAATATGGCTAGGGAGTTTCAAGACTGTAGACGTTTATGGACTGGCTTGTCAGATCTTTTCATCCTTTCTCGCGACCAGAAACCCTTAATATGACGAGACGTGAAAACCATTTTTCACCCGTCATTATTTGGTTCCATTGCACCTCTAGTACACTCATTCCGATTGGTTGATAGGGTTGCGTTTAATCTATTCCCACGCACCCAGGTCCTACATTCATGTCGATAGTCCCTCAATAGGGGCGCGACATGATGACCAAATTAAATAGCACACTATGTGTGCATAAACGCCCGTGGGGATGTGGCACTATTCCTTACCCCACATAAAAAAAATAACTTCTTTTGAAAGAAAACACAGTGAATAATGACCCTTCGTGGACGGTTCGCTTTAATTTAACATTCATTCATTCAGTGCACTAGTACTTATAATCCCGTTGCATATTATTTCAAGAATGTAATTATACTGGATGGGGGGGGGGGGAGGGGTGATATTAGCTTTTGACGCCATACTTAATACTGAATTGGCCACATATGTTGAGACTCAAATCAAAGAAAAAATATATATGAATTTAATAAAGCTATATTTAACTAATTATCCGTATATTGTAGAGAAATACAATTAAGATACCGTACTCTGTTCTTTCAAGATTTTAAAAATCTTATAAACGCATTATAAAATACGTTATATGTACTGCGAAACACGCCTAATGTAACATGTCCAGTCCTAATCATATATTTATATACTCGCCTTATTAGCATACGTATATCAAGATGTGGTAAATTCCACATCTTTCCCTCTTTCCTTAATAAACCAATCTCTGAAAAATTTCAACTTTTGACAAGTATTTCAGCATGGACAAACTCTGTTTCTGCAACAGTACAACACTTGGCATATATTGGTACTTTTAACTAATTCACCGCCTCTTTACTAGTTCCGCTGCCACAGTTATCAACATAACCTCGTTAAATATCAATAATGTCTCTACCAGATATATTTCACATACCCTGGATTTAACATAATTACATACTTGAACCTAGAATGGCTTTGTCATAATGTCGCAACGTTGTCTCCGTCATATGTTGCAGGAACAATTAAGAAATTCAGTTACAAATATAAAGCACTTATCCTTGATTATACATTTTTACTTAATATATCCCGATTTTGATTCAACGTGGTGACAATATATGTCACTATATAAATATATATATATATATATATATATATATATATATATATATATATATATATATATATATATATATATATATATATATATCTATATATATATATATAAAGTATAATATATTTAGGAAATATATTTGAATGATTTAATGATATTTTTCAATTTTTGAAAAACTTGTTTTATATGATTACAAGAAGGAATGGTAATGACCAAACGAAGAAAATAATGGCTGAAATGATTACTAAAATGACTATCTGGCTCTCATATTCCATTCAATTCAAACTCCTGGGCACTCTGGTTGAGTCCTATCTTCTAATGTGAAGATAATTTAATATTTATCTTGCCCACGACAACCGCGACTATTTTTGTGAGACACACAAATGTGGTCCGTTGTATTACTGAGAATCGTTCTATGAATGTATTGAGACATATGACCGTTATCGATTCCCTCGGTAATCCAACACGTTTTAGCCTCGGATTCCTTTTCGGAGCTATTTGGCTGTGTTTTATCAGTTTGCAGTCGCTCAAATATGGTGATTGTAATTTTCTTAAGAATACATACTAAACGAAAGTATAACTTTATTACTACTACTACTACTACTACTACTACTACTACTACTACTACTACTACTTTGTATAGAGCATCATCTTTAGAAGCTCTTAGTGCTTTACAACATTTGACAACACATACTTTTATGATTACAAGAAGCAAACGCTACAAAATTAAAAACAGAAAACATACTGGAAATATTAAGGTAAAAAAGCATTAAGTCTTTAACTCTGTTCTTGCAACTTAAATAGGTTAGTTTTAAGAGCGCTCTTGAATGAGACCACTTTGGCGTTTGTGTCCGTGGGCAATTCCTGCCATGTTGCTTGACCCTGGTATGCAAACGAACGTTGTCCATTTGACTTCGTTTTCATATTGGGAATAATGAGAATACGAGTGTCAGAAGATGAGCGCTAGTATCGTGTAGGTGTATAAACTGGGTGAGGTCTGATAGGTATGTTGGACTGGATCCCGTCACTGAAACTTAGCACAGAGAGCAAATGATGTGTTTGATTATGGATCGAATGAATAACCAGTGATGGGTACAAAGCAGCGGGGAGGTGTGCTCTGATCGTGGTACTTTAAGGATAATCCGAGAAGCTGTGTTTTGAACATTAGGAAGTTTCTGGAGTAGATACTGAGACTAACCAGGACGACTTGAGTTACAATAGCCCAGCTTTGCAAGTAATAATGAACAACGTGGCATCAACGTAACGATGATTGCGAGTGTAGTTGATGCTTCTCAGCTCACGATATGTAGCCTGGTATATGTTTATGTTTTTGCAATAGGAGAGTACTTTCGATAGGTTACATAATGAGTATATGAATGTAATCTTGGTGTTGCTTTTTGTTGGTGGTACAGAATGTAAATGAGGACGTTTTTGTTCAGTGAACTGAATTGTTTTAGTTTATCATCATTTATCTGCAGCTTGTTAAATGGCACCCATGATTTCACATGGGAAATGGACCGGTACACATTGGATGGTAGCAGCAACTTCGATTGGTTGGCTAGAAAACAGACCACTGCAAAACACCACAAAATAGATCAACTTTGCTGGATTGAATACCATTAGTATACACAATATGTGTCCTGTTGACTATGTAGAACTTGAATTACTTTAAGGCTGTATCATGAATACCAAATACATGCTGGAGACCGTGAAGTAATATATCATGGTCTATTGTGTCAAATACTGCAGACAGATCAAGGAGGGTGCGGCCTGTAATCTTTCTGCAGTACAAAACATAGAGAAGGACATTAATTAAGATCGGATGGGTTATTTCAATAATGTGACAAGGACTAGATGCAGACTGACTATACATTGCTAAAATGACTACTGGAATTCAAATGAGATAACAACTTTGTCTAAGATTCTTTACTTAACTGGGAGATTATAAACGTGACTATAGTTCTTTAAATCGTTATGGTCGAGTGTTGGTTTCTTAGCAGAAACATTAAAAGGAAAAATGGTGGAAAT
The DNA here is from genome assembly GCA_029339505.1 of Unio delphinus. Taxonomy (NCBI): domain Eukaryota; kingdom Metazoa; phylum Mollusca; class Bivalvia; order Unionida; family Unionidae; genus Unio; species Unio delphinus. The sequence goes on along the minus strand of JAQISU010000210.1, from coordinate 9,735,552 downwards.
TTCACGGATTAAAGATATGTATCAATGACATCAGTTAGTGAAGGAAATATTGAATCTAAGCATTCAAGCATGTCGGAATCGTTTCAAGTTATCATGACTTTGGTGAACTCTTCATCAGGTTGTTACGTTTCAAATCCTTAGATACAGATTCAAATCCTGCTAACCGGTTTTTGAAAGGCTAGAATCTAAAAAAATGCAGAGTGCATTAAAACACAAATTTCGTCTCTGAATAATCACCAAGACCTTATTACTTACTGTACTCTGTCGCCGGAACACAAAGAGACAACAATTGCATACTCTCATATTCTAAGGAATAAACACTTACCTTTTAATCTATACCAAGAATTACGAAATATATATTTTGTATCATCACCAAAAGGAGACAGGAAAGGTTACTGTAACATAGATTGGGACTATATTTGTACTGAACCGGAACCATTAATTGTGATCTTCTCTATAAGGGCGAAACTAGTGGGAGAGAAATTCAGAAATCCAAATAATGTAAGATAGGGTCATTCATGATCCGTATAAGTGCATACTGCTTTATTTCGTGTCGACTGCAGAAGGTCTTGTAATAACACGCATGCATCATGTACATATATTCTAGTCAAAGAATGCATTTGACCAAGCACGTGCTAGAAGCTACGCATGAATCAATGAGAGCTAACGAGCAAAGTCAATGTTACATCTGTCTTTTCCAGATTGTTGTGAAATGAAAAGTAATACGAATTTATACTTTTGTTCTAAAAGGTGTATTGTGTGCTCATGATGGTTCATTGTCAGTTCTCTAAAAATAAGTAACGGACTAAATAACCGTTTGTAAAATATAATACATAATTTGTCTCCCGAGAATACAAAGTTAAATTAAAACTACATAACTTACATACCTGAGCATTAAATCCATAAATAATCCAAGAATAAAAGACACATGCCATAGTAATTTTAAAAAAAATCCAGAATAAATCCTAAAATTAAAGGCAAAGGCGTGTATGTTATTGTTACCAGAGCGTTGATATGTCAACAGTCATTTGTTGCATCACATAAATATAAATCCAGATTTGAATACACTACCAATTCCAATTAATGACTTTATCCAAGAATTGTGTCCGTTTGTATTTCCAGAAACAATAATGACTTGAATTAGATAATTTGAAGAAACAAAACAAACATAATCTCAACTGGGCAAAGACATAATAAAACTTGAAAGTGCTAGATGTTAAACCGGGATTCTTGTAATCTTCTCAGTTGCAATATACACAGTTATCTACTTGACCTAACGTCACAATTAACATTGTCTGAAAGCAGACCATTACTACATGGATTTCATTCTTCTACAATGATTCTACAATGATCCTGATGTTTACAAAATAATAACAATAATTTGTATTACACTCAGGAATGCCAAAAATAGACCCCCAAAACTTATTCATTTCTTTTATTAATACTAATACCGATTGTATCCCAAATACATAGAGAATAATTTAAGTATTTATTAGTTGTTTAAAATGGAGACAAAATATAAAAGCAATTTGGGTTAAGTGAAAGTGAATTAAATTGTGGACAGGGGTATACCCAACGTTTCATATTACATTATATTAACATGTAAAATTAACTAAGAAAAAATATAAATTAAATATTCATAACACGATAATGTAGTAGTCTTGGGCAGTTTTTTTTCCTTTTGAAAGTTGATTTAAGCGCACCAATGAATACATATGCATTTATATTTTATGGATAATACTTGTGTGAATAGCTGTATTGCATGTTCTTTCATAGCCCAAACGCCATCGCGTTTTGGGGATTAGATTAAACTAATACACGCACACGTACACGCTCTCTCTCTCTCTCTCTCTCTCTCTCTCTCTCTCTCTCTCTCTCTCTCTCTCTCTCTCTCTCTCTCTCTCTCTCCAATGAATATAATGCACGCTAAAATAATTGTAAAAATGAGTTTATCCAGAAAAAGTTAACCAATTCCATGTTTTATATAATATAAGTAGAATATTGCTCTTTACGTCATAGCATGTAAATATATTATACGCTTCGTGGCTGAATATGTTTGTAGTCAGTGATGTGTATTGTCCTTTTGTCTGGAACATTTTTGTATGTCATAGTTTGTTACACATAGTATCAATAATTATAATTCTCTATGTAGCTCAGTAAATGTAAAAATCAGCTTTATTAAATATAGCGAAAATTATTTAATTCGTTTCACATGAATCTTTTAAAACTATACCGAGGTTTTCAGATTTATTTTGAACGCTCAACTGAAGCTTTTCAATGTTACAAATAGGATACAATTCGCCATAGTGTACGCCGTTTCACGCATAATACCAAATAACTCAAATTCATTAAAGTGTGCGAGTTTATCTCCATCAAAATGTATTGTATCGTGATATCAAAGTTGGAGGGACCTTAAGTTGCTTTATGAGTTAGTTTATATGTGATATAGAAATTTTGTTTTTACTGTTGATGTTTTTTTCTATAACATAGACATAGCAGACGACCACAGGGGATTTTTCTGTTTTATAGTAGTTTCTAGCGCGTGAACATTGTGACTGAGACGGCCTGACTGCAACAACTAGGCTTACATAATAAAAGTAAAGTCCGCAAAGAGCTAGATTTTTATGTCGCATGGGTAAGAAAGCTCAAACACATTCGTTTACCTCAATGCCACCAAAAAAGAGCATAACCCCTTGAAGCGGAGATAACCATAAATTGAGATATACGACTAATAATACCTTGAAGTTATGGTAACCCTAACTTTAGGCCTACGTCTAATAACGATTTGAATCGTAGATAGACCTAAATTGCGAACTACGTCCAGCACAATTGCACACAAATATAATGTTTATCTAGCACAGTTGTGTATGTTATAGTTTAGTACATGATGGGCGATATACAAATGGTGATATTTTAAGAGTATAAATAGCCCGATAATTACTCTGGACGAACCAAAGACTCACGGTACGCTGCATGCATTGTCATATACCCTAACGGGCTGAGGCAGACGGCGAGTTAATAACGAGAAAGTTGTGGAATAATAGGATGGTCAGTTGTAATAAGAACGCTGATTGATGATGGTGACTTGAATTTTATAATCAAAGTAACATCTTATAGTAACTAAATGTATAAACAACACGGATATATGTCTCACCAGTCAAACAATATTTGTAATATAAAGGAAGTTGAATAAGCCTTTGTTTAATGTAATGCGTTTGCTTTGTAATATAAAGGAAGTTAAATAAGCCTTTGTTTAATGTAATGCGTTTGCTTTGTAATATAAAGGAAGTTAAATAAGCCTTTGTTTAATGTAATGCGTTTGCTGTCGCAACGGAAGATAAGTATTTTAAGCATATGATGAAATGCAAAGATACAGCTTCTGCAAAGTTTTCTCTAACATTATATGTGTTATAGAATCAGATCAATATATACGCTCTTTCAGAATTGTAGGAGCATCGGTTTCGCAGTGGCTAGAGTGCCGTACTTGGAACCGAAAGGGTGTGGGTTTTAATCGTACCATCCAGCCAGCCTTGGTCAGGTACCGTGGTGTGTTTTACTGTAATGGATCTGGCACTAAATAACGTACTTGAGCTGCTGAACCGTAAACCAGAACACCAAATATTTCAAAAAAGTAAAAAAAAATTGTCTGGGGTAATAAGATTGGGTAAGAAAACGGGATTCGCAACATAACGCTTGAACTGTAAATACTTTACTAATATTTTATATACATTTCACAAAACTTTAATTAGAGAAAGTATGCATTGTTGAACGTTACCTTTAACTGGAAAGTGTTCTGGATCATTCAATCTCAACTATATACATGTGTCATTTGATATATTAATGTGGCTTTCGTACAATAATACATCGTGATGGGTTTGGTTCTTTAATGTTGAAGAAATCGGCTTGCATATTTACATTAATGTATTTAGATTTATTGTCCTATATTATTCGTTTCAATAAACTATTGGAAATGACCACCTGTAGTAGTTCAAACTGCTGTCAGATATGGATAGTGCCAATACGTTGTTGCTAATGACGACATGACGTAATTCGAATAACAGGCCGATGTTGATGGTGCCAACAATTGGTTGCCAATGACCACATGTAGCAGTTGGAACTACGTTCCGATCGTTATAGTGTCAATAATCTGTTGAAAAAAACAACCTATAATAGATAGAAAGAATTACTGTCAGATATTGATAATGCCAATACTATGATGTCATACAAACGACCTGCATCAATTCGAATTAAGGTCCGATTTTGATGGTGTCAATACTGTGTTGGCAATGACAACCTGTACGAATTAGAATTACGGTCCGATATTGATAATGTCAATACTCTGTTGAAAATGGTATCCATGTCTGCTGTGTACGTGTGTGAGTGTTCTTATGTATGTATGTATAAGTAGGTAGGTAGGTAGGTAGGTAGGTAAGTAGGTAGGTAGGTAGGTAGGTAGGTAGGTAGGTAGGTATGTATGTATGTATGTATGTATGTATGTATGTATGTATGTATGTATGTATGTGTGTATGTACATGTGTGTGCATGTGTGTGTGTGTGTGTGTGCGTGCGTGCATGCATGGATGTATGTATGAATGTAGGTAGGTATGTATGTATGTGTACACATGTATGTTTCGTATTTTATTGGTGTATAGAAGACGAGTGTATGTTGATTGCACATTTTTGATATTTTGTTTTTGGACTTGTGTTGATTATTTAATTTGTACTTTACTACAATTATTTTTACAGATAGTGGCATCAATCACTAGTATGTTTTGTCCCTCTCGACTCTTAGATTTATAATGAATTTTTGTGCTTGCAAGTAGGGCATTGAAGAATAATGAAGCCTTTCTAACGGTATACCATTTTTGTTTTCAATTTACATTACTATGATAAAAAATCCGTTCTTGAATATTCATACTTTAAAAATGTGTCCTTTCAGGCACAGATGCAGCATAAATACATAGTAATACACGATGAGCTTAAAATTAAATCGCCATACATAATTTTCTGTACAGAGGGCGTATATAAATTGCACATAATTGAAGTTGTTTCTCTTTTGTGCGTTATAAAGAAGCGGACGCAACTATATTTAGTTACGGCAATAAATGGACGGAAATTTATACATATTTGTGAACAAAAAATGAAACAGATATTTTAGCGGTTATTCCAAAACAGAAACCTTTATATCAGCCAGTAATTCAATAAAACAAAGAAAACTGGTCTCTGTAATACACAGTTTAAAAGGAAACAATTGTTTGGTCCATATTGGCCATGATTGCTTGTGCCATAATGAAATCCTTGATGGCGCTCTGACTATCTCCTTTGGGTATGAATCTATGCCCAAACCTAGTACGGCAATTCAATTAACGTCAAAATATATCGTTATGCCACATCGGCTTTCTTAATTGAACATGATTATAAAGATAAATATATTTGAAAGAAATTATAATAGTTCCTTCCATCTCATCAATTTGATAACTTGGCTTTCCCCATTGTGTTTCATTATATTATAATAAAATTAGGGCACGTGCTATTCATACTAATGACTTCGTGCATGGCTTTATTTGAGTTTAGCCATTGTTGTTTATAATGAAGAGTCTGTTTTGGAAAATATTTTTCAAACGGAGTGATTAGACAGTTTCTCGGCGATGAAGTTACTAGGTATGGTATTGACGACGGTTTATTCTAGCTAATTTCGTAATATAAGTTGTTCCATGAATATTTGTAGGTATACGTGTTTGATAACGTGAGATGGGTATACTTTATTGTATGGGGTGTTCGGGTCGTGTTTGTGTTGCATGCGACAATGTACATGCTTCAGCTTAAAAAGACTTAGCAACGAGCTCTAGAAATGGGAATAAGAAACGTCAAGTATGTGTACTCTAGAAAAGAAATGGGAATAAGAAACGTCAAGTATGTGTACTCTAGAAATGGGAATAAGAAACGTCAAGTATGTGTACTCTAGAAATGGGAATAAGAAATGTCAAGTATGTGTACTCTAGAAATGGGAATAAGAAACGTCAAGTATGTGTACTCTAGAAATAGTAATAAGAAACGTCAAGTAGGTGTACTCTAGAAATGGGAATAAGAAACGTCAAGTATGTGTACTCTAGAAATGGGAATAATATACGTCAAGTATGTGTACTCTAGAAATGGGAATAAGAAACGTCAAGTATGTGTACTCTAGAAATGGGAATAAGAAACGTCAAGTATGTGTACTCTAGAAATAGGAATAAGAAACGTCAAGTATGTGTACTCTAGAAATGGGAATAAGAAAGGTGAAGTATGTGTACTCTAGAAATGGGAATAAGAAACGTCAAGTATGTGTACTCTAGAGATGGGAATAAGAAACGTCAAGTATATGTACTCTAGAAATGGGAATAAAAAACGTCAAGTATGTGTACTCTAGAAATGGGAATAAGAAACGTCAAGTATGTGTACTCTAGAAATGGGAATAAGAAACGTCAAGTATGTGTACTCTAGAAATGGGAATAAGAAACGTCAAGTATGTGTACTCTAGAAATGGGAATAAGAAACGTCAAGTATGTGTACTCTAGAAATGGGAATAAGAAACGTCAAGTATGTGTACTCTAGAAATGGGAATAAGAAACGTCAAGTAGGTGTACTCTAGAAATGGGAATAAGAAACGTCAAGTATGTGTACTCTAGAAATGGAATAAGAAACGTCTAGTATGTGTACTCTAGAAATAGGAATAAAAAACGTCAAGTATGTGTACTCTAGAAATGGGAATAAGAAACGTCAAGTATGTGTACTCTAGAAATGGGAATAAGAAACGTCAAGTATGTGTACTCTAGAAATGGGAATAAGAAACGTCAAGTATGTGTACTCTAGAAATGGGAATAAGAAACGTCAAGTATGTGTACTCTAGAAATGGGAATAAGAAACGTCAAGTATGTGTACTCTAGAAATGGGAATAAAAAACGTCAAGTAGGTGTACTCTAGAAATGGGAATAAGAAACGTCAAGTAGGTGTACTCTAGAAATGGGAATAAGAAACGTCAAGTATGTGTACTCTAGAAATGGAATAAGAAACGTCAAGTATGTGTACTCTAGAAATAGGAATAAGAAACGTCAAGTATGAGTACTCTAGAAATGGGAATAAGAAACGTCAAGTATGTTTCCTCTAGAAATGGGAATAAGAAACGTCAAGTATGTGTACTCTAGAAATGGGAATAAGAAACGTCAAGTATGTGTACTCTAGAAATAGGAATAAGAAACGTCAAGTATGTGTACTCTAGAAATAGGAATAAGAAACGTCAAGTATGTGTACTCTAGAAATGGGAATAAGAAACGTCAAGTATGTGTACTCTAGAAATAGGAATAAAAAACGTCAAGTAGGTGTACTCTAGAAATGGGAATAAGAAACGTCAATTAGGTGTACTCTAGAAATGGGAATAAGAAACGTCAAGTAGGTGTACTCTAGAAATGGGAATAAAAAACGTCAAGTATGTGTACTCTAGAAATGGGAATAAAAAACGTCAAGTAGGTGTACTCTAGAAATGGGAATAAGAAACGTCAAGTAGGTGTACTCTAGAAATGGGAATAAGAAACGTCAAGTAGGTGTACTCTAGAAATGGGAATAAGAAACGTCAAGTATGTGTACTCTAGAAATGGGAATAAGAAACGTCAAGTATGTGTACTCTAGAAATGGGAATAAAAAACGTCAAGTATGTGTACTCTAGAAATGGGAATAAGAAACGTCAAGTAGGTGTACTCTAGCAATGGGAATAAGAAACGTCAAGTAGGTGTACTCTAGAAATGGGAATAAGAAACGTCAAGTAGGTGTACTCTAGAAATGGGAATAAGAAACGTCAAGTATGTGTACTCTAGAAATGGGAATAAGAAACGTCAAGTATATGTACTCTAGAAATGGGAATAAGAAACGTCGAGTATGTGTACTCTAGAAATGGGAATAAGAAACGTCGAGTATGTGTACTCTAGAAATGGGAATAAGAAACGTCAAGTATGTGTACTCTAGAAATGGGAATAAGAAACGTCAAGTATGTGTACTCTAGAAATGGGAATAAGAAACGTCAAGTATGTGTACTCTAGAAATGGAATAAGAAACGTCAAGTATGTGTACTCTAGAAATGGGAATAAGAAACGTCAAGTATGTGTACTCTAGAAATGGGAATAAGAAACGTCAAGTATGTGTACTCTAGAAATGGGAATAAGAAACGTCAAATATGTGTCCTCTAGAAATGGGAATAAGAAACGTCAAGTATGTGTACTCTAGAAATAGGAATAAGAAACGTCAAGTATGTGTATTCTAGAAATGGGAATAAGAAACGTCAAGTATGTGTACTCTAGAAATGGGAATAAAAAACGTCAAGTATGTGTACTCTAGAAATGGGAATAAGAAACGTCAAGTATGTGTACTCTAGAAATGGGAATAAGTAACGTCAAGTATGTTACTCTAGAAATAGGAATAAGAAACGTCAAGTATGTGTACTCTAGAAATGGGAATAAGAAACGTCAAGTAGGTGTACTCTAGAAATGGGAATAAGAAACTTCAAGTATGTGTACTCTAGAAATGGGAATAAAAAACGTCAAGTAGGTGTACTCTAGAAATGGGAATAAGAAACGTCAAGTAGGTGTACTCTAGAAATGGGAATAAGAAACGTCAAGTAGGTGTACTCTAGAAATGGGAATAAAAAACGTCAAGTATGTGTACTCTAGAAATGGGAATAAGAAACGTCAAGTAGGTGTACTCTAGAAATGGGAATAAGAAACGTCAAGTATGTGTACTCTAGAAATGGGAATAAGAAACGTCAAGTATGTGTACTCAACATTTCTTGTTATATCACATGAAGTACATTAACACTGTTGATTCAAACTTGTGTAATAAGTTTTCATTGACACAACATGAGTGGACTTTGGTCATTTTGTTTCATTAAGAACATTTTAAAATTTATTTCAGATATAAAACAAACGTGTATGATGAAGATAAACACTGGTCGAAACACATACAAATAAAACGCATTGTCAGATATACCTAGTTAGTTTAAAACAAAATCAGTGATGCATAAGTAATAATATTGTACAGGAAAACAAACTGAACTAAATCAGTGATATGTAAATAAAAATGTCTTACATGAAAGCGAGCACGATAAATACAATTAAAGTTTAGCTTTATCTTTAAAGTAAAATGAAAGAAAACCAACCATGATGGCCTAGGTAAATGCAGGCCACCTTGAAACTAAACGACATATAAGAAAAATAATATGGCAAGAAATATAGTTGCTGGCTACCAGAAAATAAGCAATAAATACTAAAGATACAAGGCAGCCAAGGTAACCGCTGACTACCTGAAATATGAATAATACTTATCATAGCCCTATGGCAGCCAACATAGACAACCTGAGCAGAAAAAGACGCATGATACAGTTACTATGGCAGTCACGGTAACTGCATGTTACCTGAAAATAAAGACTAAATGCTAGAACTGGTAAAGTACAAAATACATGTGAACTATACTATGAGAACCAAACTAAACATTCTGCCTGGAAAGTAAAAAATACACGTGGAATATGCTATAACAGATAATCTAATTACAGGCTGACAGGAACGTAACCAATACATGTGAAAAAAACTATGAGAGCTAAATTAAGTACACGCTTATAAGTACCACGTGGTCACTAGGTCAAGATTTACCTCTGATTAATGAGAACCTAAACATATATATGCAGCTTGTTGAGGATCAAGATCTACCTATTTCACAATAATGAAATCCAATCTAATAAATATGTACACAGGTCACAGGTTTATCTGTACAAAGTAAAGGAAACATCATATAAGCACACAGAGGTCATCGTATTAAGCTTATGGGAATGTATATTTGGAACTTGGTGTATCATTACAAATATATACAGGTCTAAGACCAACCTTTATAGTAAATATGCAGATTTAATCTTTGTTGCACATTAGGTACATCTTTGCACATACATACTTGTAAAAGGTGTCAAGTGGGGAACAATGAATCATACCGATTAAATGGGGATCTGGTCATACTGCAAACAGTCTATTGATAGGAACATTACTAGAAGAAAAAATATCAATTGTACCATTATGAGAAGAAAGAAAATCAATTGTATTCAACACAATGAAATTTCCTTTCTTCATATTGTGTTGTGTCATAAGCAAAGGATATTTTACTCAGACCGGCAATGCATAACCTCGTATACGCCACGACAATTAGGGACATTTCTTACACAATAGAACCTAGGAATTTCTATTTCACACATGTACAAACAAACAATGAAGATGTCAAACAGTAATGTATCTTTATCTTTGTTGTTGTTATAGGGATTAATGCGATTTTCGGCTATATATGTGGCGCAGAATAAAAGGTGGCGAAATTAAAACCAAAGAAAACCCTTCAAATAACACTAACCCACTTGAGTGGAGCGTCAATCATTCTCGTATACCCATACCAGTATGTTTTTTTGTTTGATTGATTTTTAACGACATTTGTCCAGCACAGACCCCAGGTTGTGTCCTTCGGAAATGCACTTTGGCTTATACGATTTACATTATTATGGTCTTCAACCTAGAACGACATAGACATATAATGTATACACAGAAACAATATTTTTTGTTCCGTTATCAAATGGATTACACTGAATTTCTACAAGTATCACTGTACATGTGCGTGTTGAGGAGAACGTGGAAGCAGAGAGCATGAATACTGACCCAATTTCTACAAATTATTGGAAGGTTTAATGAAACAAACTGTTTGGTTGCCGGTTTTGGTTTTACATTGACGTATCGAAACTAAGGACCATCTAATGTAGGTTAATACAGTGTTTTGAAGGTTAATAAAGTGTGTTTTGAAGGTTAATAAAGTGTGTTTTGAAGGTTAATATCAAGGCTACATTTAATGTGCTCTAACTCTGGTAGAAGTACTATTGTGAAAGGGATAAACCGTTACATATACGTTAAACAAGAATGTATTATTTGTCAATGTCTTTGGTGTTTTAATATGAAGGTCTGAGATGGGCTTAGGTTTAGTGTAATGTTTTGATGTTGTTGCTTGACATTTTCTTGAACCGTGGCAGTATGACCAGGTCTCAGTTCTCACATCAATATCACTTATTGTCATTCAGAAGCGTTTGTTAAAGGTCATGGAATGAAGTGTTTTTCAATGTAAAACCATAGCCTGAGGGTGTAACATGTATATATTATTTGTATCAATATAATGATCCCATCAGAAAGATATATGCTCAAAGTTAACATTAGAACTGTAACTCGAAAGTCATGAGTAGTAGTTTAATTAAACTTAAGTTAATTCATAGCTGATAAATTTATCATTTATTTTCATGGCAATCTCACCAATATTTACAGAATAGAACACCATGATCCATTTTTGTGTACCCTTTAGCTCACAAATTCTCAAAGTCAGATACAATTGTTTTATGACCCAATTTGTAAACCAACAAGGCAATTTGACATGGTTGGGCTTTTAGCTATTGTAGCAATGAAAATAAAATAGTTTTTATCGCGTGACTTGTACTACTCTCAAGATCCTATCTGAAACGTTATAGTAAAGGTCTTACCAATATTGATTTCCTCCTCTAACATAAAGCCATTATGAACAATATTAAGTAACACTATATATTTTAACCTTTTACAACATTTATAACCTTAGCCAAGAAGCTAATATTGATGAATTTCTTGTCACGTGTTAGACTTAGCGAGATGAAACTGAAAATGCGTAGATATATGATAGTCTGACAGTATTTCAGATTTAATGTTCTATTCTAAACGCAAACATATTGACATTGTTCATACTTAGTCCTTATGTCATTTTTCACAACTTGTTGCGTCATATCAACTCATGCAAGGAATATTCATACATATTCTAGAACCATTTTAAATTAGACATCTTTTGTTAACACGTTATTTTGTTAACATTTCCTTGTCTAGACTAGAGTTGGCTTCCAAGGTCAATAGTGCTTTTGGTGATCTATCAATAACGAAATATTGAGCTACGTTGTTTCCGATCTACTGGGCAAAGCGTAGGCATATTCATTATAAGCATATCAGAAGAAAAGTAACGTTCAGAGCATCTCCAGATATGTGACACAAAACAGCAAAGGGAAGTAATGCTGCTGATTCGTAAGGAAAAAGCTAGCATCGGGCTACATATTTCTCTGGTAAAGACATAAGGCAGACAGGCTGTTGATTGCTATGGTAACAAAATACAGGAGAGCTGAATGTAGTGTAGTAAATTATATATCGTGATGTATGCACAGAAGGTATTTGTCTCTAATAAATGCCTTGGAGTCTGTGTAGATTATGAGATGTTAACAAAGGTGTTGGTCATGTCTTAGGGCTGCTTTACCAGTAGTTGTGTGATAATCCACTTAGAGATTGATGGCAACATACCAAGAGATAACTATTGTAATGAGTCAAATACACATCTATGACTTTCTGTTGTATGACACTTCGAACCTAGGATAATAGTATGAAGATAGCAATGCCAGTGTAAACTCTAATGAATGAAAGAAATAACCCAACATGTCTACTCTCGACTGTCCTCAGTTTGTGCTTAGAAAGCCATTAAAGTTCGACTTCTTAACATGCATGTCGCACAGAGGATATACTAAGACAAAATACGCACAATTACGTCTACCTCGCATAATTAGTTTGCGTGAATGTTTATCACTCAATGTCGAGTTGGTTTAGGGCCAAAAAGATAAATTATAATCATATTATACGAAACGTTAAGTTCGTCATTCATTTTTAAGAGCATGTTTTTCTAATCCTATGGTAATCCACCTGGGACTTTTAGTAGTCTGAGTAGTATTGCTTCTAAGTAACTTATGTATAACCACACCTTGTATACTGTGACGTCTAAACAAGGGGACGTTATTTATGGTCACACAGTGTATATGGTGACTTGGAAACAAGGCATGTGTTAAGAAATGCTTGTCACTGCAATGTGTCTCAGTTTACGATTTAGAAACTCAGTCTACATTTCCAATAGCTACAAGTTGTTTACATGGCATTCATAGAAGAGAACACAGCTGGCTATTTTTCATTTGTTAGCAATTAGTCCTGCGGCAAATAACCTTTACAAGTGTTGTTGTTGTTTACTGATGACTTGATAGCAACGTATTTTTACTATCAAACGAGCTCATTACTTGTGGTTTTTAAATTTAAATCTAAGCTATCTCAGATGACATTTTATAAATATATTTTGGTATTTTAGTTTGACATTTGCAACTCGACGTATTTAACATTTAATTGTATTGTACAAATCTTAGACTGATTTCTGTACTCCCGATGTGGATGACATTTCATAACTATATTTTGTATGTTGATGTAGATGACACTTCTTGATTGTCTTGCATAATTTGTTGTTTCCAATGCAGATGACTTGGCGTTATTATGTTGCCCAAAGTTAGGTTGATTTCTTCATTTCCGATGTAACACAAGCAATGATAGGCCATTTTTTGTCGTGCTGGGGTAGTAACGTGTAATTCTTTGGTGAAAAGGAAGGGTTTTACTTCAGTAAATATCATTGTCCACCCAATATATACACTAGAACAGAAGGCCAATGTGAATAAATCAACTTCCGCGAAGTTAACACAAAGTTACGATATTGGCAACGGTAACAACTTTAATGTAATTCACACACACGCGAATACAATCTGATCAGACGTATTTATATAGTGAAAACATATTTGAAAAAAGTGCTTGAAGTTGCTACAAAGACATAGTAACCATGAATATCTTCGTTCAAAGAGTTTTCAATTGGAGTGTTAATAATCAACTTCTGTGGATCTGGATATAATATGACACGAAACACCGATCAGAACATCCATCGGCTATTTCCGTCATCCATCGGCTATTTCCGTCATGTCGTGATATTACTTCGGAAGTAGCTCTAGGTAAGCATTTAATTTTGCTGTGCTAGATAATCTAACTCTGGCTGAGTGCATAACATATGCTGCAGGATATCGAATGAAGAATATTGTCCATGCATACGGGTTACATGAATCAAAGGCGTATTTGATTAACATGATCAGGGTATGGTGAATACACTATTAATTAGTTGTACATGGGTTTGTTAATGTCGTATTTTTCGGTGAATTTTTTGGTATATTTATAAGAGCGTTTAATATAACTTTTTACTATATTTTTATCCATGGTATTATCTTTTTTATATGCATAGTAAGTTCCGATATACACAATGGGTTTTACCAACCCTAAAATTAGCCCACGGCTACAAAAGTAGATGTAAGGAGATAACACGCCGTCGTCAGCACACTTTATTTAAGCGCTACGGCTGTTACAGTTCAACGTCATGGCTGTTACGGTTAATTTATGTGGTTGAATTTTCAGCTTGCACGACGTAGACCCCCTATCATTCCGATAAATGTGAATGCTCATGTCACTCTGGACACGCTAACCATTCCAGATATACTCGACACTGAGGGACACTCTGGATAACAAAGGACTTTCTTTAATATCGATTGCTGAAAACATACTCAATACTGTGTGCTATACATGACACTGGCATATACAAGTAATCACGTTAGACACGCGGTAGGTTACACACATTATATTACCGGTTTAATAAATACAAAACAACAAGTTCAGAAGTAATCATAACCCTACTCGATAAGAATCCTACTGTGCTAAACATTTCTTAAAATTGTATCCTCCTATTATTTATGTAAATCACTTGCTTATTCGCAAACAAGGATATAAATGTGCCTTGTAAACCAAAGCTTAATAGCAAATTTTCCAACATAGACATGATAATAAAATAGTGATTTACTTATAAAGAAGAAATTAATAAACTTATATACCTGAACAGCTGACGATGTGCAAGTCTTTAAAGAAGAATGAAGTCTGAAAAGACAATCCGTAATGTAAAAAGTTTTACATTCGGTGAGGTATTGATACACATATTTCGTATGTGCACTGAAGGCAATCGGTTCATCCCATCGAAAACACTTTGTACATAAGAGTTCAATATAACATGTGTGATAAGATGTTGGTAACAGGAAAATATGAAACTTCCCAATCATAGGGAGATGTAAATGGCGTATGTTGATGAATAGATGTTGAAGATAAGAGGCCGTATTTGCATTTGATATAAATATTCTAGGTAATGGCATACAAGTTATAGTCTAAAAAAAAAGATTTGCTTACTTCAGGAAATCTAAAATGCAAGTGATTTGTATAGTATCAAAAAGTTCCTTCATGTCATGTAAATCATAGTATTTGTCACGCGTAGGTAAAGACCAAAGAACTCTTGCAATACATGTACATACATTGGAGGTTAAGAGTAACGGCATATAAAGTGTTTTCCTTATGTTTATAGGAAAGTAGATTGTAGAAGCAACAACAACAACACATATATAAGAAAACAACGAGTCTTAAATACTTGTGTGAAATAAATTATATACTTCTACCAACATTTTTTGACGCTTTCCGGAAAGTTGACTCTGATATAGATATGATAAAATTGTTAATGCTGTGTGAAATTAACTATGACATAAAAATACATAGACTATAGACCTATACGCTTCATAATTTCCCAGCTCTCTTAACAAATAGAGAAAACTTAGTAAGAGTCCGAAATGTGTTATGTCAAAGAAGGTTTATTCTAATCTTGTTAAGCATCTTCACTGTGCGCAGTTGGATCGAAACTATACCTGCAATATTTATCGACAAATAATGTACTTACCAGCCAGAAGGAATCGTTAATCCGTCAACACACTAATCCATAAGCAAGTTTTAGGGCACCACTTATTATTTCCAAGTTAGAAAATATCACTTTAACTTGAATGTTTAGCACATGGTTATCAGCTACAGTCCATATTTTCAGGGTCTTTTATACAGGAAGGCCGGTAATTATTACAAAATTGTGACTGCTGACATGTAACAGTTTCTTGGAATAAATATTAATTATTTATTTTCAATTTCAAATAACATCTATATACTAAATGTAAAAATACCTTATTGCGATAGGACTTTTTATGTTGTTATTGTTCTTTGTATAAACTCTGTACGTTGGAGACAAGGGTCACACGACAGCCTTTATTAAACTATTTGTGTCAATGCGCCGCATGTATATATGGAAAGGCTAAAATTAGTGAAAAGTTCGTTTTACTTTAAATGAAAATACTGGGTGAGTAAAATAATCTACGTTGGGGTTTGATCAGAGATAAGGAAATCCCAGCTGCGGGGTTTACATTATATGTCACCCCACTCGGGTTAGCCTCGTGGGGAGTCAAATAACGTTACCACCTTGACTGGGATTTCCTAGTCTCGGTCAATAACTCAACATAGATTCTATATGTCTCTTCAGTATGTTTATAAAGTATATATTATAATGGAGGCCTTCTGCTATTTTCTTACCTCTTTTAGCGTAAATAGTCGAAATGAGGTTTATTAAAACTGCATAATGTTCGCTTATTTTAGACCTTTATACTCAGTTTGTGCCAAGCGGTAAATCAATCACATCGCCACCATCTAAAACATTGGGCTATATATATATATTATCCTTTGGTCATACTCAAGCAACGTCTTTAAAAATGTACAAAAGGAGTATTACGGACAATATTGGAATATTTATATTTTATCAGTTGGAAATTATTGTGAATGTATTGTACCCGAAAAAGCTTTCCCATGGAAGAGTGGAGAAGAAAGGAACTAAACAAGGCAACACAAAATATAAAAGTAACTTGCATTTAAACAGACTTTCCTCTCTAATAACCTCACATATTGTAACCTATTATATTTTTCTCTATTCCTAATCTTATTATTAGAAACTAATTTAATTTGTTTGCACCTCGGCTTACGTCACCATCAATGTCATCTACCGCTTCTTCATTCCGATTTTTTCAGGTACATAGTATGAAAATAATGTTTGTATTTTTCGTCAGAAGTGTAAAAAATGTTTTATATACGTCATCTAATAATATGGAAATTAATTTTGGTCCGTTTCGTGCTTGCAGATATAATAGAGACTGATACTTCCAAAATGAACAACTCCTCTTCGATGAGTCCTTTGCAGAAAGTTAATGACGAGAAAGCAACTCTGCTCATCCCGGCCTTTGTCTTCATTGGTGTTTTAATGTTTACAGGAATCATCGGAAATATCGCCGTTTGTTACTTTTATGGCTGTAAGACAAAGACAACTACCACTTCTTGCTTTATTCTCGGCCTGGCAATATTTGATTTGTTAAGCTGCACTATCTCACTACCGATGGAAATTGTTGATATGCGATACTTTTACATGTTCCCAGACTTGACGGTATGCAAATTGTTAAGGGCTACCAATTTCGTTTGTACAATTTCTTCAGGATTTATTTTAATTGCCATAGCAGCAGAGCGATATAGAAGAATATGTCTCCCATTTAGAAAACAGATCACAATTTATCAGGCCAGAATCATATGTTTTATCTCTTCTCTTATTGCCTGTGTATTCTCGTGGCCAAGTCTTGTGTTCTACACTATCGTGACTGTAGATATACCCGTTCGCGGGTCAGAGACCATTCAGGGATACGACTGCACCACAGTCAAAGATGGTTCCTTAAATTTATATTTAAATGCCTTTAATATCATTCAGATCCTCTTATTTATTTTTTCCGCGATGATAATCATAGTTTTGTATGCATTGGTGTACAGGCAATTAATTAGACTGAAAAACGTCCGAAATAATGGGTCATCGGAGAATAGAGTATTCCCTAAAGCGTCGAAGGCTCTCAATAGTGATAGCATTACGTTCGAGGACTGGAATTACAATGAAAACATGGCAAACGGCTGTAGCAATCATTCAGAGGTTAGACTATCTGTGAAATCCCGAACAGAAGATAATGCTTTATATATGCCTACAAATAATATTAACCAGGATTTAAGCGGAAGCAAGGTCGTGAGAAATGAATCTTCATTTATGAGAGAAGATCTCATTAATCTGAGTGAAAATAATTGTGCAAACAAAGACGAAAATACAAGGCAGGTCCCTTTAGAACAAATCAATAATTTAACCAAACTTGAGAAAGACCGTGATC